>ML663009.1:24408432-24961708 GCA_007570785.1 Antilocapra americana | reverse complement strand
TGAAATTTTGCCACTTGTAGCAACATATATATATATATACAATACAATATATACATACATATATATACATGTATATACCATATTCATATATATACATACTATATCTTCTTTATCCATTCATCCATTGATGGACATTTGGGTTGCTTCCATACCTTGGCTATTGTAAATTACACTACTGTGAACAATGGGGTATGTGAACAAATGTGAACACATTTTGCACTTGTGTTCTGGGGTTTTTTTGGTATATATATCCAGAAATGGAATTGCTGGGTCATATGGTACTCCTGTTTTTAGTTTTTTGAGAAATCTCCTACCATTTTCCACAGTGGCTGCACCAGTTTACATTCCCACTAACAGTGCAGGAGAGTTCTCTTTTCTCCACATCCTTGACAACATGTGTTATTTGTGGTCTTTTTGATGATAGCCATTCTGACAGGTGTGGGGTGATATTTCATTGTGATTAACTTGTATTTCCTTAATGATTAGTGATGTTGAGCACCTTTCATGTACCTGTTGGCCATCTGCATTTCCTCTTTTTGAAGATTTTGAAGTACAGGTTTAAACAATGTCAAGTAAGCAGATAGACAAGAATGCAGCTCAGAAATGAAGCCAGCGTCTGGGCTGAAACATCCATTTGGGAAGTCTCAGTATGGAGATAACCAAAGCCATGGGAACAGATGAGTACAGAGTGAAGAAAGATGAGGGCCTAAGACTGAGGCTGGAGAAACTCCAGCATTTAAAGTTTATGACTGCAAATAGCAGAGAAGGCAATGGCACCCCACTCCAGTGCTCTTGCCTGGAAACTCCCATGGACAGAGGAGCCTGGTAGGCTGCAGTCCATGGGGTCCCAAAGAGTCAGACATGGCTGAGTGACTTCACTTTCACTTTTCCCTTTCATGCATTAGAGAAGGAAATGGCAACCCACTCCAGTGTTCTTGCCTGGAGAATCCCAGGGACGGGGGAGCCTGGTGGGCTGCCGTCTTTGGGGTTGCACAGAGTTGGACACAACTGAAGTGATTTAGCAGCAGCAGCATTGCAAATAGAGTTACCTCAGTAAATATGCCATTTGCTCCCCAGTATTTCTCATGCCCTCACAGTTAAGTGGGACCATGTGACTGGTTCTATTCAAGGAAATATGAGTAGAAATGATGGAGAAAGCCCCGAATATGACTCCCCAGTCTTTTCCTTTCCTTCCTGCAGTTATAAGACGGCGGGACTTTTATCACTTGGTCCCTATGACTGTGTGGAGCAGATCCTTCACAGATGTCTTGGATAAATACCATGAGATGGAAATAAACTCTTGTTTCATTAAGCTACTGAGATCTTGAGGTGGTTTATTGTTGCAACCTATTCTACCTGTCATTAATATCATCAGTTAAAGAGACAGCATGATGTAGAGACCAATAACATAAATCAGATCCTGTCTGTTTAAACCTTGTCTTTTGCAATTCTAGCTAAGTAAGCTAGGGCAAAGTGTCTCTGTGTGTCTTGGTTTTCTCATCTAGAAAAAAGGGGGAAAACTATCCATCTCATAGTATTGTTTGGAGGATTAAAGAAGTTAAAATATAAAGTGTTTGAAATTGTGTAAATAAGAGGGAGTCATGTTTGTTCAAGAAAAGGAAGGCTGCAATAAGCAATAGCATTAGGAGGAAATCCAGTTGAATGAATGTGACATCATAGGAACTGAAAGCAGAGTGTTTCTAGGAGGAGGGAGGGATTCAGCGGTTAGATGCCATTAAAGTGTCAAGAGGATGCAGATACCAGGAACTGCTTGGGATTTACCCACCTGGAGGTCAGTAGTGGCGCTAGTGGTAAAGAACCTGCCTGCCGATGCAGGAGACATAAGAGATTCAGGTTTGATCCCTGGGTTGGGAAGATGCTCTGGAGGAGAGCCCAGCAATCCGCTTAATGTCCTTGCCTGGAGAATCCCATGGACAGAGGAGCCTGGCTGGCAGCAGTCCGTGGGGGTCGCAAAGAGTCGGACATGACTGAAGCGACTCAACAGTCACTCATAGTGACTCGTAGTCCTAGTGAAAGCAGTTTCCAAGGCATGTGTGGTGTGTGTGGGAGAGAGTGTGGAGGCCACAGTGGGAGGGAGGGTGAAGTAAGACAATGGGAGAAGCATCTGGATCTGAGCCTTTGGGGGCAGTTTGGCTGTGAAGGGAGTAAATACAGAGATAGGATGATAGTTAGAGGTGGATGTAGTGTCAATGAAGGTTTTGATATTAAAGTGGGGGATTCTAGGGCATATTTGAATAGTGATGGGAAGGTTCAAGTAGGGAAGGGAAATTGATAATTCGAGGGTGAGGAAGCATAATCAGTGCAACAGGTCCCTCACTCAAAATCAGTGTTTTGAGTGAGATCTGAACAGAGGGCTGACCTCTATCTCCACTGGGATGGGAAGGAGGCAGGGAGGGTGCAGATGCCAGGGAGCTGCTAGGCTGCAGGCAGGAAGAAGAGGCAGGACTCTATTGGGAAAGCTTGCTCCCGCCGTCCTTAGATGCTGGGCATGAAGCTCCAGGCAAGGAGGAGGCGGGGAGATGGTCTCAAGACGGAGGCTGAACAGAGCCTTGCGGCGCTTGGAGCATGGGCAGTCACCTGGGGGGATCTGCCACTGAGCCCCATCTGAGCCTCATCCGGTAACTCAAACCCAAGGTCTTTTTGTCATTACTAGGAAGGTCTAGGATGTGGATCTCTAATAGGACATAGTTCAGCCTGGGGCTCAGGAGTGGTGCTTGGCTCTCAGTTTACATTTGCAGACAGGTTTCACATACGCTCTTCTTTCCAGCCAAATGTTTCTTTTCAGTGGCTCTTGAACTCTTTCTGGGTTTTTCTGACCAGATCTCCTGTCCTAGGGAATTTTGCTCACTGAAATGTCTTCTGCACCCATCTCCTTTCAATTCAACCAAATCAGCCCAAATCAACTTTCTAAGCTACACTCAAGCCCCAGGGCTTTGGTGAAGGCTTTCCATCCCTTCACCCCACAGTCACCCCCTCCCATTCTTACTGCTCTTGGTGGCTCCTCCTGTTGTAACATTTTCAGGGGGTCATGGGCATGGACATCACCCCCAGAACAGCTGTGCTGTGCTCCATGTGAATGGATCCCCCAGTTTGTACCTGAGTACCACCAGTGTGCACTGGTTATATCTCCTCGAAAAAAAAATTATGTAAATTTCTTTAAGTGAGGAGGGGTGTCTCATTTTAGACATCTGTGAGTCTCTGGTGATGCCTCATTCATTCGTAATACGTGCTCATTAAATACTGGTTGATGGATATGCTGCAGTCGGTAGGTGTGAGAAAAGCTCAGAGATGAGGATGTCAAGACTCCACTTGGATTTATTCTCTCACTGGCAGCATTTTCCTTAAGCTCTGAGCCCTGGTTGCAATGTCTTCTATTTCGGAGAGGAGCAACTCCATTCATACCTGCCCTGCCCAGGGGAGAGGGGCAGAAGAAGATCTTGCCTATAGGGCATATGGTGATCTTGGGCAGAAAGCCTGGGATGATGGAAGATGTTATCAGTCCTAATAAAGTTCTTGCATGTTGGTCAGGGCTTGCTAATTGCCAGCAAAGCATGGTAATGGGAAGACAGTTCCAGGCAGGAAAAGAAACATGTTTATTCAGGGTCAGGGGCAAGATGTGGGTCTCTCTGGCTGTCAGGCTGAAATCTTCATCTCTCTGCCGGTCTCCCTGCCAAGATGCTCCTAGGAGCACTGTGTAGGAGTGCAGTTTAAAATAAAATGTGTTTGTTTGACTTTGAAAGCAGTACCCTGGAGATGTGTGGCAAGCATGCCCACTTGGAGCTGGTCTGGAGCCTGGCGTCATCTCTGGTTGACTGAGTACATGACAGTGAGCTGGGGGAGGCCATCCAGGTCTTCTAGAGCTTAGCCTTCACCTTCACGGGTGCTCAAGGTCACCCAAAGCAGAAGAACCCTCAGAGACAGGCTAATGCTGGGGACAAAACTGATTCAGACAAGAATCTGAACACCAGTTAAGATGTGGTGTCCACCACTCCCCTTCTTTGCTTCCATTTCTGCTCTCCTTGCTTCCCCACCCACAGTCCCACTCCCACTTCACCCTCCAGAGCCATTGTTCTCCAGAAGTGGAATCTTATTGTGTGTGTATGTTAGTTACTAAATTGTGTGTGACCCCATGGACTGTAGCCTCCTCCTCTGTCCATGGGATTCTCCAGGCAAAAATACTAGAGTGGGTTGCCATGCCCTCCTTCAGGGAATCTTCCTGACCCAGGGATTGAACCTGGGTCTCCTGCATTGCAGGTAGATTCTTTATCATCTGAGCCACCAGGGAAGCCCAGAATCCTATTAAAAAAGAAATAGACATTGTTCTAGCAAGGGAAGAGATCCTTGGTTACGGGGAAGAAGAAGAAAGCCCAGAGTGGTTGCCCCATGACTTTGTTGAAATGAACTGAAAAAAGCATGAGGGCTGGGCCCTGGCAACAGAGGGGCGCTGGCTGGTTCCTTTAGTGGATACTCTGCTCTCAGAAAGGAGTTCCTTAAGACAGAGATAAAAGGAATTGCTGATTGGGAGTTGTAAAACCTCTCTGTCAGTTCTTTTAAAAAGAGAATTTCTTTCTTCTGCGGAGACCCCCACGTAGAGTGAGAAGGGCTGACATGCAAGGTTACTGGCTCTGTCTGTCCCTGGCCCTTCGCTCGCTGATGACTTCATAGCCTGCCTCGCCACACGCTACCTTCTCGCCATGCACACGCCTCTCTCTCCTTGTGCTCCAGAAGGTCAGCAGGTTGTCTCTTACATTTTTGTCTATTTCTGCTAACAGGTCTCTGACAGGCAGGGTCCTTCCTTTGCAAGAAGACTGCCATGTCCACAGCGAGGCTGCCTCAGTTTTGCCTGGAGAGTCCTAAACTCACAAATCGGAGTCAGGTCTAAGGATAATATGACCACACCCCAGGGACAAGCTGCGGGAACCTGCTCAGACTTGGAAGGAACAGTTTGGATCACAGAGGGAAACTGCTTAACCTTCTGTCCTTCTTGATCCCTTGTGTGCGTGCTCAGTTGCTTCAGTCATGTCTGACTCTTTGCAACCCTGTGGACCGTAGCCTGCCAGGTTCCTCTGTCTATGGGACTCTAGGCAAGAATACTGGAGTAGGAACCATACCCTCCTCCAGAGGATCTTCCTGACTCAAGGATGGACGCTGAGTCTGGGTGAGTCTTTTGCATTGAAGGTGGAATCTTTACCACTGAGCCACCTGGGAAGGCCTCTTGATTCCTTACTCACATGAAAGAAACAGCGAATTTGGAACTGGTCCTTCCTAAGAAGGTGAACTGGCTCCCAGAGTGAGAACCAGAGTTCATTTGAAGCTTGGAATTCAATTGCCCCAACAGTGAGGGGCCTCGGCAAGGGCTGGGGGAATTCTCTGGGGATTTGTAGCCAGTGTTTTTCCCTGACTTGCAGTCGCTGCCGATCTGGGAGTCTGAAATGTGTTTTGGCAGCAGACATCCTTTGTGTCCTGACTATAAGTAGTGATTTGTGGGTCCCTTGACTTTGTCTCTTCCCCTGGCAGCTCAAAGAGTGAAGCAGACAGCAGAGGAGACACGAGGGAAGGGAAGAAAGCAAGAAGAAGTTGATGGGTGTGTCAGAGTGAGGCCTGAAGTCCCTTTTTTCTCTGTACCTCATTTATTATGGAAAAGGTTTAACTGATATTGAGTCATAACTTGCAAGAAGGAGAAACAGCCCAATCGATACCTCTCAGAGCACCTGGGGAGGCGGATCATTGGAGGTAGGGTGAGAAGAAAGCAGAGAGGGAGGAGAAGAGAGTAGTTAGAAGATGATCTGGCTTCAGAAATGGCTCTGGATTGTCTGTGCTTTTTTGTTAACCATGGAACATGCACATCTAATCCCAATTAACTTCTGCCACCATCTCCAATCTTAGCTTCTCTGTTCATGCCAGTGACAAGAATTTAACTATGGGTTGAGAGTCTAGGAAGGCCTCACATTACCTAAGTGGAAGAACCAGATGGGTCCTGCCTGCTGGGGCACTGGTGGTGATGGAGACCAGGCAGAAGCAATCAATGAGTTCTTGCCAGTTCTACCCAAAGCTTGCCCTGGTCTCTGGCAAGTTTATCTGGGGAACTGAAGAGAATCTTTTTGGCAGTGGTCCTTAGTTCTTACAAAAGGACTCTATCAATGTTCCCAGGAGTGAAACTCCCTGACAGATATTCTGTTTATGTACCCAGAAATCTATACAGGATGAAGTTTGTTTTTTTTTTTTTCCTTTTTTTATGCCATAGCACAAGGCATGTGGGATCTTAGTTCCCCAACCAGGGATGGAACCCATGCTCCTGCACTGGCAGTGTGGAGTCTTAACCGCTACCAGGGAAGTCCCAGAATAGAGTTTTAATACACTGCCTGGGAAGACCATTGCATGAGCTTGGGTGATGTCCAACGGCTACTTCTCTGGTCCTCAGTTTCCTCTGCTGGGCTAAGAGAGAATTTGATTAGGTGATCCACAACTGCACTGTCCAATATGGTAGCCACTGGCAACATGTGGCTACTTGAATTGAAATGAATTGATATTAAATACAAAATTCAGGTGCTCAGTCATGCAAGTCATTTCAAATGCTCAATAGTAAGATATGGCCACTGATTAGTGTATCAGGCAGGATAGTTATGGAACATCTCTGTCACTGCTAAAAGTTCTACTCGGGTCTCTGGCAATTCTGCCATTCTGTTATTCTAGGATTATCTTCTATCAAGTGTCCTGCAGCATTAGTTCCATTGGCCCCTTGGGTTTCCTCCCCACCAGTTGCTGTCATCTGCCATCATTTACACTGCACACAACACACAGCAATGTGTGCACACAATACATAGCAATGTGCATGCAGAGATGCACACACAGGCACACACCCAGGGCACACGGTGCTTTCTTCCATGAAGCAGCGTTGAGAAATTTGATATCCTGACTTCAGAATACCTGATTAATCAGGTGCACTCCTGACTTCTCCTTACATTTCAGGGACTTTCTTTGTCATGTAATTATTCACTGCACATCATTTCCTGGATGCCTACTACATGCTGGGTACTGTTCAAGAGTACCAGTGGAAAGTGGAGTTTGGGGATGATCCTTTATGAGACCAAATTCCTTTGCGGTAGAGGAGGCATGACCACCTTGAGCATCAGCTACTCTCTGTGTCTGCTCATGGTTTTGCCCTTGAAGGGCTTGCATCTCACAAACAGCCCTTGCTTTGTAGACACCTGATATAAACAGATGGGGGCTGGGAGGAGATAAGGAACATGCTTGTGATCAGTACTTGATCAGAGGCCTGGGCAGCACGTTATGGGAACAGAGGAGAGACAGTCACATCCCTCCACCCCTGGGGCCTCGATTTCCCCAGCTGAACGGAGAAGAGGCCTGGCCCTCTCTGAGGTCTCCTTGTAGCTGATACCCTCTCTGCAGGAGTCGAGATCTCTGAGTGCTCTTTGAAGGAAAAGCCTCACTGGGTGCAAAATTCAGGTGGTACAGGTTTTTCTCGCTTTCCCAACAGTGCTGCCCTTTATTCTTTTAAATCCTGAGGATGACTGAGGTGCCTTACCTCCCTCCACAGCCCTCCCTCCTTCCAGGCTGCACAACCTCAGCCCAGTTCTTGTCATATTTCCTACTGGATTGGGTGTTTAATTAAAATCATAATTAAAATTGATCTCCTCATTAGCATGCACCTGCTCTGCCTCTCACATCCTTGCGTTCCATTATCCACTGAAGATGTCAGGGCTGACAGGCGAGAGCCAGACCCCAGGCCGGCCCCGCCTGATGGGGTTGGCCGACGACAACATCTGGACAGAGAGGACTTTGGGGGAGAAGCTGCCTGGGCTGCAGAACAACAAACAATTAGCGGCAGGTGGGCTCTCTAGGGAGTGGCCAGGCTGCTGGAGGCCTGCGGGCAGCTGGCTACATCTGTGGTCCTACTGGAAGGACCCCTCCCTCTTCCACCATTCCAACCCCACCCTGTGTGCACGCGCACACACACACACACCCCAAGTGCTTGTGACGAGCCAACAAACTCCTGGCCCCAAGAGTCTGAGGGGTGAGGACAAGAAGGTTTCCAGAGGTGAACTTGAGCTGTGCCTTTAAGGAGCCTCCCATGGGGCTGTGATGACCACTGTCCCCCAGGATGGCAGAGGTGATAACTCTCCAGGAGTCCCAGTGAGAGTGAGCAGACAACAGGGGTTCAGGAGAGGAGCTGGCCTGACCCTTCGAGTCTGTTGAGACCTGGTGGCGCTAGTGGTAAAGAACTCGTCTGTCAACGCGGGAGACTTAAGAGACGAGGGTTCTATCCCTGGGTTGGGAAGATCCCCTGGAGGAGGGCATGGCAACCTGCTCCAGTATTCTTGCCTGGAGAATCCCATGGAGAGAGGAGCCTGGTGAGCTACAGTCCATGGGGTGGCCAAGAGTTGGACATGACTGTAGGGACTTACACAAAGAATGTGGGGGTATCAAGTGTGAGTGTGCAGGGCAGGGCTATGACCCCTGACGGCTGCTTAACTTCCTGCCTGATCCCTGCCACTCACGGAAGGGGAAAGGCAGGGAGAGGTCTGGGAGGAGAAAGCCAGCAGGGCATGTACTCAGTGCAGGAATGGAAGCGCCATGAGAGCAGGGATTACTTTAAAATGTTTAAATTGTGTAAAGGATGCATAAAATTTACAGTCTTTACTGTCCCTAAGTGTACAGTTTAGTAGTGTCAAATATACTCACACTGTGGTACAACCAATCTTTAGAAGTTTTTCATCTGGTAAAATTGATGCTCTGGATCCATTAAGCAATAACTCTGCAGCCCTCCTCCCCCAGCGCCAGACATCCATCACTCTACTTTCTGTCTCTATGAAAGTGACCACTCTAGGTGCCTCATGTAAGTATTGGAGAAGGCAATGGCACCCCACTCCAGTGTTCTTGCCTGGAGAATCCCAGGGGCGATGGAGCCTGGTGGGCTGCCATCTATGGGATTGCACAGAGTCGGACATGACTGAAGCGATTTAGCAGCAGCATGTAAGTATAATCATACTGTATTTGACTTTTTGTGACTTGCTTATTTCACTTAGCATAACATCCTCAAGGGTCATTCATATTGTAGCATGAATCATAGTTTCCTTCCTTTTTAGGACTGAATGATATTCTGTTGTATGTAAATTCCACACATTTTGTTTGTTTATAGTTGGATGGACACTTGGTGGCTCTTGTGAATTATACTGCTGTGAGCATGCGTATGCAAATATCTCTTCAAGATTCTGCTTTCAATTCTTTTGGATAAATACCCAGAAGTAGAATTGATGGATCATACGATAATTTTGTAACAGAACAAACCTGACTCCATGTTGGATTTATTGCTTTAGCTCTAACCCTTGTGCTTTGTTGCTTGTGCTTAGTCATGCTGGCTCTGCACCTTTGTGAAAGAATGTTGCCTATAGCCTGAAATATACAGGGTAGCCTATTCTCAGGGCTCTGACCTTGAAACTTATAACCCTTTCTCATTCATACAGAGACAAAAAGTTGCAGAATAGAGAATAACATTTGTCTTGATTGAGGAACATTATGACCAGATCTACATGGATAGCTGCAAGAACAAAGGATTCTGGCACCAAGAAATTGTCACCCACCAACCACACCCCCTACCCTTATAGTATGAAAGAAGCCTGAATTCTGACTCAGGTGAGATGGTGTTTGGGAATGCTAGTCCATCATCTTCTCTGTCTGCTGGATTTCCAAATAAAGTCGCTATTCTTTGCCCCCCAAATTTATCGGCCTGTCCTGGCAAGTAGTACAGGCTTGGACTCAGTAACAATTCTATTTTTAATTTTTGAGGAACTGCCACACTGTGTTCTGTAGGGGTTGTACCATTTTACATTCCCACCAGCAGGACACAAGGGTTCTAATTTCTCCACATCCTCATCTGTTTTTGTTGGTTGGTTGGTTGATTTAGTAATAGCCATCCTAATGGGCGTAAAGTGATTTCTCATTGTGGTTTTGATTTGCATTTCCCTAATGATTAGTGATGTTGAGCATCTTTTCATGTGCTTATTGGCCATTTGTATTTCCTCTTTGAAGAAATATCTATTCAAGTTCTTTGCCCATTTTTTAATCAGGTTATTTGTTTTGTTGTTGTTGAGAGAGTAGGGCATTTTATCTGTCTTGTTCACTGCTGTATTCCTGGCACCTACAGCAGAACCTGGCGTATCATATGCACTCAGTTTACTTACTGAACATTTGTTGAATTAGTGAGTACCTTTCACTTTCAGAAATCACTAAGTGAAATGGGATTCTTCCAAAGGGGTGGTGAGGCTATGGATGTGATATGAAATGCGATATCTCACCTGTTTCACCTTTTTGTAAATCCTGTGTGAGTTCTATAATAGGAGGCTAGGTCAAGTCAGGGTTTTCTGGGTGGCTCAGTGGTAAAGAATCTGCCTGATGTAGGAGACTCCAGCTTGATCCCTGGGTCAGGAAGATCTCCTGGAGAAGGAAATGGCAACCCGCTCCAGTATTCTTGCCTGGGAAATCCCATGGACAGAGCAGCCTGGTGGGCTATAGACCATGGGGTTGCAAAGATGTTGAGCATCTTTTCATGTGCTTATTGGCCATTTGTATTTCCTCTTTGAAGAAATACAACTTGGTGACTAAACAACAAGGTCAAGTTGACCTCACATCTAAGGGAGTTTTGACCAAGGTGGGCATCCCGTACTGAAGGAAATGTAGGCTTTTGGGTTAGGCTTCAATTCATATCCCAGAACTCTTGTATTTACTGGCTATGTGGCCTTGGGCAAATTACCTCTCTAAGCCTCAGTTTGCAAATTCATCAAAGTGAAATTGAAAGTTGCTCAGTTGTGTCCCACTCTTTGCGATCCCATGGACTTTACAGTCCAAGGAATTCTCCAGGCTAGGATACTGGAGTGGGTAGCTTTTCCCTTCTCCACTGGATCTTCCCAACCCAAGGATCTAATCCAGGTCTCCTGCACTGCAGGCAGATTCTTTACCAGCTGAGCCACAAGGGAAGCCCAAGAAAACTGGAATGGGTAGCCTATCCCTTCTCCAGCAGATCCACCCGATCCAGGAATGGAACCAGGGAATCTTCTGCATTGCAGGCAGATTCTTTACCAACTGACCTATCAAGGAAGCCCATCGATGGGAATAATAATGCCTACCCAATAGGGTGGTACAAGGAAGATGTGAGATAATAAAGTCCTGTCATTGATCATTCCCTTTCTTGCTCTCCTTCCATGTGATTCTAAAATTCCATAACACCCTACAAATGACCAGAACACCAGGACTCACACTGACCCTCATATTAAGCACTTGGAATCTGCTGATCACATTCTCTGTGTGAGATACTGCTCTTCGGAGGGAGGAGACTCAGAGATGTGTGAGGCATGGGTCCTACCCTGGGAACAAGGCTCGGCAGGGGGCCGAGGATGAACTTGAGGAAGCAGCAAAGGCAAGATAGGGGCAGGGCTGGCATCAGGGGCTGCGAAAGCAAACAGAGGACACTAGAGGAACGCTGGAGCGATCCTGAGCTGGCTCTACAGGAAGGGTGGGCATTAGGAAAGGCCAAAAGAGTGGCCTGAAGTGACACTGACAAGGGCGTGGCTACATCAGATTTAAGTTCCTGCCTTTGGACTTCCTCTCACCCGATGGAGGCCACCCAGGAGGCCCTAGCAGGGGAATAGCCAGGTGAAAACTGGTGAGGGCTATGCTGGGCTGCAGAAGGAGGCATGGAAATTATCTAGGGATGCAAATCCTCCTCACAATGAGGAAGTTGTTCCCCTGGGTTACTTAAATTCCTTCTGCTGGAACTGAAGTTTGTTTTTCTCTTCTGCAGTCTTTGGGGGAAGGAGAGAATTGCTAATGACCTTCCTCCATTACCCAACATTGATCTGTGGGAGGGGAGCTTGGCCGTCGCTTGGTCTTCCTGCCTTTCCCTGTGTGTATCCCTCTGGATGTACTAACAAGGGCTTAACCAGAGATGAATAAGTGCCAAGGCATTTTCAGCTTACAGCACTTCTCCAAAACCCCTCCTCCTCTCCTTCCTCCCTTCCCTTTCCTCCCCACCCCTCTAAGTCCCCAGCCCCTGTCCTTGGGGGCTCTGGGCAAAGGTCATCCTCCTGGAGGGGATGATCCTGCAGTCCTGCCCAGGTGGGCTCACCTCTGCTCCTCCCTGGGAGCTGACAGCAGGCAGCCTAGGAGCCCAGGGATGTCAGGTCAAACACAGAAGATGTAGGAGCAGGAGCGATGGGAGGACAGGGCGGGGGAGGCAGGGTGTCCACCAGGGAGGTGATTAGCTTTGCGGTGCCTCTAATAATAATCTGTGAGGCTAACAAACAGCACAGCAGAGGCGGCGAGGGCAGGCTGTGCACTGGCTGGCTGTCCTTGTTAAGGTTAGACCAGGAGGGAGACCTTGTTAATTGCAGACTTATCCTGATTACTACCAGCTCTCAGCCAATGAGCCACAAAAGGCAAAGCCAAGGCTTAGTGGAGAGATTTGGAGCAGCTGGAGACTGCTGGGGTAGGGTTTCCTCCCGACCCTGGGGACCCAACTTGCGAGAAAGCCCTGGGATTCAAAAACTCAGTTCATCTATCGGTCAGTATTGGCTGGCTGCAGTGCATTCTTCAGAACATTCAAAGGAGTCCTGAATTTCATTTTTTGAAAGATATGAGTTGATCCAACAAAGGTAAGTCCCCATCTATCCCCTCAGAGAATCCCTCAACACACATACACACTCACTTACAGGTTCTGAGCCTTCTGGTGTTAGACACTCTATAAATATCCATTGCATTGAATTAAACTTGAAATTGGACCCAGAGACTAGGGGTGTGGATGATCTCCCTCTGGCTTCCCTGGCTTCTTTGCTGCTTGACCTTGTAGCTGCTTGGGAAAAAGGACCACACAGAGTGAGGTGGGGACACCTGCCACGGCTAGGAGGTGGCTGAGGCCATGAGGGGGCAGCAGCAAAGGCAAGATAGGGGCAGGGCTGGCATCAGGGGCTGCGAAAGCAGACAGAGGACACTAAACCCAGCTGTCCAGCAAATGCAGGGTGGGATCGTGGCCACAGCAGGAGCCCTGGTTAGCAGAACATGCCCAGGCTGAGCCCCATGAACTGGAGCCAAGAGGACAGAGAAGGGAGATGAGCCATTGGCAGCCGGTTTGCCAAAGGTCAATACCAGAAAATCTTTAAAAATGCAGTTTTCTGAGGCTAGCCTCTGTCAGAGAACAAGTGGCTCTTACCCCAAGACCACAAAGGAGATCCTGGAAATAAGCTTTATGGAGGATGCTGGGCTTCCCTGGTGGCTCAGCTAGTAAAGAATCTGCCTGCAATATGCAAGAGACCTGGGTTCTATCCCTGGGTTGGGAAGATCCTCTGGAGGAGAGCATGGCAACCCACTTCAATATTCTTGCCTGGAGGATCCCATGGACAGGGGAGCCTGGCAGGCTACAGTCCATAGGGTTGCAAAGAGTTGGACATGACTGCACGACTAATCACAGCACATGGAGGATGCTTGAAAGAAGAGGGTAGAATTTCCTCCCTATTGGGTGGAAGCTTGCCTTCTGCAGAGAAGTCCCAGTTGGTCTCTCATATCTGGGCAATGCATGGGGACAGCAGCCCTGGTTCTGAACTGCCCCATCTTCCGCAACTGTTAGAATTTTCTTTACTCCTGTCTCTTCCTGGTTGTCCCCTCTGCTCTCCCCTGAAGACTTCATGGCTATCTGAAGTGGCCTGGAACCCACCCCTTCCCAAGGCACCGGCTCCTGACACCCCTCTAAGATCTGATCTACAGCAGCAGGACTAGTCATGGCACCGTGAAATAATAATAATAATAATAATAATAATAATAATAATAATAATAATGAAGGGATGGATGGCCATGTGTTAGGTTCTTTGATGCGCCAGGGCCCTGAGCTCAATGCCTTATTTCATGGAATCCTTTTGTCAGTCTCAAGAAAGATTGCTTAATCATTTTGTAAGACCTGATTTATTGAAGAAGAAACTGAGGCTGAGAGAGGTCACACAACTTGCCCAGGGTCACTCAGATAGCAAGTTGCTGTGGTAGAATTCAAACTCTGCAGGGGGTTGCTCTTTCTCCTCCAGAGAGGACTGGGGAGCCGGGAGAGCGAAGCCTAGGGCCCCTCCTTTACCTGCTGTCACAAGGGCTCAGGGTGGCCAGGCCCATCAGGTACCCCCTCCCCCACCTCTGTCCCATCTGAGATGGCCAGAAACGGGGTTTCATCCCCTGATGGACACCCAAAGGCCCATTGTTAGTGCTTAGACTTGGTCTTTGTCTGTTTTATATGAAACAAACGAATAGAGACATTGGAGGAAGTCACTTTAATCCCTTGATCCCCCCTGTGTTGATGGGATAAAAAGAAGGATCAACTCGGAAAGTATTTACTTCAAGGATGTCAGAGCAGGGCCTGTGCTCCTTCCTAGTTTCTCTGGAGCATTCCATCAGCAGGAGGTCCCTCCCACAGGGCACCATGGCACTGCCCCTGGGGACCAGAGTCCCTTTCCGACTTTTCTTACCTTTTCCTAGCCTCCTGTTCTGCTGGTCCTGTCCCAGCTCCTGAGTCATCATCAGCTCAGAGCTGGTGGGGGTGGAAGGGGCACTTTCCTATAGCCCTTCTACTCTGGGTTGGCTTCTGTAGTTCCTGCTTATTAGCCCTTGGTGCTGTTCTGAATGCCTAATGGCTACCAATTCATTTACTCCTCCTGGCATTCTGGTAGGGTGTGCACCATTCCCATTGTACTGAGGAGCAAACGGAGGCCGGACAAGATTAGTGACTTGTTCAGGGGCACAGCCTGGAAGTGCTGGAGACAGATGTGATCCTCCACAAGTTGAATCCATGGCTCAAACTCCTTCTTGGTATGGGATGCTGGGGACACTTAAAGTGATTTGTGTGTGTGTGTGTGTGTGTGTGAGGGGAGGCTGGACTAGGAAACTTTCAACTGTGAATAACACTGCTCTACATGCCAAGTTCCAAGCAGCTGACGTATTAATGAGCATAGCTGTGGCCTGCCTGCTCTTTCGTGTTCCCCTCAGAACTTGAACAAAAGGCACGCTTGCCAGGCGTTGGGTGGGTGGTTGATTGATTGGAGTTTTAGCAGCAGGAAGCTCCATTGGCTTTCACAGTTGCTGGGGTTGGAACAGGAAAGGAGGCAGGAGTGGTGGTCCAAGGGAATGGGTCCCCCTGTGAACTACTCAGTCCTGGGGTGCTTGCTATGCCTTTTCCTTGGATAGAGTACCAAGCAGACAGGGTGGGTCCCCAGCAAGGTGGCAAAGCAGATGTGTTCCCATCTCCTTTTCCTCCTAGGGGACCCTTCATTCCTCTTCTTCAGCCTGAGAAGTGGGGCGCCCCAGGAGCCTGCAGCATGAGCTGAATTGGACTTTGCTTACAGGAGGATAATCTGTAGGGCCAGCTGTGCTTGCTTTACTCAGGCTGCCTTGGGATGAAGGCGTGGATCTCCCAGAGGAGGCTTGACTCCTGCCCCCAAACCTGGGAGGGAGGTCAGGCTGTACAGGGAGACACACAGGTTAGTTTTAGAAGGCATCTGCTTTTCGCCTCCAGCTCAGGGTGCCCACATCTGCTGCTATGTGTCCAGGTACCCCACCAGGGGAGGCTTGGGGCAGGAAGACCAGGGGAGAGCTGGGAGGAGGGGAAGAAGATGTAACGTTCTGAGCTGAGAGCACTTGGGGAAATAAAGGATCTATTTTTTTCCATTTGTTCTCAGCAAACATTTGTCATTTAATTTCTTCCTAATTACACAATTACGTAATTATGTAGTATTAGTAAAATAAAGCCTAAAGACGTTTGAGTAAAGAATTACTTAAGTAAATAATGTCTGACTAAAGTAATTATTTCCCGGGTTTTCTTTTTTAAAGTACAATTGGATGAAATTAGTTCAGGCATTGTTGCAGAGCTGAGTGGGGGTGGGGGTGCTGCACAGGCAGGGGGCAGAGATAGGGGTCCCCTGGTCCCCCTGGGGTTCAGCTCCCGACATCTTGGAACTTTCCTGTCTCTGTGTATGAGTCTCTGATGGCAAATTCCAGCCCTGCTATTGGCTAGTGGCTTGGGAATTGGCTTCTGTTTTGAGTTTCACCAGGTCCCTCAGAAGGGTTACTTCTTACCTCGGTGGGAGGGGAGGAAGTTCAGCGCAGAGGAAGTACTTAGTTCCTGAGGGCTGTGCCTTGGTCTCTCCAGGTTTGCGAAGAGGCAGCCATACCTGAGACCACCAAGTCCATAAAGAAACCAGCCCTGAGGGCTTCCCTGGTGGCTCAGTGGTAGAGGGTCTGCCTGCCAGTGCAGATCCATGAAGATCCCGCATGCCAAGAAGCAACCAAGCCCATGTGCCACAACTACTGGGCCTGTGCTCCAGGGCTCCCGAGCAGCAGCTACGGAAGCCGGAGTGCCCAGAGCGCGTGCTCCACAACAAGAGAATCCACCACAATGCGAAGTCCACACACGGCAACTAGGGAGTAGCCCTACTAGCTGCACCTAGAGAAAAGCCCCATGCAGCAGTGAAGACCCAGCATAGCCAAAAAATAAAATAAAAAAAGAGAAACCACTCCCCTGCTCCACCTGCAGGATGAGGGACAAGGTCCTATGAGAGGTTGGGGGGTGATGTGGTGGCAGAGGTGGAGCCTGGTGGATCTCAGGGCTGTGGAGCTACCAGGAGACCTAATGTGGCAGGCCCCTGGAGTCAGGAGCAGCTTACTCTGGGAGTTTCCCTCTTGGCCTCAAAGGTTGCAGAGAGAGCAGGCTCCTTCAAGGTTGGCTGTCAGCTCCCCAAAGCCCTGGTGGACTTGGACTTGGTGTGCTTGAGCGGGGAGGAAGTTGGCCTCCCAGAGGGGGCTGGCAGACCTGGCAGGAACGGAACCCTCGGATGGGGCCGGTGGTGATGCTGCTGCAGTGCCTCCTGGCTGCCTGGGCCCATTGGCCATTGGTAAGACCAGAGGTCAGTTCTCCAGACACGAGCCCCTTTCCCCGTGCTTCAAGGTTTAGGGACGGGCTGACCCAGCAGCTTAGTACAGGAGGTGATTCTTGGGAGAGCAGGCTGCCCTGTGCTCCCTCCATCTCTCTTCTACTCCCATCCCCACAGTGCTTGTCCATCCTTCAGAAGAGAGTCACTTGCTCCTTTGATCTGGAGGGCTTGTGAGCCTCTGAGATCCCCCTACCACAACGAAGCCCCAGACAAGGTAAGTCCTTAAGACTTCGACTCTCCTTAGGAGAGTAGAAGCAATATATTCCTCCCCTGGGAGCTATTTTTGAGTTACCTGAGGACTCACAGCCCCTGCTGAGGCCCTGGGGAAGCTGAGGCACGTGTCACTGATCTTCTGTACTCTGGTGGTGGTGGGTGTCAGGCTGAGTTGCTTGTCACGTCCCCCTGCCTGCTGCGCATCTCCGAGAGCTCAAAAGTGACCTGCTTGAACATGAAGCAGGTAAGACTTCTTAGCCTTCTCATTGGGACCTGGCTTTGGGCCTTTGATTGATGGCTCACTGACACCAGCACCCTTTGAGAAAGGAACACAAAAGAGGTTTCTGGAAAGTTACCAGAGCCACAGGAGAGTATTGGAAAGGAATGATGACACAGTCCTTCAGGCCAAAAACCATAAGGTGGGTTAAAAACATTAGCTTTTCTTGAGTGGCTTCTTTGTTGTCATTGAGCTACAAATGTTTGGAAGTGTTTAGTAAAGTTAAAGATACATTGCCCTATAGTTGGGCAACTGTACTCTATGCATATGCTCTAGAGAAACACAGGTGCATAAAGAGACATGTATCAGAGAAATCATAGCACTATTGTTTGTAGTAGCAAAACAGACAAAGAACACAAAAGATGGAACAACCAAAATTTCCAACAACAGGAGAATGAAATGAACAAGTTGAGTAAGTTGTGAAGTACTCATTCAATGGAGTTCTTTTCAGCAGTAAAAATGAAGTGGAGTTACATGTATCAACATGGATGATTCTATGAAACATCACAGAGCTAAAGAAACATGCTGCAGAAGAGTATATCCACTGTGATGCCACTTATAAAAGCTGTAAGCTATGCAGAACCAAGCCAGGTATACAGACACCAAATTCAAAGATGGTCAAATTCAAGAGCCTGGAAATAGGGAGTGAGAGGGAGGGTGGACAGGAACAGGAGGCAGTACAAGGGCATTCAGCCTTATTAGTCATGTTTTATTTACGACACTGGGATATGGGCATAACGGTACTTATCATATTATTCCTTAATTTTTTTTTGAGTGGTCGAAATATTTTAAGAAATGTTTTGCTAAGAAAGAAAAATGTAGAAATCCAAACAAAAATTGAGGACCCCCTTGGCTTTTCGTAGAAGTAAGTGCCAGAACATGATATACATTTGTGTGGGTGTGTGTCCATGCATGTGTGTGAGTCTCAGATGGTAGAGGCAGGTGGTGAACTATTGGGGTAGAAAGTGGTGGAGGAGACCTCGGATAGACTAGGTCATATAGCTGACTCCTGGGAAGTTTTCTGGGTTGAATAGTTATTCAGGAAAGTTCCCCTCTTCACATAATATTTGCCTATGTAAGAAGCTAAATATTCATTGAGTAATTAGCCAGTTCAAATGTGTGGTATGAAAAGACAATTCCTTCTAATTATAGGGATGTCAGTTAAAAGATGTCATGCTAGGATGCCATTCACTGCCAAGACAGCTTTAATAAAATTCTCGCTGTGATTTAGATTCAAAAAGGTAAAAAAAAAAAGACACTATTATTTTTGATAATTAAATATTTACCAGAGTTGAGAAAATAAGTCACACTAATGTTTCAGGCTAATCAAAAGCTCTTTTTAAAAATTCCAATAAAGATATTGTTGCTCTCACAGCTCCGCTGCTGGATTCAAAGATTCTTTGGACTGACTCTCCTGGAGGGTCACCAGGCAAGCTCTGACTATTCCTAATTTCACATGTGGGCATCCATTCCTCCTGGAGACATTATTTAATTTGTTGTTCAGTTGCTCAGTCATATTGGACTCTGCGACCCTGTGGACTGCAGCACGCCGGGCTTCTCTTTCCTTCACTATCTCCTGGAGTTTGCTCAAACACATGTCCATTGAGTTGGTGGTGCCATCCAACCATCTCATTCTCTGTTAACCCCTTCTCCTCCTGCCCTCAGTCTTTCCCAGCATCAGGGTCTTTTCCAATGAGTTGGCTCTTCACATCAGGTGGCCAACGTATTGTCCCACTGTTGTCTGCTCCCTCCCCGCCAGTTGGATTCTAAGTGCCATGACTACAGAGCTGTGTCTTTTTTATGGGGTGGAGGTAGGGATGGGAGAGGAGATATGTCACCTCTAATTCAATTTCCTCTATAATAAGGGAAGCTCAACAATGAATTGAGCTTGACAAATAGCTGATGCAATAAAAATGGCATGCTGACTTGAAATTTAGCTCCGATACTCCCTGGTTATATGCCACTGGGGAACTGACTTAATCTCTCTGTGTCAGTTTTGCTTCTGTAAAATGGGGATATTATGTAAATACCTCACAGGATTCTTTTTTGTTGCTGTTGTTGCAGTGTAATTTGTTTATAATATTCTGTTAATTTCTGCTATACAACAAAGTGATTCAGTTAAGTGTGTATATATTTATACATATATATCCAACCAATCCATCCTAAAGGAGATCAGTCCTGGGTGTTCATTGGAAGGACTGATGTTGAAGCTGAAACTCCAATACTTTGGCCACCTGATGTGAAGAGCTGACTCATTTGAAAAGACCCTGATGCTGGGAAAGACTGAGGGCAGGAGGAGAAAGGGACGACAGAGGATGAGATGGTTGGATGGTATCACTGGCTCCATGGACACGGGTTTGGTTGGACTCTGGGAGCTGGTGATGGACAGGGAGGCCTGGCGTGCTGCAGTTCATGGGGTCGCAAAGAGTTGGACACGACTGAGTGACTGAACTGATATATATATACTTTTTTTTTACATTCTTTTCCATTATAGTTTACCATAGGATATTGAATATAGTTCTCTGTGCTATACAGTAGGACCATGTTGTTTATCCATTCTATATATAAAAATTTACATCTGCTAACCCCAACTTCCCATTCCATCCCTCCCCCAGTCTTTTTCCATGTTAGCGACCACAAGTCTGTTCTCTATGTCCATGAATCTGTTCCTGTTTCATAGACAGGTCCTTTGTGTCATATTTTACATTCCACATATAAGTGATTTCATGTAGTATTTGTCTTCCTCTTACTCATTTATTTTACTTAGTCTGATTATCTTTAGGTCCATCCAAGATTAAGATAATGTAAACCCACGTCTTCTTATAGCAGACTTGCGGACATTTTCTACTCATTTCTATCTTTATCTCTACAACCTCTCCCTCTGTGGGCAGAGGTCTGCATGGGACCCATCTTGTCTCCCCCCAGCTCCTAGTTTTCTCAGGATATGCTCCCATGACCACAGCTGCTCGGTGCAGGGATGGTATCGGACCCAGGTTGGACCAATCTGAGGACTTTCCCAGGATTTTCAATGAAGAGCTGAGGAAGCTAGTCAGACCATCTCTGCTTAAAGATACCATAAATAGCAAACACTCTAATTGTGGTATAACAGTTAAGATTGGATTTGGCTGCATTTAACTGAAACCTCCACCACCCATGCCACAAAAGAACAAAACTAAACTAGTAATTAAATAAAATAGACATGTATATGTTGCTCTTCTGCAAAAGTAGTCCCGAAGAAGGAGGTACAGGACCAACTGAGCTCCCAGGTCAGGCTCTGATCTTTCTGCTTCTCCATCCTCAGAGCAATTTCCAGTCTCCAGGTTACCTCCTATTCCAATAAGGGTGCAGGAACTTCGGTGACCTTATTTGAATTCCAGGCAGTTGGAAGGACAAAAGGGAGGAAAAGGCCCTCCTTTTTTAGAAGGCCTAACTCTTCTGCTTACATCTTATTGGCCTGAGCCTAGTCACATGGCCAAACTTAGCTGCAAAGGTAGTTGGGAAATGTAGTGTTTTGGCTGGTAACCATGGCTGCCCAATGAAACCAGGAATCTGTCACTAAGGAGGAAAGGAAAAATGCACGTGGGACTAGGCTATTAGTAATCTCTGCTCTGTGGAGTAATTCTGTCACACGGAGAAATCTGGTCTGTTATCACATCTCTATATTTCCCATGGCTTGGTTATTTAATCTTAACTCTGATTATGGGAGATTCTTTTAATAAACTCCTTCTTTTCTTCCTTTCATTAGAAAAAGTGTCAGTCACAGCCATGAGGGTCCTAATATTCGCCTCTTTTAAGATCCCTTTACAGCTCCCTGTGACACTGGAGGGACTGTAATAGCCCTTGCAGGTTTAGTGGTTACTTTAACCAGAGGTTCCCATGTGCATTCATTTGTAAAAATGCTGTGGTGCTTTGCCTTCTCAGTTACTCTCTGCCTCTTTGGTCCTCAATCTGAGACTCTCTGGCTCTCTGCTGGGTTCTGGGTCCCAGGACACTACAGGGAACTTAGAGCTGGTTTCTGCTTTCTTGTTTCTTCCAGTGTTGTCTGAAATTACTTTTGTTTCTCTTCTCCACTCAGAAGTACTGGAAGAGAATTTGAGCTCCAGTGACTCAAGCTATAAAACTGCTTCCTCTCCTCCTGCCTGGCAGGACCCCAGAAGAGATCTCCAAGACTGTCTGCCTGGCTTGTGCCAGGACTCAGCACACCCTCTTAGTCTGGCAGAGAGCAAGGTAGGAATAAGGAAAGAGTCTATCCTTGGCCCTTCTCTGGAGAGTCACTTGTGCCATAATTCTGGTGTCATCCAACCATGGGCTTCAGTTGACCTTGGGAGACCCTGGAGGTATATTTTAAGAGGAAGGCTAGGCATCCTGAAGATTGTTTTTTTTTTGACAAACTCAGTAATTGCATAAAAACAGGAACCATTTCACCCCACCCCCACGCCCTATCCCAGAGAGGCTGAAGGTAGAGCTCAAAGCTGATCATGGGATTTGCAAGGGCAGGTCATTGTGGTTAGTTGATGGGCATTTGAGAATGCATTTTGTGCTGAGTCTATGGGTAAAAAATACTTCTCTATGAGCTGATTTTATTGCTGCAATGAACCTCATCTCTGTGAGTCAGAAGGTCGTCCTCTGCAGCAACCATGTGACTGGGAGTCAGAGCAAAGAGGAATCAAAGGGCCTCCAGAAGTAATTTTATACACCTCTTGCCTCTGTTCCATTAAATCCAGTTGCCTAATAGCTAACAATGATTGAGCACTCATTATCCATAAGTACCATGCTAAAAGTATGTATAATCTTATGTAATTGCCCCATAACCCTCTAAATTCAGTAATGTTAACACTCCAGTTTTGCAGATGGGAAAACTGAGGCTCAGCGTCATTCATCAAGTTGTCACAGCTGGGATTCAAATTCAGGGGTAGTTGGATTCCCAAGCTTATCCTTCTACACACCACACTTTACCACCTTCTGCAACATTTACTGAAGGTCTCCGCTGTGCCTCAGCTGGTTTCCAGATACCACAGGCAGGACCATATCAAGATGGAGGCTCCCATCACCATCTCCTATTTCCTGCTTCCCTTACCATTAAGTGCCCATCTGTCATCATCATGCGGAGCTACTGCTAAAGAATTCAATGGAACTATAATGTGAGCCATGTATGTATTTTACATGTTTTATGAGGTATATGAAAAGAGATAAAAAGAAACAGGAATCACTGAAACTCATACCACCTGTAAAAAAGAGTTTAAAAAAGTCACATTACAGTGGTATATCAGTGCGTAGAAAACAAAATGATTCCAACTAAATCATCCATTGACACTGAAAGCGTTATTTTTATTTGTTTATGTTTATGTTTATCTTCATTTTTTATTGAAGTATAGTTGATCTACAATACTGTGTTAGTTTCAGGTGTACAGCAAAGTGATTCAGTGATATACACATGAGTATGTGTATAATCTCTTATAAAAACCTATAATGGAAAAGAATATGAAAAAGAATATGTATATGTATATATGCTGCTGCTGCTAAGTCGCTTCAGTCGTGTCCGACTCTGTGCAACCCCATAGACAGCGGCCCACCAGACTCCTCCATCCTATGGATTCTCCAGGCAAGAATACTGGAGTGGGTTGCCATTTCCTTCTCCAATATGTATATATAGATATATCTATTTATATCTATATCTATATACATATACATATATATGTATATATAGAAAATTATGTATATATACATAATTTGAGAAAGAATATACATATATTCTTTTTCAAATTCTTTTCCATTATAGGTTATTATAAGATATTGAGTGTATTTCCCTGTGCTATATAATAAGTCCTTGTTGTGTATCTAATTTATATATAGTAGTTTGTACATGTTAACCCCAAACTCCTAATTTATCCCTTCCCCTTTTGTGTTGTGTTTTTAATACTAGAAATGATACATGTTGCTGATCCATGTACTACAGTACAACAATAATATGTTATGGAATATAATGGTTAAAGTGAAATGTGCTTCTACTAAGCTTTACAATAAAATTGTGTCTAATATTTTAGACGAATGCTTCTGCCTTTTAATTTAATCTAAATTAAATTAAAAAGTCAGTTTCTCAGTGGCATTTTCCATATTTCAGTTGTTCAATAGCCATGTGTGGCTAGTGGCTACCATTTCAGGCAGTTCAGGTCTAGCATCTAATTGAAGTTTTTTGTGATGCAAGTGCACTTAAACCATCCTGACCAGATAGAAGACAAATCAGGCTGGAGCAGGGATCTGTAAGAGAAGCAGAGAATGAGGCTGGGATGCCATGTGGGTCCACAGGAAACAGAAGCCACCATCAGTTTTTGAAACAAGATAATACAATGGGAATGGTGCTTTAAAAAGATTAATCTGGATGCACTGGACAGAATGGGTTGTGAGGACACAGATTAGAGGCAGGAAGATCACATTCTGGCGAGGGGAGATGATGGAGCTGTGAACTACAGTGAAAATTGCCAGAAAAGGAAAAAATATCTCTGAGAAACATTATGAAGAGTTACTATGAAAAGACAGCCTCTTCAATAAATAGTGCTGGGAAAACTGGGCAGCTACATGCAAAAGAGTCAAACTGGATTGCTTTCTCATAACATATATAAAAATAAACTCAAAATGGAATAAAAACGTAAGACTTGAAAACATAAAAGTTCTAGAAGAAAACACAAGCAATATGCTCATTGACAGTGATTTTAGCTGTTTTTTTTTTTTTTTCTTTTCCTAATTTGTCTCCTTAGGCAAGGAAAACGAAAGAAACAAATGGGATTATATCAAACCAAAAGGCTCTTGCACAGTAGTGGAAACTGTCAACAAAATGAAAAACAGCCTGCTGAATGGGAAAAGATATTTGCAAACAATACATTTGATAAGGGGTTAATATCCAAAGTATACAAAGAACTCATACAACCCAACATCCAAAAAATAAATAACCTGATTAAAAAATTGTCAGAGGACCTGAATAGAAAGTTTTCCAAAGATGACATACAGATGAACCATAGCCATCTGAAAAAAACATTTAACATCACAAATTATCAGCAAATGTAAATCAAAACCACACTGAGATAGCAATTCACATCTGTCAGAATGGCTATTATAAAAAATACAACACATACCAAGTGTTGGCAAGGATATCTTCCCAGAAGAGAACACTTGTGCACTATTGGTGGGATTGTAAATTGGTGTAGCCACTATGGAAAACAGTATGGAGTTTCCTAAAAACAGAAGAAATTAAAAAATGGAATTACCCTACTCTGTACATGCACAAGCACCAAACAAGGATCGTGATAGTACGCAGCAAGAAGATAGCTAGCTGTCTGCAAGCCAGGAAGAGGGCCTTCAGCAGAAACCCAAACTGTCCACACCTTGCTCTCGGACTTTCCAGCCTCCAGAACTGTGAGAAATTAATGTCTGTTGTTTAAGGCACCCAACCCGTGGGATTCTGTTACAGCATCCTGAGCTGACTGAGACATCCTATCGCAGGGGTGCCTTGGCCCTCTGCCTCTTTCTGAAGGACTGGCTCTTCATAAAGAGGGTGGCTCCCGTGAAGCCTCTGGGAGGGTTTTCCTTCCACAAATGGGGCTGAGGACCAGTGAAGGACTGACTGCCTTCCTCCTCCAGGCCGGCCGAGTGAGAGGCCAGATGGAGGGTGCTCTCCTCCCGCACCTCTCCTCATTGTTAATTGAGCGACTGCTCCCAGGGATCTGTTTTTCTGCTCTAAATGCTGTGTTTTGATGGTGGTGTTCTAATATAGTTACCCACCTACAACTACATACCAGAAAAAAAAAAAGGAGTTGGGGGGGAGGCACTTTCAAGTGGAATAGGAGCTGGGGGAGCCCGTGGAGGGGGAGGAGTTGGGAAATATTGCCCTGCTCCTGTACAGCAGCTCAAGGGATTTAGTCTAGGCTTTCAGAGCCAAGTGAATATTGCTTATTCATGCGCAATCTAATCCTCTGTGCGGCCTGGGGCTGAGGGCAGCAGGGATGACCTGGTTACAGAGGGGCAAGGAGGGGCTAGAGTGGCTGTCCCTGGGCCTTGCGGGGTGGACTAGGCATCCAGTGCTCTGGGAGGGCTGGCATCGGAAGTAGGCCCCTGGATGGCTCTGAATCAGGGGCAGTGACTGGGAGGGAGTGAGCAAGGGCTGGATTGGTGATCAGACTTAGGATCCCTCGGTGGATCCAAGGTACAGAGTGTGCCACACAAACATCCAGGAAGCGGAAATGCCTGGCACCCTCCGCCATGCCCCCTGGAAAGGACAGCTGAGCCGCAGATTGATGCACACTCCCGGGCAGAGGATCTCTTAATCACCCACTCGGTGGCTGATGGATCATCAGAGGAGGAGCGGCAGAGCCGGGCCACCCCAAAGCTCTGACTTGATAACATGTGATAATTCACTTAGGGGCGCAGGGAAAGAAAAGCTTTCCCAACTGTGGCTCACCAGCGCTGAAGACCTGAAAACAGACACTTAGGACGGCTTTTATGTTCAGCTGTCAGCTTAGAAGCAGATGTCTAAGCGAACCTGGACACGGATCAAACAAATATGCTGGGAACCACATGCAATGCACAGATCTGCTCTTATATCCTGCTGAGGGCCTGTGTGCCCTGCCTGCGCCCCTCCAGCCACACAGAAGGAGAGACACAGGAGAAGGCAAGACCTCTCTGTGACATCTGATGAGGTGTGGGGGGCGATTCTAGTACAGAGCCATCATGAAGCAGCAGGCAGTCGCCTCAGCAGGGCACAGGGATGGAGTGGGGAAGATAAAGAGGTCCTCTTTTGACCAATGGAAGCTAAGGGGCTGGTGACCAGAGACCTGCTCTCTGGCCACAGGGGCTTATGACAGTTGAGTCTGGCTATAGGAGACTCCTATTTTCTAAAGGGAAGGAAAACACTCCCTAGAAGCCACTGGGTGGAAGACAAAGACAGCTTCTCCACTTACCCATCTGTTCTCTCTCTCTCTCCACTTCCTGCCAAAGAAATAACCTGCAGTGGTTTTGTTTTAACCAAAAGCTGAGTTCCCTTGTGAGGTGGAATCCTGTAGTTATTCTCATCGTGGGAAGAGGTAATGACACCTTAACCATGTCCCACCTAAGGGGCAGAATCAGGTGTTTTTCACAAAGAACACCTGTGTTGTCCTTTAACTGAACAGGTGGAATAATAATAGGAACACCAGCAGATATCACCACGCACTGTCTGCCCTCCATGAACAGAGTCACTTCTTTTGATCCCATGTTAACTCTTCCTTCTCCTCTGACCTCACAAACCCTCACAACCACATTCCCCAGGATTGAAGCATCTGGGAATTCAGACTGAACATGAACCCCAGGTAATCTCTGAGCAGGTGTGTGTTACCTTGAGTTAGCTCCAGGTAAATGACTAATTGGCTGATACCTTTATTGGCTGGATCATGGCAGGTGGGGATGAGAAGCAACAAAGTAACTGGACTGGTCAGAGGTGATGAGACATCTACGGTGAGTTTAGGACTGTAGCCACACTATACAGTTTGTAAGAAGTGCTTGTCCTTGTGGAAATATTCTAGGGCAGCAAAAGCACATGAGGAGGGAAATGTTCTTAGCCTCCATTTTACATATGAAGGAACCAAGACTGGAAGTTGAGGAGTGATTATTCCAAAGTCAAACAGTACGTAAGCTGCACAATCAAGATTTGAACCCATGTCTGTCTCGAACCAAAACCACACCTGTCCCTTTTGAGACCAAATCCCAGCTCAGAGGAAGACATGAACAAGACCATGATGAATACAGAGGAGACATCCAGCCTAGCACAGTTTGTGTGTGCGCATTTGTGCTAAGTTGCTTCAGTCGTGTCCGACTCTTTGCAACCATATGGACTGGAGCCTGCAGGCTCCTCTGTCCATGAATTCTCCAGGTAAGAATACAGGAGTGGGTTGCCAAGCCCTCCTCCAGAGGTTCTTCCTGACCCAGGGATTGAACCTGGGTCCCTTGCTTGGCAGGTGAATTCTTTACCTCTAGTGCAACCTGGGAAGCCCAGAGTTCATATCTGTGACTAGATATTGCATGGGGATGCATAAGGATAGAAAGTTCTATTGTTCTAATAGAAAACACCTTTATAGACTGGAAAGGCATTTCCTACACCAATTTCTCTTTCTCTTGGAGACTCTCAGAGATAGAAAGGACAATGGAAGACATCTAGTTCCATCCCCTTCTTTTACAGAAGAAGGAAATGGGACCCAGACAGAGGAACCAGACTGTTCAAGGTCATACAACTAGTGAATGGCATGATTGAGCCTAGAATTCAGGAATTCTCACTCTTATACCCAAGCTCTTCCCATCACTGTGAAATTTCATACATCTTTGGGTTATTCTCACCATGAATAACACATGACAACTTGCCCCAATCTCATTAGTCTGAAGATGAAATTTTTATAACACATTTTTCTACTTTCTCTCTATTCCTTTTCCTCTTCCCACTCAACTAACTGGAAGGATGGATTAGCACCAGCATGATCTACCTGAGACAAGGGAGGGGGCACAGATTTCCTGGGTTGGGAAGATACTGGTATTGGTATCTTTAAAAGTTTCTTGAGTTCAGTTCAGTTCAGTCGCTCAGTTGTGTCCAACTCTTTGTGACCCCATGAACTGCAGCACACCAGGCCTCCCTGTCCATCACCAACTCCTAGAGTTCACCCAAACCCATGTCCATCGAGTCAGTGATGCCATCCAACCGTCTCATCCTCTGTCGTCCCCTTCTCTTCCTTCCCTCAATCTTTCCCAGCATCAGGGTCTTTTCAAATGAGTCAGCTCTTCGCATCAGGTGGCCAAAGTATTGAAGCTTCAGCTTCAGCATCAGTCCTTCCAATGAACACCCAGGACTGATTTCCTTTAGGATGGACTGGTTGGATCTCCTTGCAGTCCAAGGGACTCTTAAGAGTCTTCTCCAACACCACAGTGCAAAAGCATCAATTATTCGGTGCTCAGCTTTCTTTATAGTCCAACTCTCACATCCATACATGACCACTGGAAAAACCATTGCCTTGACTAGACCGACCTTTGTTGACAAAGTAATGTCTCTGCTTTTTAATATGTTGTCTAGTTTGGTCATAACTTTCCTTCTAAGAAGTAAGCATCTTTTAATTTCATGGCTGCAATAACCATCTGCAGTGATTTTGGAGCCCAGAAAAATAAAGTCAGCCATTGTTTCCACTGTTTCCCCATCTATTTCCCATGAAGTGATGAGAGCAGATGCCATGATCTTAGTTTTCTGAATGTTGAACTTTAAGCCAATTTTTTTATTCTCCTCTTTCACTTTCATCAAGAGGCTCTTTAGTTCTTCTTCACTTTCTGCCATAGGGTGGTGTCATCTGCATATCTGAGGTTATTGATATTTCTTCCGGCAGTCTTGATTCCAGCTCGTGCTTCCTCCAGCCCAGCATTTCTCATGATGTCCTCTGCATATAAGTTAAATAAGCAGGGTGACAATATACAGCCTTGAGGTACTCCTTTTCCTATTTGGAATCAGTCTGAAGACTTACCTAAAACCTAAGACTTACCTAAATTAAAGACTTATCTTTAATAATAAAGATAGTATTCTACAGGTGAAATGATAGAGAACTAGACTATTTGAACATGGCATAGTCTAGAATCAGATCCCCACACATATTCAGTCACCTCATTTATGATAAAGGTGACTGTCATGCCATGGGGACAAGGATGACCTTTTTCAATAAGTGATGCTAAGTCAACTGGATATCCCTATTTGAAAAAAAAATTAAATCCCTACCTCACACTGGACAGATAAGTTATAATTCTAAATGAAAAAGGTAAAATGAAAGCTTTTAGAAAAAAAAATGGAAGGATATCTTTTGGATCCAGGCTAAATAAAGATTTCTTGAACAGGACACAAAATGCCTAGCCATAAGGGAATTTTTTCTGATGTATTAAGCTATGTTAAAATTAATAACATCAATTGATAATAAAAAGTAAAGCCACACAGCTAAGAAAGCAAAAAGGCAAGCTACAGAGTTGGAGAAGATATTTGCAAAATATGCATCTCCAAAGAACTCTTATTCAGAATATGTAAGGATCCCTATAAATCAATAGGTAAAAGGCAGATAACTCAATAGAAAGAAGGAACAAAAGATTTGAACTGAACTTTCTCAAAAGAAGATATCCAAGTGACTAATAAACATGAAACAGTGCTCAACTCTTTTGATAATCAGGGATATGTAAATTAAAATCACTGTGAAATATCACTACATTTTCAGCAGAGTGCTTAAAAGAAAAAAAAAAAGAGACAATACCAAGTATATGGTAAGGATATGGAACAATCAGAACTCCAACACTACTAGTAGGAGTGAGAATTGGAACAACTATTTTGGAAAACAGCTTGGCAGTTTCTACCGATGTAAAACATACATTTCTTAGAACTAACAGAAAAACATGTAAGTTTATCAAAAGACACACAGGAGAATGTTCAGAGCAGTATTTTAGTAAAAGCAAAACACTGGAAACAAAACATATTTATCAACAATGGAATGGATAAATAAATTGGGTATATTCACACTCTGGGAAACTATATAGAAACAAGAGAACAAACTATAACCGATGCAGCATCATGGATGAATCTCATAAATATGGTGAATGAAAGCAAGCAGACACAATGCAGAATACACTAGATGATTCCATTTATTTAAAGTCAGAAGCAGGTAAAATGGATCTACAGTGTTAGAAGTTAGGATAATGATTACCTTTGAAAGGACATGGGAACTAGGAAGGGAGGGAAAGGGGGGCCCTGGTTGGGATGAGTGGAAATGTTCTTTTGTCTGATTTCAGGGTACATTTTGTGAAAACCATTGTGTTGTACAATTATGTTAAGCTACCGTAAAACATATCTTCAATTTATTTTTCTCTTGTAAAATGGAAGAAAGTCAGGGGAAAAGGAAGTAACATTAATTTATACCTACTTCAAGCCTGCTATCTTGCTAAATTTTACAGACACTAACTCATGTAATCCTCCCAACCATCCCATGAGCTAGGCGTTAGGTCCTCCATTTCACAGATGAGGAAACTGAGGCCCCCAAAGGGTGACTGTCCAAGGCCATGCCATTAGCAAGTGCCGGAACAAGATGTGACCTAGGATTTCAATCTAGATTTGCCTGGGCCAGGAGCCCACCTTTCCTCCACATCACAGTACTTTCAAAGAAGGAACATAAGTGTTGGGGTTAGAAAATTTAGTTTTGAATCCTATTGCTGAAACTCACATGTTGTGGGCTGGCAACAGTTGTAGTTTAGTTGCTAGGTGGTATCCAACTCTTGTGACCCCATGCACTGTAACCCGCCAGGCACTTCCTGGGAATGCCAAGGAGTTTTCCAGGCAAGAATACTGGAGTGAGTGGCGATGATTTCCTTCTCCAGGGGATCTTCCCGACCCAGGGGTCCAACCTGTGTGTCTTGCATTGGCATGTAGATTCTTTACCACTGAGCCACCAGCAAAGCCCCACATGTTGTGTGACCTTGGGTAAATCAATCTAGCTGGTTCTTGAAGTTTGCATCTGTGATTTGGGGAATTTGGGCAGGGGTGGGGAAGTGATACTAGTAGAAGACTCTGGTAATGTACATAAAATCACATTATAGAGCCCCAGTCTCATCAGATGCAGAATCCTTTTTGCTTCGTCTAAACCCTATGAGGCATTCATGCCCTTCCTGGCAGGGGTGTGGAGCTCAAAGCAAAATTCACCGTGCCCCTCTCCCTGTTGTCACTGTTCTAGTAAATTCAGATGAAAGTGAGCATCAAGGGCAAGGTTGGTGGGAAAAAGGAGCCATGTTCAGCCTGAGGGTATATGTGAAAGTGGGCAGAAGGCCTTGCTCTGGTGTTGAGGGAGTTTGCTGGCAACCTTATGAAAATGAGCTTCAGGTCTGAGGTTTTAACACCTGCCGGCAGAGCTGAGTCCACTGTCTCCCCTTGAGTTGCCTCCTTGATAGGAGAGGTTGGAAATGTGGAGAAGGATCTTCCCAAACCTGCCAGCCTCACTCTCTTAAACACAGCAGATTCTGCAACCTCCTTTCACAGCAGAACTCAGTTAAACTTTTTTTTCTGAGTCCCCCTAAGAATAGTCAGAAAAATGGATGGAGGGTAAATAGCACCTGTATTTGTTCAACACGATGTCACCTGTCTTCACGTTGTTCAGTGTCTGCTGAGGAATCAGAAACTCCTTGGGCTGGGAGGGGGAGTGGGGACCTGAGCTCTATGGGGTGCCCAGCAGGGCAAGACATATGAATGGATTTTCTATGAACTTATGATCATGGTCCTGTACTCCACATGAGGCACATGAAAAGATGCTAGTTCTGGGTATTGTGGAAAAGTTGTCCTTGTGTGTTCATGCCTCAAAGACCTTCTCTCCTTTTTAAAGGCTCAGAGATCAGTGCTATGGGGTGGGTAGGGTAGAGGGGGAAAGCGAGAGTTTTACGAGGGAGGGGGGGGCAGGGCAGTGAGCGGGAGCCAAGCGCCACCCGCCTCCCCCAGCCTGCCCCCTCCCTACCCAGCTCATCTTCACCGAAGTCTTCATTTCTTTGTTCCTAAATTGCACACATTGATCTGCTGTGTACAAAGTTGCAAAGCAAGTTGGCAGGAGCACTGGAGTGTATCAGGTCTATGAGGGAATAAATATACTTGGGTTTTTAGTTTAAATGACTTGAGAGCCAGGGAATGGCTTGACAGTCATGGGGAGACCAAATGTCTACTTCCCACCATGTAAGGCCCTTTGTAGGTTGCAGCTGTCAGTCAAACACTGCCCCATGGGTACCTGCCCTTGGGGACAGATGTCCCCCACCCACGCCGCTGGCCTGTCGCTGCAGAGAAGAGGCGTGGATGGGAGAGAGGCCAGAGTGATTGGTGGCCAGTGGTTGGTGGCTGAGAGGGGTGTCTTTTTAAGGCTGCCCTGACCTCTTTCCAGTCAAGGTCTTGTCCCTAGTGCACAAGCTTTTCTGAAGGGGAGGGGATGGGCTGAGAAGGTCCCCAGGCTCTGGGTTCTTGACGCCCAGCCACCTGGGTACAGCCTGTCTGCTCTGCCACCTTTTCTAATATTAATATCTTGATTAATTCCAGACCAATTGTTCTTCTTTTTTTCCCCTTATTTTCTAGCCTTTTCAAACCACCTACTCCTCTGTAAGAGTGACTTTGATTGAAGTTTTCAGGTTCAGCTGTTTTCTGGTTACTTGTTATTAGAAAATATGGCAATTTCCACCCCCCACCCCCACCCCCCAGAAAAGAGGGAAAAGGTCCTTCTCCCTTCCCCCACTGCCCTCCTGGAGTCTCCTATTGTGTCATAACTTTAAAAAAGGCCTGCAAGACATAGGTATTCTTCTCCATCCTTCCTTCAACTCGATTTTGGTCTGAGGCCAAAGCACACGGGAAACAAAGGAGCAGCCGTCCGAAGAGTCTCCTTCAAGGCAGAAGTGCTTGTTCCTGTGACCGCTGCCCTCCAGATGCTGCCGTCAGCGGTGAGGGTGGGACGGGTGGGGGGCGAAGATAAGGCGGGTCAGGGGTGCGCTCAGCACCCGCCCCTACACAGGCCGGCCCTGAGGGTTATGAAAGACCCTCTTGTGTTGGATACAGTCAGTACAGAGAGAGCCTCCTCAGAAGGTCACTGCTCCTCCCAGGGTCGGCAGTGCTGAAAGGTATAGCTCCCCTCAATAAATCTATTGTGCGGCTCCTTAGGAAGCCATGGGGGTGGGTTAGTGCTTGAGGACCTGGGGAGGTGGAACCCAGGCGGGGACCAGGGGACAGGCAGAGAAGGCTGCAATCCCTCCCCTGCCGCCCCCTCCAGGATGGGCCTCATTTTGGAGGGAGGCGGTGGCTACCTGCACACCCTCAGGTATGCTCAGAAGCTTGGCTCTGAATCTCTGCTCCAAATGAGATGAGGAGGCCCCAGAGGAGAGGTTTTGCCTGGAGAGACCCTGTGCAAGGTGCTGCTTCCCGAAAGACAGCAGGGATTCTTTCTCCCAAATGAGCTACACCTCATTAATGAGTCAAACCAGAGGTTCTTTCCTGTCCACTGTTACTGGGCCTTTTCCCCCCCCCTAATTTATTTTATTGCTATTCTGAGAAGGAACACACACACACATACACCAGCAACTCAAAGGCATAATGAAAAAAAAGATTGGTTTCCAAAAGCTGGGAAGGTCTGATCACAGGCCCCAAACCTAACCTAGAATTTCCCCGTGGGGCAGATGAGAGTCGTGGAGCACCCACCCTCCCCCTACCTGGTCGATCCCAGCCTTTGGCCCTCCCCAGCCTTGCTCCAGTCTTCCTGAGAGAGTCTGAGTAGGCTCCGGGAGCTAGTGATGGACAGGGAAGCCTGGCATGCTGCAGTCCATGGGGTTGCAGAGTCGGACACAACTGAGCGACTGAGCTGAACTGAACTGAGGCTGAGGTCAGGAGTCATTGCCAGAAGCAAGCAGCTGGAAAGGCAAGCTGGGGCTCTGCTGGGGGCGGGTGGGGACCCAGGACAACTGCAGGCTTGGGTGAGCAGGCTGTACGGGAAAAGGGCTTGTAGAGTGGGGTGTTTAAACAGGGCACAGGGAGACTGAGTTTAGAAGGAGGGTGGTTGAAGGGCTCAGTCCAAGCACCAGGCTGCAAGATCCCTGCTCAGAGAGGTCCCTGGGCTGGGGGTGGGAGGGGCTGACCAAGGGGACCCAGACCCTTCAGAGAAGCTCCGGGAGGCCCGGAGATGGACAGGTGCCCAGCCTCCCTTCTGCCTTGCTGTGATCAACACGTCTTTGTCCTCTGCCTCAACAAGGCTCAAATTAATCACTCCTGCCTCAAAATTAAAAAGGAAAAACTATAAACAGTCCCATGGAGACAAGAGTTCAGCTCACAGTCTCTGCAGCAGCTGCCAAAGGGAAGGTACAGTGCACTCCCAGCTGGGGTTTAGGCAGAAGTGGCCTATGCGTGTAAATGCTGTGTCCCATGGCCGATTTTGGTGTTCTAAGGGGTATATTTGTTAAATTCTTGTCGATATCCAAGGGGCCCTGTGTTTACTCCATTAGGAAACCAGATGGAGCTAATCAATGCTGGAAGGACTGTAGTTAACTCCTGAGGGAAGGCAAATATAAACAGCAGCATTCAAATCGATGTAAAATCCACCCCCTACCCCGACTACATTTGGTTGGGGGTGGCTGCAAGCAGGCCTCTGCAGCAAGCCTCGGCTGTCAGGGGAGACAAGCTTCTCCTCCCTGGAAGACAGGAGTGGACAGGGGACCTCTTGGGAGTCAGTGCCTGGCTGACTTCTTAATGTGGGTCAGGTTCCATGTTAGCTGTGGGCCTTGGCCAAGTCAGAGGGCTTCTCTGGGCCTCGGTCTCTTCATCAGAACGGAAGTCACTGATGTTGAAATGCACTTCACAGCTCATCAAGGGCTTTCATCATCTTACTTGATATTCTTCACCCTTGGAGGTGGGCATCATTATTTCTATTTCACAGGTAAAAACAGTACAGCTCAGAGACATTAAATGACTTCACTAAGGCCACGGTCAGATGGAACAATAGACCATAAATCCAAGCTCTCTGGCAAGTCCTATATGCTTTCTTTCCTCTAGGCCATACCATTCTGGAAGGACTTCACACAGTATTACCTCATACGATCTCTCTAACCCCACAAGGTGGTTACCGTTGTGACCACTATGTTACCAATTACGAAGTAAAACCTGCAGATTCAGAGAAAGAAGAGGCTGATCCAAGGTCCTATAGATTGTGTAAGTCCCAACAGCCAACACCCCTGCTTGTTCAGATCGTCCCAGCCTTGGGGAGGATTGGGAGGTGCTGAGATCTGAGGTCTTTTCTTTGTAAAATATGTTGTGTGACTTTCACCTTCCTTTCCTGCTTAGAGAATTCCTTTCTTCATGTACCACCGATTAGCCTGGTGCCTCCCGATGAAAGAACACTGGGAATGAGATATGGAGAGGCTGGGTCTGGGGGTGGGGGTGCACTGAGAGTAACCAGAGTCTCTTCTACCAGCTCCCTGGAACCTTATTTGAACGACAGATCCAGGGCTTTGTGAGGCCGGGGTTACACATCTCACCAGTAGCCAAAGATTCCATCTTAGGGTGGTGTGAGTGCTAAGTCACTTCAGTCGTGTCTGACTCTTTGAGACCCTATGGGGTTAAACTCTGACTTTTATCCTTCCAGTTGTGACTGAGCTTATCTGTGCAGTGCTGGTTGGTTTGACGCAAGTCTCAGGAGAGACCCTATAAGATTTACTGAAGAGAAGATTTCTCTCCCTTTTTTGAAAAGGGGTCGGCCGATAGGGACCTCCTTCCCCAGCATCACAACCTAATGTCCGTTTTTTTTCAAAAATTGATTTTTAAAAATTTCTTTCTTTATTTTTGGCTGCGCTGGGTCTTCTTTGCAGTGTCCTGGCTTTCTCCAGTTGCGGCGAGTGGAGGCTACTCTTTGACGCAGTGCACGCCCTTCTCACTGTGGTGGCTTCGCTTGTTTTGGAGCACGGGCTCTAGGCATGGGAGCTTTAGTAGCTGTGGTGCACAGGCTTAGTTGCTCCATGGCATGTGGGATCTTCCTGGACCAGAGATAAAACCCAAGCCCCCTGCATTGACAGGCAGATTCTTAACCACTAGACTGATGGGAAGCCCCCAATGTCCATTTTTTTGCCTTGCATCCGGAGACTGAAAGAGATAGCCAGGACTCTGGGATCACTATTAATAGTGATTTCTTATAAACACGGATTGCTTCACATGTATGTAGTTCACAGACAGTGTTTACCTACATTATCTTGTCTAATTTTCAGAATCAGTGTAGGGTCTAAGATTTTGATTCCTATCCTATAAAGAAAGAGTCTGGACTTGGTCTAGGTGATTTGTTCAAGGTCATGAACTAGAAAAGAAGCCGAGCAGGGTCTTCCCAACTCTTGGTCTGGACCTTTTTTCACTCAAGTGAAGTTGTTCCTCCAGCTGTTGGTGAAATATGGTGACAGTGATTCTTGGAGGGCAGTGTTGGTGGGGCCTGTGGGGTCCTGGTGGTCCACATCCATGGGATGAGGAACAGGCTGTGGTTTGGGAGGTGAAAAGGTCTAGGAGGCAGTGGTCTCTCTGCTCCCAGGATGCAGGCAATGCTTCTCATGGAGAAGCCCCCATAAATGTTTGATATCTAAATGAATGAATGAATAATTCAGTGACTGGGTCTCAGCTTTCCTGATTCCTAGTCAAACGTGCCTCCCAGGACACCACTCTCATTCCAGCACTTTCATTGATCTGAAAGTCTAAAAATCAGTTTTCATACGTTAAAAAAAACAACAACAACAACCCATGGGCCTTTTGCTGAGGGGAATCACAAGAAGAAGTTTGGGAAGGGGGAGAGGAAAGAGATTTTTGAAGTGGAGAAATTGAGGCAGGGGCTTCCCTGGGTTTGTGATTGAAGGGCACCCAGCACAAGGAGCTACCTTTGATGTTTTCCTGACGGCCTCATCTCTGGGGTCTGGGAGATGAGAGCCAACCCCATCCTTCCTATAGGGGCCTCTGGACAAGTAGCCTTGGCATTAAGCCAAAGCCCAGGCTTCACAGTGGAGGAAGACTACTAAGCAGGAAATGTGGCCGCCTCATTCCAAAGCTCTTCTGAATTTCATCTGTGACAAACCACTCTTCATAAGCCCCAGAACTGCCCATCGTCACTGGGGTGAGGGAAGTGATGCTGCCGAGAGGGAAAAACAATTAGAAATACAATTAGTGTTATAAAAGCAGGTCATAAATATTTGAGTTCTCTCTCTGGAGAGGAGGGACAAGATGACAGCTCACAATTTCTTGTATTGACAAAAGAGGAAACAGTCCATGAAACCGGTCATTTGCCTGGGCATTTTTATCTATCAGATCCAAGAGTCAGAACAAGGGAAGCATGAATGATTGGATTAGCTGCCCAGCCTTTATGTGCTTCTGCAGTATCAGCAATATGCAATGACTGCAACCCTCAGATGTGGGCATGCACACGCACGTGTGCGCGCACACACACACAAGCCAATATGGTTGACACACTCCCACACCGCCAGGCAGAGGTGACCATCGGCTCAGACACTCCCTTCCAACTGCAGAGGAGGGTGAACTTCTCCGCTAAGGCCAGATGTAGAAAAACATGAAGCTCCTCCCCCAGAGTTCCTCGTCTGCATTCCTGGAGAATGACAGAGCCCAGGGCATCCTCTATTACCCTATGTCTCTCTCTCACGGGCCTGACCCTGTGTGATGCCCTCTGAGTTGGTGTCATTTGTGCCTCGGCCTTTCCTTCCAAGCGTCCATTTGGCTGTTCCTTGGGTGGTCTTGGCTCCATGGCATGCTGGATGCGGCACGGCCTGTTCACTTGGCAGCCCCAACCCCTCCAGCGCCTGGCTTCTGGGTTAAACTCTCTGTAGCTTCGGGGCACCCCCACACCCCAGGTGGGGGAAGGCGGGGGATGAGTGGGACAGAGGGTGAGCATGGAGACTGCAAGTGCCCTGTGCTGTGTGGGACCCAGGCCCCCTCTGCAGGCATATGCAACCACCTGGCACCTACACCCACCAGCAGGAAGCAGAGCTCCCGTTGCTGGGGGCACTGTGCCAGCGTGGCAGATGGGCATGTGTGTCAGCTGCCAAGGGACCTCAGCTAGGATCCAAATAGGTCTGCATTTTTGGAGGGCAGGACATTCTCTCCTTAGCTCCCCTTCTTAGTGCAAGGCCAGCTGATGAAACCAGCTATCTGTGTATTGCCTTGGTTCCTGGTGCATGCAACTCCACTTACCCCCATTACTGGGGAGGGTGAAAGGATGGATGGGGCACATGGGCCCTTTCCATGTTCATATACATCTACATGTGTTCTGAGGAGGTGCACCTGTGTGTACTTGTGAAGCATGTATACTGAGAAGCATGGGATCCCGAAATTGACTTGCTGGGGGTTTTCTTTGGCTTTCTGACAAATGACTGCACAGCTTGATCAACCTGAAAGTGCTGGGAAGCCCACTGCCTCATGGGCAGCTCCTCCTTTGCTGGCTAAGAGTGGTTGTTGGACAGTTTTATTCCATAATACAAAATCTGCATCCAGATTAATTCCGGTTCTGCCCTGCAGCAACCGAGAACAAATCTACCTTCTTTTCCTATATGACAGCTCTTCAAATATTTTAAACCAATGTTCACATCCCTGAAGAATCTTTGCTTCTCTAGGCTAAGTATTTCCCATCCCATCACTTCCTACAGTCATACCTTGAGTGACATAGGACCCAGATTGCTTGTTAGGATTGAGTAGTGGATTGTTAAAAAAAAAAACACAAACAAACAAACAGGTGCTGAAATCAGACCTCGCTGAGTGTGAATCACCCTCATTCAGTAGAGTTGACTGAACAGAGACCTGGTGTTTGCAGCTAAATTGCAGTTGCCATCTTGCAATCCAATTACCTACACACTTGGATTAAACAGCATTTACTGAGCTGTTACTAGGTGATAAGGGATCTATCCTTATTAAACGTAGGTATTATAACTTCTATTTTAGAAACATAAGAAACTGGTACATAGAGGTGACTTACCTTCCCTTGGGTCATACAGCTAGTCTATAAAAGCAAGGATATGAACCTATTATGGTTTTCATTTCCAAGTCAAGTATGTGTCCATATTTGGAGACTGACTGGGATACTGGAGGTGCAAATGATTTGCATATGTAAGTATATCTGGGGATTCCCTGATAGCTCAGTTGGTAAAGAATCTACCTGCAATACAGGAGACCCTGGTTTGATTCCTGGGTTGGGAAGATCCCCTGGAGAAGGGACAGGCTGCCCACTCCAGTATTCTTGGGCTTCCCTCGTGGCTCAGCTGGTAAAGAATCCACCTGCAATGTGGGAGACCTGGGTTGATCTCTGGGTTGGGAAGATCCCCTGGAGAAGGGACAGGCTACTCATTGCAGTATTCTGGCCTGGAGGATTCCATGGACTGTGTAGTCCATGGAGTCACAAAGGTCACACACCTTTGACTGTGTGGGTCACAACAAACTGGAAAATTCTTCAAGAAATGGGAATACCAGACCACCTGACCTGCCTCCTGAGAAATCTGTATGCAGGTCAAAAAGTAACAGTTAGACTTGGACATGAAACAACAGACTGGTTCCAAATTGGGAAAGGAGTACATCAAGGCTGTATATTGTCACCCTGCTTATTTAACTTATATGCAGAGTACATCATGAGAAACGCTGGGCTAGAAGAAGCACAAGCTAGAATCAAGGCTGCCTGGAGAAATATCAATAACCTCAGATATACAGATGACACCACCCTGATGGCAGAAAGCGAAGAGGAACTGAAGAGCCTCTTGATGAAAGTGAAAGAGGAGAGTGAAAAAGCTGGCTTAAAACTCAGCATTCAGAAAACTGAAATCATGGCAACCCATCACCTCAGGGAAAATAGATGGGGAAACAATGGAAACTGTGACAGACTTTCTTTTCTTGGGCTCCAAAATCACTGCAGATGGTGACTGCAGCCGTGAAGTTAAAAGATGCTTACTCCTTGGGTGAAAAGCTATGACCAATCCAGACAGCATATTAAAAAGCAGAGACATTACTTTGCCAACAAAGGTCCATCTAGTCAAGGCTATGGTTCTTCCAGTAGTCCTGTATAGTTGTGAGAGTTGAACTATAAGGAAAGCTGAGTGCCAAAGAATTGATGCTTTTGCACTGTGGTGTTGGAGAAGACTCTTGAGAGTCCCTTGGACTGCAAGGAGATCCAACCAGTAAATCTTAAAGGAAATCAGTCCTGAATATTCACTGGAAGGACTGATGCTGAAGCTGAATCTCCAATACTTTGGCCACCTGATGTGAAGAACTAACTCCTTGAGAAAGACCCTGATGCTGGGAAAGACTGAAAGCAGGAGGAGAAGGGGACGACAGAGGATGAGATGGTTGGATGGCATCACCTACTCGATGGAGATGAGTTTGAGCAAGCTCTGGGAGTTGGTGATGGACAGGGAGGTCTGGTGTGCTGCTGTCCATGGGGTTGCAAAGAGTTAGACATGACTGAGCAACTGAACTGCAGTATATCCACCATGGTGGAAGGCCATCTTCTCAACAAGAACATTCCTGGAAATGGGGTTTGGGTAGGGTTTCCCCTCTGCACTCTGTTTCTGTTTGAATATTTTAAAGATGACAATATTTTCAAATTATTCTCATGTACTTGAAACACAAATCAGATGATTTAGACTGTATCTTCAAGTTGGTTAAAATCCAATGGGTGTGGCAAAATATGCATGCATGTGTGCTAAATCACTTAAATTGTGTTCAACTCTTTGCCACCCTATGGACTGTAGCCTGCCAGGCTCCTCTGTCCATGGGATTCTTTAGGCACGAGTACAGGAGTGGGTTGCCATGCTCTCCTCTAGGGGATCTTCTTAACCCAGGGATTGAACCTGCATCTCTCATGTCTCCTGCATTGGCAGTCAGGTTCTTTTCTACTAGTGCCACCTGGGAAGCCTGAGGCAAAACATACTTAAGAATAAATTCCCAAGTGTCGGAGGCAGTATGGCCTGATGGCTAACAGAATGGGTCCTGGTGCTCTAGACCCTGGATCCCAATCACAACTGTACCACTTATTGGCTCTGTGACTTTCACCAAGTTAATTAATCTTTTTATTCCTCTATTTTCTCATCTGTAAAATAAAGATAATAATTTTTAGTACATATCTCAGAAGTTAATTTGTCAAGGACAAAGAGCTCCTTCAACTTTTTTTTGGACTGAGGTGTACCCTCAGTAGACTTTCTCTGAGTATCACCTTTTCACTGTAGAGTTTTATGAGTTTTGACAAATGCATGAAAGTGTTAGTCTCTCCATCACGTCCAACTCTTTGCAACCCCATGGACTGTAGCCTTCCAGGCTCCTCTGTCCATGGTATTCTCCAGGCGAGAAGCCATTCCCTTCTCCAGGGGATCTTCCTGATCCAGGGATTGAACCTGGGTCTCCTGCACTGCAGGCAGATTCTTACCACCTGAGTCACCCTGAAAAATACATAAAGTCATGTAATTACTGCATCAATAAAGAACAGAACAATTCCAGCAACCCTCCATATTTCTCTTGAGTACTTTTTCATCCAACTGCTCTCCCATCCTCAGCCCCCTGGCAACTACTAATCTGTTATTTGTTCCTACAGCTTGCCTTTCTCAGAGTATCCTATGAATATAATTGTACAGTATGTAGTCTGAGTCTGGCTGTTTCACTTAACTTAATATTTGAGACTCACTCATGTTGTCATGTATGTCAATAATTCATTTTTTCTCATTGTTGAGTAAGACTACACTGTATGGATATACTACAGTTGGTACACTCATCCACTAGACCTTGAGTTGTTTCCAGTTTTTGGTGATCGTGAAAAAACTTTCTTTAAACGTTCATATACAAGCTTTGGATACATGTCAGTTCACTTCATTTGGTCAATATTTAGATTGGAATTGTGAGGTTATATGACGAATATATATTTAAATTTATAAGAAACTGCCAAACTGTTTTCCAAATTGGCTGTATCATTTCACATTCTCATCCACAATTATAGAGCATCCTCATAGCCCTTGGTATCATTCATTTGTAATTTTAGCCACTCTTAAGAGACACAAAGAGTTATCTCATTTAGATCATAGAGCATCTTTTCATGTGATTGTTTGCCATCTATGTAGCTTTTTGGTGACATGCCTGATATCATTTTTTTAACAAAATGGTCAGTTTATTTTCTTATTGTTGAGTTTTGAAAGCTCTTTATGTAGTCCTGATTCAAGTCCTTTGGCAGATATGTGTTTTGGAAACAGTTTTTTGTCTGTGACTTGTCTTTTAAGTCTTTCAAGACTGTCTTTTGAAGAGAAGTTTTTAGTGTTGATAAAATCCAATTTGTCAATTTTTTCCTTTACAGGTCCTAATTTTGGTGTTACTTAAAGTCACAAAAGTTTTCTGTTTCTTTCTCTAGGTTTTGTAACTTTCAGTTTTACTTTAGCTTTTCAGCTCCTGTTGGTGTGACATCTTGTACACGGTGTGAGGTAAGGCTGAGGCCTCTGATGCAACAGCCGCCATTTCTTTGGATCTTCCATCTTCCCTTCTGCCAGGCTGTTTGCATCTTTTAGAGACCTTTCACGTCTTGCCTGAGCTAGTATTTATAACTCTGCTTAACAAGGCTGGCTGCTGCTGCCCTGAGCATTTCTTAGACTCAAAAAGGATGCAGCTGCCATCTTTCCAAGCCATTCAGTAATTACTTCCCACTCAGAGCACAAAGCATGCTAAGAGTTGGAGACTGCTTAGTGTGGAGGGTGCCTGAGGGTTGGGATACGTCCTGTGAGAGATGTGCTGGGTCGAGCTTAGTCACACATAAGTCAGGGACTGTAGCCTTGAGAGTTGGTTAGTCACATTGCGTTCTGGGCTGGGGCCGGATGACTCGGCTCTCCTTCCACCCCGGGCCTTTGGGTGTGGCCATCTGAGCAGAGCTGCCCACCAACCAACGCTGAGATTCTGAGAAGTGGCTGGGTAGTGTGGGAGGGGAGTGCAGCCCAAGTCTCTGAGTCGATGTGTGCCGGTGTAGAAATACAAGAGTCTCTTGTCAGTAGCTGGTTTTCACTCTCCTTTTCCTGACTGTAAAGACAAACAGCAGTTCTAGAGCACCTGGGAAATGCCTGTGGTGTGAACTCAGCAAAGGCTCCAGATCACATTTCTACCCAAGGCACCAAAGTAAGTCTCAGCTACCTACACTTGGGCAAGAGAAAATAGAACCACTGGAGTCCCTAACCTGAAAACATACCTGGAAAATTCCTTTGTCCCTATCTTCCTGTCTCTGACCAGGATTTCACTTAAACTGACCCAGAAAGAAGAGCACCTCAAAGACGGTGCAATCTCCTTTGGTTACTAGCTCAAACGTTGACCTAGATTTTGGCATTTTGGTATCAGTATTGGTGTTTAGGCATACGGGGTCCATGGAGAGGGAGTTAGCTGGTGGGCAGAGGCAGGCTGCTGTGGGATCCACAAGAGACAGGACATAGGGTAGAGGTGAGGAAGGAGGGATCCGGAAATGGGAGATCCAAGCGCTGATGCTCTAACACTCCAGGGATTCAAGGAGAGCAGTTCTCACTTTGGAGCAGACAGCTCAGGGGTTCTGCTAGTTTTCTTGGCCAAATTACTGCATTCTCCTGCGCTGCTGTTTTTCATTTGTAAAATAGGGAAATTACCACTCTTCCCCCTCAACTACACTTACCACCACTAAGTGTCCTTACACAGAACTCGCTCTAAGTGACCCAGGAACTAGATTTGGCCTTTCTAGGCTTCATTTTCATTCTATGGTCCTTGCCTTCTATGATTTTATTTTTTAAATAAAAAATTTTTAATTGAAACATAGTTGATTTATACCTTTCATGATTTTATAATTCTTATTTTTTTTTTTAATTCTATGTCTTCAAATTCCTGAAAAAGAGGAGATTGGGTAAAATTACTGGAGATTCGACAGTGCTGAGAGAAGGTTGAGACGATGCAGTCTTTGGTTATAGTGAAGGGACAGAATTTGGACTGTGGCTACTTCCCCACTTCTTTCTGCTTCTCTATATCTTATACATCTTTTAAGACTCTTAGTTCAAAGCCCATAAGGTCTGGGAGGCCTTCCAGTACCAGCTGGGTAAATGCACTCTTTTGTAAATATAATCTCTGTGTGTAGCACCATTTGAGCTGTATTAATTCATTCATTAACATACTTACTTATACCTATCTTGAACCAAAGTGGAGTTATGGCGGCTTACACAGATATGTGAAACAGAGTGAGATAACATATATTAGAAGCAAATGGGAAAAGAAAATGTGACAGCAAAGGAAGGACTGTCACAGGGCATAGGAAAGAGGATACTGTAAGCATAAAGAGTTTGAAACCCTGATAACCTAATTAGTCTCACAATTATAGATAGTGCCTCTAAGATGGGAGATCAAAAAAGGAAGGAAGGGAGGAAGGGAGAGAGGGAGGGAAAGGGAAAGAAGGGAGAGAGGGAGGAAAGAAGGGAGAAGAGGAGGCAAAAAGAGAGGAGATTGTTTAGGAGAAACCCACCTTTGCCAGTGCTGATCCAGGAAGGTGCTTCTCTGGGGTCCTTCCTGAAGGGAACTCTATGTGACCAGATGATCAAGGTTCTCAACAACAGCCTCACAGCAGACACAGCTCCTCATTTCTTTAGTCTGCTCCTTACAGCATCATTCTTCCACACAGGCCAATCCTCAGCTCAGGAAAACAGGGGGCCAGAAGGACCAGGAGACAGCCCCCTGCTGACATGGCTTAATCCTGAGGCCCTCTGTTTTCATATTTCCAGGGGCAAGGAGTGACTACACATCCTTTAGGCACTTTGATGCATTTTCTTTCTCTCATCTAGGCTTTTGATGGACACGATGTGGCAGTGAGTTTGAGATCATATTCCTTGCCAAATACCTAAAGAGCAGATATTGGGTGGCCAATTAAGTACAAACCCATAGGCCTTACACATACACATACATGGTTAGAATCTGTCAACCCTGGGGTAGGGCTGTCATTCTCATGAAAATTGATGCACCTTCCCCTGATCTGGGCTGGCTCACTGAGCAACCCTCAGCTCTGAGCTGGGCTGAAAGGGTTTGCATGGTGACTGATCCCCTCCCAGGCCAAGCATGTCTGTACTGTAGGATGGAGTGGTTTCTCCAGGAGTGGAGATGCTTGGATTCTGCCCTTCCTAAAATGAGAGGCTTTGTCTATATGATTTCCAAGTTCCCTTCTGGCACAAACATTGCTAATTCCAGAAGGAAAATGCTTTGTGAGAGAAGGCTGTTAAACACTGGAGTGGTCTACCATTGGAACGGCAAAATTGCCTGCCTCAGAGATGTGGAGTCCCATGCTGTCTGGGGTAAATTGGAACAGATCTGACTGGAGGCAGGGGGCTGGACAGGATGGCCTCTGGAATGTTTATCAAGGTGTCCCAGCAGTGGGTATTCAGCTGGCTTATCCATCTCATCTCAGAAGTGTGTAGGACCTGCTTGGGTCATTTATGTTCTCTGGGCTCACGCCTCCCTCCTCATGGGTGGCGGGGCAGGCCGGGGGGCACACGTGTGAGCTCTGGTCCACGCTGATCTTGCTCCTCCCCCTCCTTCCCTGTTAGCAGCTGCGGTCCGGAGCCCCCTCCACAGACTCTTTCCTGGGAAATGTATTAGGCAGCACAGCACTCCGCTCATAAAAATACAATAAACGGCCCGGCAAGCGGTCGGCAGAGTAATGACTCTAACCCAGTGGCATTCTTGGAAGGGCCTCTTCAGAAGCAAAGCTGAGAAGATGTAAGAAAAATCTTGGGGGGTAATTAGGTTTCTGGAGTGGGGGAACTTCTTAAATCACGAGGCACAGAGAGGACCTTGTCTCTAAATCATACACCAGGCCAGTCTGAGCCCTAGAGCCCCCTCCACGGCCCCCCACCCCCTTCCTCAAAAGGGGAGCAGCCCTTCTTTTCACGTTCATACGTCACATCCAGCCCTGTGGAGACCCACATGAGAAAAAAAAAATTCCTGGTCCTGGAGGGGTCTGGGGAAGCCAAGGTAGGAAGTGGTCTTACTGCCTGAGGCGGGGCCCTACCAGCTGAAGAACTGCTTTTTGTCTGGGTGATGCATAGGTGAGATATGCATGGCAGCGGCAGAAGGATGGCTGGGATGACTGAACAAAAATGCCTTTCAGCCTCCTGATCCCTTGTCAGGGACTGAAACGAAAACTTCCAACCGACTTCCTTCCAATTCCCCAAAGCCTGGCTGGTGCAGAGTGTAACCAGTAGGAGCAACAAGCTAGCTTACCTTCTTTTCTGGAGTGGTCCTCCAGTTCCTCCCCTACTCCTGCCCTTGGGGGGGGGGGCTCTGTAGGGGGCCAGAGCTGAAAGACCTATTCCTACCAGCACCCCCTGCCTGCGAGCTGGGTCAGGCAGCAGGGAAGAAGTAAAAAGTAACTGGGGAATTCTGGGGCCTCTGTGGCACGCAGACCTTCAGGGCATTTAGGGAAAGTAGATTAAGAAATCTTTTTCCAGATAAGAGAGGCCTGTAAAGAGGCCAGAGAAAAGGAAAACCACCCCCACTTTGATCACAGGGGATTGTAATTACTTAGATATTGATTGGGATAATAAGTTTGCCAAAACTCCAGAGAAGGAGAGATATTCCTCCAGGTATTTCGCTTTTGCAGGATTTGCTGAGCTCTCCTGTGAAGTCAAAGTCAATTTGAAGGCCTGGCCCTGACCCGGAAGCCAGCAAAATGGGCGTTGGAGGCCTTTTCCTCCAGTAGAGGGCGCGGTGAATGGTGCCCCCCGCCCATGCACCCCCTCCCTCCCAGGGCTCTTCCCTTTGTTGTTACTAGCAGATGGGGTATTAATAGGGGTGCTATTAATGGCGGGGGAGTGGTTTAAGGCAAAGCAGAGATAAGAACTGAAGCTGCCCCCTCCATCTAGACTCCGGAATCTTCTTCAGTAGTTTCCTACTTCTCCTCTTCAAACTTCCTCTTTCAGATTCACCCCTGTGCCAAATGCCTGGCATGTGCACACACATGCATATGTTGCAGACTTACGCTTCAGCCACACTGGTCTTCCTCTCAATCCCACGTGTCCCTACCGGGCACACACAGTGTGGGATTATGAACTCTGGCTTTGGGGTCAGAACGATCTGAATTCAAGTTCTGCTCGGCTACTTCTAACCCTGTATCCCTGAGCATGCCCCTTTACCTTTTGGAGCACCTGTCTCCGCAGAGCTGTTGAGAGGGTTAAGTGAGATAGTGTGAAACACTGGAGGAAGCAATTAATGAAAATAGAAGCCATTGCTATTGTTTTTATCCAGTTTCTCTCTCAGATTTTGCAGGAATATTTGCTACTGCAAGATTTTATCACGTCAGAGTCAAGGCTCTTCTCAATCTCACAGGCTCAGCCTGCATCCCAGTTTTGCTCCACCCCAGTGCCATGCACCCTCTCCTTTTTGCTCCTGCTGTAGCTGCCTGTATCTCTTAGAACTGCTATCATGCTCCCTTTGAGTTCTGATTTTGAACTGGAAGTAGGCAGGGATTATATCTTCTTCATCTTTTCATCTTCGTTAGTACCAGAGTTTAGTACTCTACATACCTTATATATAGTAGGTCTGCAATACAGTTTTGTCTATCTTTTAAAACAATAGATACCATTTAGTGAGCAATTACTATGTGCCCCTTTCTTTTCCTTCTCCCATTTAATCTTCACACCAACCCTATGTAATATTGTGATTGCATTTTTTTTAAAGATGTGGAAAGTAATGAATGATCTGGAGAGATTAAATTATTGGCTGGTCACAGGGCTGATAAGTGGCTGAGCATTGCTGTAGCTCAGGACTGTCTCCAAAGCGCCTCTTTATATCTAGGCTAGGCTAAACCTGTGGCTTCTCAGGTGGTGCAATGGTAAAGAATCTGCCTGCCAGTAAAGGAGATGTAAAAGATGTGGGTTCGATCCCAGGGTCAGGGAGATCCCCTGGAGCAGGAAACGGCAACCCACTCCAGTATTCTTGCCTGGAGAATCCCATGGACAGAGGAGCCTGGTGGGATACAGACAGTGGGGTTGCAAGGAGTCGGACATGACTGAGCAAGCACACACACAGGCTAAACCTAGCACAACTTTCCCTGGATGTAGCCCAACCCCCAGGCAGCCTGTGCACTAAGCAACTTCCAGCTCTTAGCATGCTTTGTGCTCTGAGTGGGAAAAGAGCTACTGAATAGCTTGGAAAGATTGCAACTCCATCCTGCACGAGTCTAAGAAATGCCCAGGGCAGCAGAGGCCAGCCTAGTTAAGGAGGGATGCAAATGTTAGCACAAGCATTACAAGAAAGGTCTTTAAAGAATACAAACAACCTGGCCGATGGAAAGATGGAGACTCCAAGGAGTCCAACAGCAGCCGTTGCATCACATGGGCTTTGAAGAATCTGTGCCAGGAAGTCTGTCTGTCAAGGAAGGGCTCCTCAAATTTATCCAGGCTGACAGAAGGCAGGGGAGAAGATTGGTTCCATTACAAAGAAGTGCTGGTGGGGAGGTGAGGAGCCAGTGGAGGCTTGGCATTAGAGCTGTAGAAGACAGGAAGGATGGAGATGAGGGGACACATCCATAAAAGATTGTCATCCATAAGGAATTGACAGTGTGAATACTGATGCTGATGACCATGCATGATGATGATATTGACTGAAGATGTGCTTGCTGTATGCCCATACTGTGTGATATACAAAGTGACCAGCTATCTAGTCTCAGCTGCGTAAATGTGATTCTTTCAAAACACAAGGGTACTCCTTTTCAGTCTTTCTCTACTGCTGACACCCCAGAGGGGTCCAGCCTTTTCTTATTCTCTCAATGGGCATTTATTTTATGCTCCATCTGTGTCTGCCACCAGGATGGACTCTGGGGAGATGAATAAAACTTGTGCTCCAACCTGAAGGACCTCACAGTGTGATGAAGGACAGGACACATAAATAACTATGATGCAGTGGGATGTCTGTCATTAGGAGGTATATTCAAGTGTTTCGGAAAATTGGAGCAGGAATCCAGAGAAGAGGCAGTATTTGAGTTGGGAAGACTTTTAAGGATGGGAGGATTCAGGTAGGTAGAGTGTGAAGGGAGGATATTGTGAGTAGAAGCAGCAGACTGGTGAAATCTTGGAGGTGTGAGACTGTATGGTGTGTTGAAGGTGGGCTTAATGGAGACCCCTGTGTGACTAGGGTTGGATATGTTAGAAGTTGTAGTAGATGAGGTCTGAAGGATATGGTGAGTAGATGGTTAATCCACCCAAGATGGCTGTTCTCATGCTCTCTGTACATACCCTGCTCTACCAATGCGTGCTTCACCTATACCTTACATGACTGACCTGCCTACCTACTTGGCCCACCCTTTCACTCCTATTAGTGATTGTTCTAGTCTTTAGATCCAAACGTCTCCACTGTGATAGCTTACCAAAGGGACAGTGAGGGGCGTGCCCCTCTCCTAGTTTCCCTGGTAACCAATGAGCCAATCTGCTGTCAATTCTCTCCTATAACTGGTAACGCCACTCCCCCCATGTCCTCCTGCCTTCAGCACATGGTGGGGGCGGGGGAGGGGGGGAGGTGTTGCTCCAGGATCTTGCCTCAGACATGTAAGCTCTCCCAGCCATTTACCATTAATATCTCTGTCGCTAACTTTGGGCTCTTTCTTTAGTCTTGAAGCTGTGCTTGTAGACCTTGTAGGCTTGTGGGGTGCAACCCAACAGTGGGACAAAATTGTGAGAGCTCTTCAAAGGACATGTTGCTGAATCAATCAGCAGATTTGTTTATTGAGCATCTCCTACGTGCCAAGTATGGGATTTGGCACTGGGACTCTAATGGCAAGAAAACCCGAGTCAATCTGTTTTCTACCTAGGATGGCCACGTGTCCCAGTTTCGTTCTTGTCCTGGAATAATTATGACTAGCACCTCTTTTGAGTTTCAGGAGTGTTTCTGTTTACACTATAGACTATATGGTCATGCTACCTATAGAGCTTCAGTTCGGTGCAGAAAGACAGATATTAATCAAACAATCATCTAAATACAATATATAACTTCAAATTGTGCTAGGTGCTATGAAGAAAAGCTACAGAAATGCTGTTACAGCAGGCACTGGGGAGCAGCTCCAGTCTCCAAAGGAATTTAGATTTCTCTTCAGGCAAAACAAAGACAGAATGTTTTTAAGTGGGAGATCAGATCTCAGTTTCAGAAGTCTTGGGATTTCTATGTTTGTTGAAGATTTCTCTGTCTCTTTTTTTATATCTCCCAGTTATTAACAATAAGGATTGAAACAGAAATAACACTTTCATCACATAGTATTTCACATTATAAATGAGTTTTCACAGGTACGTTTTCTCATCAGAGGGGCAGAGTGGAAAGTGCAAAGAGTCAGATGAAGTTAACTTTCTAGCTTTGCTCTGTCTCCTCCCAGCTGCCTGCCTGTGCCTCACCTGGCTGTACCTCAATTTTCACAACTTTAATCAGCGTCTGTGCGGTTATCTGCTCAGTCGTATCTGACTCTTTGCGACCCCATGGACTGTAGCCAGCCAGGCTCCTCTGTCCATGGGATTCGCCAGGCAAGCATACTGGAATAGGTTGCCATTCCCTTCTCCAGGGGATCTTCCTGACCCAGGGATTGAACCTGGGACTCCTGCATTGCAAGTGGATTCTTTACCATCTGAGCCACCAGGGAAACCCTCTTTAAGCAGGGATGCTTTAATTCAAAGAGCTACATGAACCCCAGTATTCAGAGCAGCACCATTTACAATATCCAAGACATGGAAACAACCCAAGTCAATTAACATATGATTGACTTAAGAAGATTTGGTGTGTATATACGTATATGCATACAATGGAATATTACTCAGCTGTAAAAAGAATGAAGTATTATCATTTCCAGCAATATAGATGGACCTGGAGAATATTATAATTAGTGAAATAAGTCAAAGACAAATACCATATGATATCACTTATATGTGAAATCTGAAAAATAATACAAGTTAATGTATATACAAAACAGAAACGGACAGACTTAGAAAGCAAACTTATGGTTACCAAATGGACAGGGAGGCTGAAGGGACAAATTATGAGTTTGGGATTAGCAGATACGAACTATTATACATAAAATAGAAAAGCAACAAGGATATACTGTATAACACAGGGAATTAGACTCTATACCTTAAAATAACCTAGTGTTGTTCAGTCATTAAGTTGTGTCCTACTCTTTGTGACCCCATGAAGTGTATGTAGCACAGCAGGCTTCCCTGTCTTTGACCATCTTTCGGAGGTTTCTCAAACTCAAGTTCGTTGAGTCAGACATATAATGGGATATAATCCTTTAAAAAAAGAGAGATAAAAGCAGAGTCACTATGCTGCACACCTAAAACTAACACAATATTGTCAATCAACTATACTTCAAGAACTATTCATACATGTGCACACCAGAAAAGGTTCAGTTTTAATGGTTGACAATTTTTTAATAAAATAAAACGTTTTTAATTAAAAAAACTTTTTTGGTCTCTCTGAGGATCTTAGCTCCCCCGTCTGGGATGGAGCCTGTACCCCTTGCAGTGGAAGCAAGGATTGTTAACCACTGGCCTACCAGGGAAGCCCTAAAATAAATATTTTTAAAATAAAAAAAAAACAAAAAAGAGAGTATTCTTTCCCAGATACAAGGGTGACTGAGGATCAGAAGTCATGTAAATAAATGGCTAGCACAGTGCCTGGCACATTGTAGGCTGTTGAAAAATGCTACCAATTATTATATGTTTCCTGAGCTTCGGGACACTTGAAGTAAGGGGAAAGACTGATGGTGTTTTAACCAGTAGAAGTAAATTGGGCTGGGAAATCCCTGGAGGGCCAGTGTTAGGACTCAGTGCTTTCACTGCCATGGGCTACGGGTCAGTCCCTGGTCCCGAATCTAAGATCCGATAAGCCATGTGGCCTGCCAAAAAAGAAAAAAGAGAAGGAAATTGAGCTGAAAAACAAGGGAGGTTGTACATATAGGTAGGCAGGGTATATGGGAAATCTCTACATGGTCCCCTCAATTTTGCTTTGAACCCAAAACTGCTCATAAAATGTCAATGAAACAAACACACACAAAGCTCCTCTTTTCAGCTGGACTCTCCTTGTCCCTTGAGGATAAGAACCCGCTTGCCTGGCAGGATAAGAAGAGGGGGAGAGAGGAGTGAATTTTCACACCCAAGTTGTGCTGCCTTCAGCTCTCCTGAATGTCTGGGAAACCAGACAGTGTGGCCTTGACAAGAGTTTACTTGGTCCCATCTTTTCTCCTTCTCTGGATGACACAGGACCCCCTCAGTGGCTGGAGGATGGCTCCTAGGAACAGGGATGCTGGCAGATGCTGTGCCAAGGCAGGGGACCATGGAGGGGCAGGCCAGCTGGGTTGAGCAAAGGAGGAACCAGGAGCCTGTGTGAGAGAGAGGTGGGGGTGAACTCTGCAGCCAGGCACTGATTCAGAGCTGGAAGTATTTTAACCATGTCTATCCAAGTTTGCCTGTTATCTTGACTGGGAGGCCAGACTCCTGGAGTCTGTATCTCATTTTCCTTCCTATTTGCCCCTAGTGCTCTTCTACTGTGTTTTTGCTGGTACCACCTTAACAAAGCACCACAGGCTAGGTGCCTTAAACAATAAAAATTTCCTTATTCACAGTCCCAGAGGCTGGAAGTCTGAGATCTAAGTGTCAGCAGGTTTCTTTCTTCTGCAACCTCTCTCCTTGGCTGGTAGGTGGCCATCTTCTCTGTGGGTCTTCATGCGGTCTCCGCTCTGTGTGTCTGTGTTCCGATTTCCTCTTTTTATAAGGACATCAGACTAACTGGATTAATGCTCACCCTAATGACCTCATTTAACCTTCATTACCTCTTTAGCGACCCCCACATCTCCAACTACAGTCACATTCTGAGCTGCTGGAGGGAGGGTGGGGGTTGGCCTTCAACTTATGCATTTGCAGGGCTGGGGTGGGTGGAATTCAGGCTCAAGCATACAACTTGGCAAGTTGCATCGTTGGTCACAGCTCCTTGGGAGAAAGAAAACTGAGTTGGATGGCCTTCTGGCCATCGCCCCTCTTGAAGGAGTGAAACTGGGAACCTGCTAGGTTTTTGAAGCAGTGCAAACCCTCTCTAAATATTCTTGTCTTTACCCGGAGTTACTGGGTAATCCACCATCAGCTTTGGGGTTCCTGAACCCCTGCCTCTCACCTCCTGAAGGCTGCTTTTAGGATGGGGATCTGTTTCTGTTTCTGGCTGAGAAATAGGTGTCTCTTCTGAGGTTTCCTTGCATCCAGAACTGTTATGATGTGTTTGTCTTTTGTAGACGTTCCTTTACCTGGAAAGAGCTGTCAGATCCTGAGGATCTGGCACAGAAAGCTCACCAACTGCAGGATGAGGGGGCCGAGGAAGTGACTATTCTTACTTTCCTCCCACCCCTTCTTCACTCTGTAGGGGAACGCAGGAGACCATACCTGTACCTGTAATATCGCAGACCTTCTGGGATCTGCAAATGCGTCGTTAGCCCACCAGGTAGCACAGAATGACTGCATCTGAAGGTGATTTAACAAAGGTAGCCTCCCACTTACAGATGGGCAGGGTTCCAAAGATTTGCCTGGAAATTAGTTCCTATGAATTGGGAACACTATTCTCTCATAGAAAAATTGTTAAATGGAGGGAGAGGTTTTCCAGGAACTCCTTGAAAATCTATTTAATTCACATATAACTAATGTACCAACTATGGTCATTTCTATCCCCAGCCACCAAATACCATGCAGACTAGCCTTTCAACCAGAATATGTTGTGAGTTCCAACTCTGTGTGTCAAGACAAATGCTTCTTCTTCATTGATGTTGCTCCCCTGACAGTGGCCTCGTGGCAAGGAGGTGTTATTGGGTCAGGTAATTCGGAACACCTGTAATGTGTAAAGAGTGTAAAATATTCACATTTTAAAATGTATGCTCACATAAATGATCACATTTAAGTCTCATAGTAACCCTACAAGGTAAGTGTTATGATGTCTACTCCAGAGAAATGGGAGTATGGGACTCAGAGATATCAAGTGATTCCTTCAGGGTCACACAGCAAAAACAGTTTCGGTTCAGAATGCCATGTGTCTGATACCTGGGTGAGTGCCTCTCCAGCTCATCTGTGTTGCGAACACAGGCTCTGGCTTTTAAGGAGTCTAGTGCTCCCTGAATGGTCTACCCTGGCCGAGGGCATGGGTCCACACTTCGCCAGGAGTGAGCATGACCTTGGGGGCGAGGTGCTGGAACAGGGGAGTTGACGCTGCTCCATGAGGACCGGGCAGAGGTTCAGAGATGGTGGCAGCTTGTGCAGATGGCAGAGTTGTTTGGATAAATGGTGATTTTCTTCCTAGGTGATTTCCCAAGGCCACCGAGGCCTGACAATTCTGGCAGGAAAACCAAATTTAAATGAGTCTCTTTTCAAGTCCGCCTGAGGGGGAGGCATTACTCAGAACTAACCACCTCACCTGACTGTTTCCTGTGTTCTGCACACATAGAAGGAGGTCGTGAAGAAACATAGTCGTCCATTCAGAGCTGCTTTCTATTTTGACAGGAGAAGACAAACAAGAAAGCACAAATCTTGTGCAAACCGATGGGAACTGTAGAGTAAATTCCTCTCCCTGTGAGGACTTCAGAGGGCGCCTGTGGACCTCAGGGTCGGGGACAGCCTCACTCAGGAAATTTCCGGGACGGTCGTGAGATGCATGATAGAATGTGAGAACTGGAGCGGTGTTTCGAATTTTAATTCAAGCTGTATATTTTCAGTCAGAAAACTCAGGCTCAGGGAGGCTCTAGGCTGACCTGCAGACCTAAACTCACGAACCAGAGAGCCAGGAGTAGAATTCAGGTTCCTTCCCTCTGTGGCCAGTGGCTCTTATGATTACACTGGAAGGAGAGGGGGAAAGGACCAATTGAAAATGATGTCAGAGGCAGGGAGCAGGCAGAATGGACTTTATGGATGGGGTCCATGTTGAGGAGAAGTGAAAAATCAGGCAGAAAGGTTGAGGAGGGCAGGTGGCCAAAGACCTTGAAGGTTGAGGGGACAATTTTTTTTTCCATAAATGGCAACATGGGACAGAGGGATAGACTTTCTCTATCTCCCATGGGTTTTTGCTAGTATTACTTGCAAAATGGATTATTCTACAAATACCCTACCTTTTAATAAGAAGCCCAGAATGCTTCAGCTTGTTGAGTTCCCCCAGTTGTGAGCTCCCTGCTCCACATTGAAAGGTAAGGCAGAGGGTCCCAGACCTTGTGGACTCAGCAAATAGAGCCTCTTGTTTTGTAGCTTGGCCAGAGCTAAGGACTCTTGCACAGAATTGAGTTCCCATTGGCCTGGTCTCAGCCTGCCCTTCTTTTTCCCCTGTATCATGGTTAGGACCCCACAGTGTTCCTGGAAGCTGCAGCCTTGTGACAGGCACAGAGAAGAAGGGAGAGGGTGAGGAGCCTGCTAGGAGGCCAGGAGGATACAAGCCTGCAGCTGACCTGCTGTTGGCTGCCACTGGCTTGTTGGTGTTGCAGAAACAGGGCTCCAGCACCAGGGGAGGATGTCAGGGTCAAGAAGTGCAAATTGTAAACCACAGTGAAGTGAGATGAATCAATCTGCAGTGACCTAATAGACAGGAGGAAAGCCTGCTAACAGGAGGTTTAAAAAAGGCTCCTAGGATGTGCAGGACTGCAGGAGATCACAGCCAAGCCAGCTCTGTTCACTTGGACAACTAGGTTCGGCATCCTTGGTCTTATGATTGTCAGGGTGGACCAGGCCAGTCAGGACCAGAAAGCATTTCTGAAGCTACACTCTAAGAGGTCAGAGTTGATGAGGGTTTCCTGGTGCAAGTCTGTCTTTTTTTTTCTTTTTTTTTTTAACTATCCTGAACCCTGGAGAGGAAAGCATCACTTTCGTTTATGTGGTTTTCATTCTTTTCCAAACTATAATACATGTTTGTTATTGGAAATATAGAAAACATACAGAAGAAAGTAGGATAACACCATCACATCACTAAAGACAAATTGCTGTTAATATTTATCTTTGGAGGGGAAAGAATTACCCTCCTGTGTGTTTTTTTCTATGTGTACAAATTTCAAATTAAAATTGGAATGACACTTTATATTTGAATTTTTATAATCTTCTTCCACTTAAGGTTATATCATGAGCCTATTCCCATCTAATTAAATATTATTCTAATGGGTTCATAGTACTTAATTCTGTGGATGATTTAATTCTGTTGGTAAATGATTAAATATATTTAATCAATTATCATTGATAGCTTGCAAATTGGCACTATTATAAATACCACTGCAATGAACATCTTTGTATCACAATAACATTTGACCACATTTCTGTTGATTTTCTTAGGGTACCTTTCTAGAAGTGAGTCAGTGTTTCAAAGACTCTTGTTATGCATTGGCTAATTACCTCCCTCACTCCCTCCGGCCCTCCCCACCCACCCAAATGTTATACCAATTTGTACTTCCATTAATCAGTGGCTATGACAGTGCTGTCATTTCACTACCCACTTGCCACAAGTGTGAGTTATTATATTCTTTCAAGTGGAAGGTTATCTTTCCAGAGCCACGCTCAGCTTACTGATGAGCTTCAAACATGGCAGCTGATGCCTTTGTATTTATTGACAAAAGTCAGCCCATGCACATGTGAGGGGAGTCAGAAAACTTGGGAAGAAAAGAACATTTGATCCACAAGCAGCATTAGGTGCTGGGGAGGGAAAGAGGGGCTCCCTGTGTGAGGTGGGGGCCTGCTCTTCCTGCTTTTCCAAAACTCAGAGTCTATTGAACCGCTATCCATAGCTCCTCCTCCCAGAGCCCCCGCCAGGGAACACTCCCTGGCTGATCAGGAAATGAGAGAACAAAGCAAGCCAGACAAAGGCAGGCTTAGTGGTCTGGAAGGCCAGCGACGGGCAAAGCCCCTGATGCTAAGCAGAAATGAAAACGTTAATGGTGAGACACCCAAAGAAAATGTATTCCATATGCACAGGCCTCTGGCAGCAAAGGAATACAAATGCACCTGGACTTCAGCCAGAGGAGCGGGAGCAGCCGCTGGTAACTTTGGACTTGCTTTCTCACACCCTTAGGTCTGTTTCAGCTGAAGGTACTTGAGATGCTTACCTTTTTTCTGACTCCAGTGAAGATAAACCTATCACTATTGTAACTTATTTTAAATAATCACCAGAGCTGCCATTTATTGTGTGAGCCTGATAGAACAGCAGTCCCCAACCTTTTTGGCACCAGGGACCGATTTCGTGGAAGACAATTTTTCCATGGACCGGGGTGTGCAGGATGGTTTTGGGATGATTCAGATGCATTACATTTATTGTGTACTTTATCTCTATTATTATTACATCAGCTCCATCTCAATCAGGCCTTAGATCCTGGAGATTGGAGACCCCTGCTAAAGGATCAGGTGCCTCCTTTCCACACATGCAAGTTGCTTTTATAGAACATATTTAAGCCTCAGACTGATTTTCTGAAGCAGGAATCATTATCCCCATATCCCAGATGAGAAAACTGATGCACAATGAGCTTAAGTCGCTTGCCTAATTCATCTGAGTGGCAGAACCTGGATCTTAAATCAGGCTTTATAGGCTCACTGCCTGTGTTCTGGCCACTCTGTGTCTGAGTGGGGCCTGATTTCCATATTCTTGGGTGTGGAGATGGGCAAAGAGGAGTCCTTGCAGTCCACGAGCCAGAAAGGCTGGGCCTGGCAGTCTTTGGGAAGGCTGCCCAGGCTGGTATGAGGTGACAGGCTTCTTAGGTGGCTTGCCACACCCTGCCCTTAGTGACGTGGCAGAAGTAAGAGCGAGTGTCCTTAGGGTGATGGCCAACAAGTCTTGACACGTCCTTCCTGTGACGGTTGAGCTAAGTCTCTCCAGGGAGGACATTCCCAGAAATCACCTTGGTGGTGGGGTGGGTGGCTGGTGAGATAACCCCCACTTTTCCTGTGGTGGAAAGCCACGTGCATGGAATTCCTGGAAGACAAGCTGGCAACCAGTGTCCACGGAAGGGTTGCAATTTGCCTGTCCTCAGACTCCAGGCTGCGGCCGGGAGAACCAGTTTTCCTGGATCTGATTTCTCTCAAGTCCTCTGGCCTGTTTTTTTACAGATGGATTCTGTGGGTGGCAGGGAGCAGAGTCAATGCAGAAGGAAAGAGAAGGAATTATTTCTAAGGAATCTCTGGGACACCTGGAAATTGGCTAGTTTCCTAGCCAATTCTTGACTTTCCTTCTCATTAGGGCTCCCCTCCAACTCCCCCAAATTCCCCCACTGCAACATATGTTTTGCTGACCAAGGAGAATTCTTAGTGCTGACTTGTGCTTTTGCTGGAAAAACACTGGACAGACAAGAATAGGATTTTTTTTTTCTATTAAAAACAAACCAAGACAAAACACAAAGCACAAAGCTTTTAAGTTAAGTGCTGGGGGACTGAATGCTCAGGGCAAAATGGGGGATGGTTATTGTCTAGCTGAGAGTGGGAACAGTCGTGGGGAGAAAGTTTTGTATCCATGGTTTTGCTCAATCTCTGTATGCAAATGTTGAGGCTCCAAGGTTTGGGTCACCTAATGTTAGCATTTACTGAGTCCTTTTATGCGTATCTCATAGGTCTTAGGGGAGAAGGCAATGGCACCCCACTCCAGTACTCTTGCCTGGAAAATCCCATGGATGGAGGAGCCTGGTAGGCTGTAGTCCATGGGGTCGCTAAGAGTCAGACACGACTAAGCGACTTCACTTTTACTTTTCACTTTCATGCATTGGAGAAGGTAATGGCAGCCCACTCCAGTATTCTTGCCTGAAGAATCCCAGGGACGGGAGAGCCTGGTGGGCTGCCGTCTGTGGGGTCACACAGAGTCGGACACGACTGAAGCGACGCAGCAGCAGCAGCAACATAGGTCTTAGGGCTGGCTTCCCAGGTGGCGCTAGTGGTTAACAACCTGTATGCCAATGCAGGAGATTTTAGAGACCCAGGTTCGGTCCCTGTATCAGAAAAATCCCCCAAAGAAGGGCATGGCAACCCACTCCAGTATTCTTGCCTGGTTCCATGGACAGAGGAGCCTGGTAGGCTATAGTCCATAGGGTTGCAAAGAGTCGTACATGACTGAAGTGACTTAGCACGCAGGCATACATAAGATGTTAAGCTCATTTAATTCCCTAGGCATTGTCCTGGGGTATATGCCCATTTAGCAGATGAGACACTGAGGTTTAGAGAGGTGTGGTGCTTGTTTATGTTTTGTTAGGGCCAGAAGTGGCTTCAAACCAGGCGCTCCTAGACCAGAGTGCACACTCTCAACCTCTACCTTATTATTCTGCTTCCCAGGATCAAGGGCTTATGCTCCAGAAAGGAATACATATTTGTTTGTTTTTTCCTCTTGGTCCTTGAGTATTACACATAAATACTCATAACAAAGCCCCTGGGAAGGGCTCTCAGTTCAGCTCAATGTGCTTGATAAGGATCTATAGGACATGTGGTCCAAGGCAGGGTACTGCTTTGTCTGCTTTCTGTTCTTGATGAAGAAACAGCCTCAAGAGGGGTGATTCCAGTGGATACCACATCCACCCTCCCCCTACCACAGAGTTTAACGATGAGTAGTTTTGAGAGGGAGATCCTTGTTTGGCTGAAGTAGGAGGAATCATGAAAACACGCTGGGCTTTAGAAATGTAAATATCTGTACAGTTTGATGGATGAGGACTATGGATAGATGCCAGAGGAAGCCTGGATGTGAGAATCTGGCAGACAGAGATGGATGTGAAGAAACACAGTGAGTGAAAGAAAAGCAAAAGGCAAAAAGCCACATTCATGGGTGGAGAGAGATGCTTCAGAGTGGTCAGGAGATGGGGAAGCGGCAGGAGCTGAGCCACAGCCAAGTCAGAGGAAAGGGGGAGGCGAGCCTGATTGGCTTCTGTGGCTGGGACAAAGGGAAGCACGGCCCCCTGGGGTGACTCAAGGGTGAGGTGCATCCAATATAGAGAGAAACTGCTTCCTTCATGCCCCAGGCTGCTTGGAGAGGAGTAGGCAAGATGCATGCATGTAGAGTGGTGGTTCTCAAGGTGTAGTTCCCGGACCAGAAGCATCAGCATCACTTGGAAGCTTATTAGAAATGCAGACTTCAGGTCCTACATCAGACTCTCTAAATCAGAAACTGGCTCAGCCCAACATTGTATGTTTTCATAAGTCCTTTGTGTGATACACGCTTGGGCGATACAAGGCCTTAGGCTTCCCTGGTGGCTCAGATAGTAACAAATCTGCCTTCAGTGCAGGAGATTTGGGTTTGATCCCTGGATTGGGGAGATCCCCTGGAGAAGGAAATGGTCACTCACTCCAGTATTCTTGCCTGGAGAGTTCCATGGACAGAGGCTTCTGGTGAGCTACAGTCCAAGGGGTCGCAAAGAGTTGGACATGACTGACTGGTTAACACATGGAGGTTGAGAATCAAGGTGGTATAGAGGGATAGGGAGAATGAGGAGGTGAATCAAGATGGCATAAAAGTCTAGAGGCAAGTTCAGTGCCAAAGGGAGCAAAAGCCAGAGGACAACAGTTTTGTGCTAGCAGATCAGGTGGTTGGTGCGTGGGGATGGAGTGATTCATCAGAGGAGATTGAATGCTGGGAGGAGGTTAGAACATGGAAGAAGAGTGAGCAGGCTAGCAGGAGACAACACAGGGTCAAAACAGCCCATTAAAGGACCAACGAAGGGTTTTGACGGTGCTTGAGCTCTTACCGTCCTTCCCAGAAACTGGATGTCAAGCTTCCATCAAGCTGGGGGAGAGCATGACATCATAGGAGGGCACTACAGAGATTTAGGGTCCCCGGCATGGTCTTCACTCCCATTTTCTTGTTGCCACGGTAGAAATTAAACCCAAAGTCAACATGCCCGAAGATCCCTTTGTGTGAATGTTAACTTTTCCTGCTTCCCTCACCAAGGGAGGCTCTGATTAGCTCTACTTATGAGGGTCCAGGGGACCAGAGTTATAGTGTACAGAGCGAAGTGCCACTGAGCTTTGTGCTGGGGCCAATAAGAGCAGGAGAAGACGACGCTCAGGGGAGGGAGGTGGGCTGATGAGCCCCGCCTTCCAGGTCTCTGTATCTGCATAACCAGGGGATGAATGCCGCCTCCATCCTCATTGATTTTCATTTTAGTTTACTTCTTTGTCCACCCTGACATTGGAAGGTGATGGATGGACTGGCAGCTGGGGACATTTCTCTCTGAACCCTGACATTTGGTTGCCTTACTTACGGCTGATGCCTCGACACTCTGCACAGTCAGGATTCCCAGAGACCCCAGACCTCAGGGCAGCACAGAAAGGCCCAGCTGTGGGCATCTTCTTGTACTCACTTACTGCTACCAAAAAAACACCTTATAATGGTCTAGGGAAACCTTTGCCTATAGTAAGTAACCATTGCTATACTTACAATTTTGAAAATGTTCACTTTGGGCCTTTTGAATAGAGATTCAAATCTGCTCTGGAGATTGCACTTGAAGAAAAGGCATGTTCTGTGACTTTCCATTTGAATTAGCAGGCAGACCACCTGGAAGCCTCTTAAGGCCACACTTGGAGACCCTCTGTGCTGGCAGATAGCATGCGTGGAGGTAACGCTGCTGCTCCTGCTAATAGATCAGGAAAAACTAGCTAATGATTTTGAAGAGAAAAAAAAAAAAGACACTCAGTTGAAAGCAGTCTCCATTAGCGAAACACACGCAACACACCCATGAATTATTGTGTTGATTGGAGGAGACAAGCCATAAATTTCTCCCATTAAAGTTCTTGACTCACAATATCAGGCAGAGACTAATGACTTAAAAATAATACGTGCAAATGTCATCAGAATGCAGATGACCTGGGCTGTGGCCCCAGCAGGGGAAGCTGGTCTGATGTACTGGACAAAGAAGAGAGAATCCGTTTAGGGGCTGGGGCAGGATACTTTCTGTACATAGTGGGAATTTTTTTTTTTTTTTCAATCAAAGGGAGGTACTCCAAAGATGTGTGAAGAGACAGTATTTGCTCTTGGAGGCAGTTTGAAATTAAAGTTGAAGCCCCAGGAAAGGAAATGCAAGGAGACCTTCAGTGGAGGGTTCTGGTTCCCACCTGCTCTGAGTTGACATCACTCGCAGGAAGGGTTCCAGCCAGGCAAGACCCTGGTGGGAAGGCAGTGAGCACAGGCTGGACTCTGGAGGGGTCCTGTCCTCCCAACTTGACTCCTTCTAGGGGGAAGAGCTCCTTTCCTTTCTCTGTCTTTATTCTTTTCGGCCTCTTCCTCTACTTCAGAAGACTCTGAAGTAGACCAGGCTCTGGAGCTGTCCTCACTGCCTCTCTTTGGACTACTTTATCTTTCTCTATTAATAAAGCTCCCACATCAGATCATTTACCCTTTATCATTTAGGCAGCCCTTTAAACCTCACTGAGCTTCTCTGGTGGCTCAGATGGTAAAGAACCTGCCTACAATGCAAGAGACCTGGGTTCAATCCTTGGGTTGGGAAGATCCCCTGGAGAAGGGAATGGCAACTCACCCCAGTATTCTTGCCTGGAGTATCCCATGGACAGAGAAGCCTGGTGGGCTACAGTCCATAGGGTCGCGAAGAGCCGGACATGACTGAGCGACTAATGCTTTCACACTTTAAACCTCACCTGCTCAGCCTTCCTGGATTAGCAGCCAAGAAGGGTTGCTTTTCCTTACCCCAAACATCCCTGTCCACACATGAAATCTGGTGCCTCTTCACTTACCCTGTCAACTCACCAAGGCACTTATCCCAGATGGGAACCAACTTAACCACACAGTGTTCTATTTGTATGTTTGAAAGAATTAATATTTACTACAGAATAGCTTCTGCATATTCTTCCTGCCAGCATGGCTTGAATTTTCCAATGGGAATTCTCACCCCTGTGTTTCTTGGCTCCCTCTGCTCTCTGCTTCACCCCTGCCCCAGTCACTCTTGTGACTTATGGAGGGCCATGAACTAATTTGAGTGAGGGGATGAAGGAACCCTTGGTACTGTCTTTGAGAGAAAGAATGAATGCAACTTCTAGGGATTTGGGGCCCACGTTGGAGAAAAAAATAGCCTTTGATATGTCCCAGACTCATATTTTCTAAGCAACACAGCTACCTGGAGCGACATCTGGCTCATAGAAAACTGGGCCTGACTCTCTGAATTCCAGACTTGCCTCCTTCATGCCCCCATCTTCCCATCCCTTGATACTCTCCAGGGGGCAGTATCCAGCTGGCCTTGAGGGAGTGCTGTCCACCACTATGCAATCAGCAGTGTTTTAGAAAAAAAACATACTTGAGTCTATGCTTACCTAAGCTTGCTTCCCTGGGCTTCCCTGGTGGCTCAATGGTAAAGAATCCTCCTGCCAATGCAGGAAGCATGGGTTCGATCCCTGGGTCGGAAAGATCCCCTGGAGAAGGGAATGGCAATCCGCTCATTGTTCTTGCCTGGAGAATCCCATGGACAGAGGAGCCTGGCAGGCTGCAGGGTGCAAAAGAGGCAGACAGTGACTTAGTGACTACACAACAGCAAAGCTGGTTACAGGTGCCTGAAATGCCTGGAAGATTAGGCCGGGTTTTTGGGCTATTCCCATTTCATTCCTCTTGGAAGTGGGGCCTTGACTCGGATCCTGACACTGGAGGACATCCCTCCTTTTCACCTCTCTGCTCCAGAGCTCAGCGGCCTCTTGCTGAAGAAGGGAGCATCTAGAAACAATCTCTCGAGGTTCTATGAGATCATTTTTCTCTATTTCCTCCCTCCCCGCCCCCTCCCCACTTTTTTATTTTTTATTAACAAGGATGAAAGTAAATGTGAACTCGAAACAATAAGGCATGGAAAATCACAGAAATAACTTAATTAAGTTTTTAAAGATTTCCATGCTTGAATAAATTAGCCTTCCTGCAAATGTCACAACATTCAGAAAAAAAAAATTGTAATCAATGGAGCACAATGCTTGCCTGCTCTTTATTTAAAAGAAAGCTTCATTGGTGCATTTCCTGTACCCCTGCTCCTCCCCTGCAGCTGTGGCTCTGGGCCCCTGGGTGCTGGGCTGAGGGCAAGGGCACAGCTCTCACAGCAGCATATTCTGGCTGAGGCTCCAAACAAGGAGGGGAGGATTGACAGTGGGGCAGAGTGGGGGAGGTGGGGGGAGGAGTGGGAGGACTGTGAGCAGGAGACTGATCTTGGCCAGAGTGAGGGCTTGTGGTGGTTCTGGTTCTCCTTTGAAAGGGAGCAAAACCTAATCTCTCTTTGTGGGTTGGGAGTGTTCATGAAGGTCTTCCTTGATGGCTCAGATGGTTAAGAATCTGTCTGCAGTGCAGGAGACCTGGGTTTGATCCCTGGGTCAGGAAAACCTGGAGAAAGAAATTGCAACCTGCTCCTGTATTTTTTGCCTGCAGAATTCCATGGACAGGGAAGCCTGGTAAGCTGCAGTCCATGGGGTCACAAAGAGTCAGACATGACTGAGCAACTAACACACACAAGGTTGTTATGAAAGCTGGATTAGGGAGCTTGGGCTTCCCTGGTGGCTCAGATGGTAAAGAATCTGCCTACAATGTGGGAGCCCTTGGTTCGGAAGATGCCCTGGAGCAGGGCATGGCAACCCACTCCAGTATTCTTGCCTGGAGAATCACTATAGATAGAGAAGCCTGGCCGGCTACAGTCCATGGAGTTGAAGAGTCAGACACGACTGGGTGACTATAATTCCCTGTAAAGCAGTAAGGGAGTGTTGATGGGGGATCAGACCACAGGGCCAGGGGTAGAGGCTAGTCCCCTGCCATTCCCTCCAGTGCTCCCCTCATCCCCCAGTCCTTTTCTCTTAGCCTGGGCTGCCAGAAGCTGTAAGGGGCTGGAGGGAGGCAGGGAAAAGAGAAAGAGGAGGATGGAGGGGGAAGGCGAGGGCCCAGGTGTCCCGCCTGCGGCCACACAGACAGCCTTCTATGGCCATCAAGACCCAGGGCTGACGGCTGAGCTAATGAGTACGTGCCTGCTGCTGCGCTGCTGCCTCGGACTTGAGTAGTGGGTGATGTCATGCTGGCTGCCCGGCCGGCCCTGCTATAATGCAGCTGTCAGGGCCCCATGGGGAAACTTGGGGAGAAATACGAGAAGCCTAAAAAGCAGCAAAAGGCCCAGTCAAGTGAAGGGAAATGGAATTACAGTAATGCTGAAAGCCGGCACACTGGAGAATTAAAACACTTTGTTTTGGAACCAGGTTCGACTCAACCCAGGTTATTAAATTATTTATTGTTTGCATCTCCAGTAATGGGAGAGAGTAATGGGGGAATGCAGTCAGCCAGGGCAGAACTTGTTTTAATTATCAGGCCTGTTTGGGGGCCAACCTGGATCTAGCCTGGAGCCCCCGTGAGTATGGAGCTGAGTGAGGTGGAAATGGAATGTTCCATGTTTAATCAGATTAATCAGATCTATCGGCTGTAATAACCCAGAGGCAGGTTGTGTGTGTGTGTGTGTGGATCCCCCAGAGTTGCCATGGGGCATGTCAGCCCATTGCCCAGGGATGCTCTGTGACCCTCAGCTGTTCTGCTTTGGTGAGAATTGGTGTGTACATACCACCTTACTGCTGCAGTAACTCACATCCAGTCGGCACCACTGGGTGTGAGGTAAGAGTGGTGACAGGCCTACAGGAGGCAGGAGGTCTCCCTCGGTCCATCCTGGCCACTCTTCACCTTTTGGCCATCTGGGATAGTGCAATGATGATGATTTCTGATGCCTGGTATGAGTCAAGGCTTGTGATGAACATTTTACACGCATTCTTTTGTTTGATCATCACAATAACCCTTTTAAATAGGGTGACCATGCATCATAATCGAACAGGGTCATCCTGTACCTGTTGTTTCTGAGTCAGTTTTAAGCCCCTTCCCTTTTATTGTTAGATGAGTTCTTGTCTGGACCATAAATGATTGTACCCATTTTGTCGATGAGGAGTTGAGGCTTAGAGCTTTGCCTAAGTGCCCCCAGCTGGTCAGGGGCAGACCAGGTTTTACACTGGCTCTATTTTGTATCTAAACTCTTGATGCTCCTGCTTCTGGGCTGGTGGGGAAGAGGAAAGGCAGGGGACTGAGGCCGAAGGGGAGGCTGAAGCAGTTCTGGCGCTCCTCTGATAGGTAGCAAAATGGAATCTCTGTAGGGACTGGAAGTCGAAAGTTGGGGACACCCAGCTTAGGAAGTAGTTCAAAGGTGCCTGTTGACTGACTGGTCAACCTGATCTCTGGGTACCTTGGCCTGCAGTGGCTCCAAGCAGGGTTTTGGCTCCAAGCCAGAGATTAAGGCCGGGTTGCTGCAATGAGGACCGAATCCTAGCCACTAGACCAGTGGTGAGTGACAAGGCCCTGGCCCTTCAGATCTGCAGAAAAGAATACCCACAAAGGAGAAAAGTAGTGAAACAAATAAAATATTCATTAGGAAGAAAAAGAATACAGTATATGTGGATAGACACACGGGCAGACTCAGAGAGAGAGTTGAGCCTTTAGTTTTCATCGCTTATATGGGACATTTCTTCCGGGTTTCCTTTGGACCATCCTTTTGATTTGCCTGATTCAGAGTCTGTATGTGGTACATCTCAGGACCCCCCCATGTGCACACATGCATCTCTCAGCCAAGATGGGTTCCATGGAGAAGGGCAGTCTTGACACCACTTCCTTTTTGACTTCCAAGGAACTCTCTAGTCGGGAAGGTCTCCTTGACTTCAAGAATAAGAAATATGTGGTCTTGTATCTTTTATCTGGGCAGGGCCCAGCCTCCTCTCTCAATTGTCCTGCTATTTTCATCTTAGAGTTTCTGTCCACAGGGAGTGAACTCCAGTTATTCACCATAGGGCCGTGGGGGATGGGGGTTGGCATCTACCTCCTGCATCAAACCTGTGGCAGCTAAGAAAGAGAGTCTGCCCTCTGAAATCCAACTCCTGGATAAACTTGTTCAAGGCAGGTGCCTGGAGAACTTAGATGGGGACTAAGTGTTGTTCTTTGCCAAGAGGTAACCCACGTGCGCCTGCTCTTCTTAAAGTCCAGATGTCTGGGCACAGAGCCAAGAATCTGAGTCTCTGTTTCCAGTCTTTGGCCTCTGATCTGAAGCCACAAGAAGCAACAATAAGAAAATCCCCCTACAGCTGGCTGCCTTTAACACACACGTCCTGTCCCATCCCATTTATGGAGGAGGGATTGGCTTGGTAAGCCTGGCTACTGTTCTTGGAGGCTATAAAGTCGGTGCCTGAGAAATGAAAATTGTTGTTATTACCATGCAAACTGTTGATGTAAAGGGCTGGTCTGGAATACTTTGCTTCCTTAATTAGAGCTGATCTTTCTTTTCCTGCAAATTTGGGGACTATCCTGTTATTAATGACCTTTTTGGATCCATGCCCAGGACTTAGAGATATTGTCTTTGGATCCAGGTAATGAGGTCGCTACTGATCCTGAACAAATGGGGAAGTGATTTAATAATTACTCTGCACTGTCTGTGGGTGACCTTTCATTTGTCGAGATGAGAGGCATCTGTTTATCATCACCCCCATGTGGGAGATTTTGATTTGGGGGGGGATTAGTTCTCCTGGACAGAATCCATTTTGCTCTCTGCCTTTGTAGAAGTTTGCCTGTGAAAGGTACCACATGCCATAGCACGTGCAAGAGCTGCAGTGGCAGGGAGAGAAGTGGGCCAGAAGGGCTGACGACATGAGTTCTGCGCAGTCTACAGTGAAGGATTGACTCCCAGGGCGCAGACTTGTGCACTGGTGAGGTGGGTCGGTGGTTTAAGAAGGGATGGTGTGTATCCTCTTTTTAGCACTTGCAGTGTAAATGTTCTGATACTTAATTTCAGTGTGTGTGTGTGTGTGTGTGTGTGTGTGTGTGTGTGTGTGTGGTGGGGGTAGTTGCCCCTCACCAGGCAGTTAGCACAATTCTGACACTGTCTACCTGGGGATAGTGTCAGATCCCACACGTTGAGGGCTAAGTCTCAGTCTCACAAGTCTCCATCCCCCACTTCAGACGCCAGTCCCAAGTCCAGATTATCACCTGTGCCTCTGATGGACCAGAGTAGACAGATTCTGAGGACTCCCTCCTTGAGTTCAATCAGTGGCTAGAATAGCTTGAGAACTCAGTTAAACATTTGACTTACTAGACTATCAGTGTATTATAAAAGGACTCAGGAACAGCCAGATGGAAGAGATGCATGGGTCAAAGAATGGGATAACAGTGCTGAGTATCCATGCCCCTCCAAATACCCTCCTCTCTTCAAATCTCCGCGTGTTCCTCAACTCAGAAACTCTCATCCTTTTGGGCAAATCTTTATAAAAATGGAGGTTTCACTATGTAGACATGATTGTTAAAATCATTGGCCATTGGTGATTGAACCTAGCCTCCAGCCCTCCCACTTCCCTGTGGGTCAGGGAGGTAGGAATGAAAGTCCCATCCATCTAATTATGTGATTGGTTCCACTGGCAAGCAGCCCCTATTCTTAGGTGGTGTAGGGGTTTCCCAAGAGTCAACTCATGAACCTAACTTTTCTGGCATTTGTCACTTAGGAAATTCCAAGGGTTTTAGAAGCTTGGTGCCAGAAGGGGACCAAGACCAAATGTCTATTTCTTATTGTAAATCACATCACACAGTGCAATGGGAGAGATGGCCCTGTGTGCCTGGGTGAGATGTGGTGGGTCTAACCAGGGAAGAACTGAGTGTGATCAGGGAGCTTGTGCTGTGAGGAGGGACCAGGTCGGCTCAGCGATCAGGAAGGCTGAGTCCGTCCAGGCAGAACTCCCTCTATTACTGGATCTTAAGGGATCTCTGGAGGGCTTGACAGAGAGTCAGGGAGAGGAACGGCAAGGACTGAAGAATGGGGAAAGAAGGCAGAATAATTTGAGATGCACAGCAAGTCAGGCACTGTCAGATGTGGGCGGTCACAAAGACCTTGGGGTTTGCTCTTCACTCATTTCTCCATGGCTACCAAGTCCATGCTTACATGTCTTCTTTGGGGAACTCACCCCTCCTTCATGTCCTAAAGGCCTCCATTCCATTTCCAGTCATTTTAAAATAAAATTCCTTTCAAAAAATTGAGTCAAGAATATCTTTCGAGTCAAGAAAGTCATTTGCCCATTGACTTTTGTTCTTATTTTGGGGGCATCAGTTTGTATAGGTCCTCTTCCTTAGGACAATTCTTTAAACTTTGGAAAAGAGTGCTCTTATTCACCCTGCATCTCCTGCTTAAACATCCCATTTCTTTATATGTTCTTCATGAGTCATTGTTCCAAGTATGCCCTCCACCCTAGTCACCCGCCTATGACCAAGTCTTGTTTTATGTATCTGAATATGTGATGGAACAGGTCCATCTCCTTTCTTTCAAAAAATATTGTTTTATAATGCAACCTAAGAAACAGAAAATTTTTAAGGGAGTGCAAGAAAGCCTTGGGGTTCCCTCTGAAGAAGAGGTGGAAGGGATCACAGAAGAACATAATGTTTTGGGGAGCAGCTCTGGGTGAGAGGATGGGGCCACCACTGATGTGGGAGGGCCTCTAAACCTCATTGTGTTGATCTCAGAACAAGTCTTGAGGGGAGAAGATCCCCCTCCGTGCTTCCTGGTGAGTCAGCACAACTTGATCACACCCCAGAATGTTCTTCATCTCCACGCTTCTCCCTTGCATCCTACACATAACCATGTGCTCAGCTCCTGACTTCTTCATGGGCTTTGAAGGCAGGGTCCATGTGTATCTTTCTCGTGATCCTTCATGCACAGAGCCTAGTACAGAGGAGGCACAAGTACAGCAACAATGGGCTGGATGAACCAACCAAGAAAGAATCAATGCATTCAAATCGTGACTGCACCGAGGTTCCTGTTGATGGGTTCCATTCATTGGCCTGTTGGAAGACTCTTGTTACTCCTTTTCTAAGCTGTGACTGCCTTTCTCCTACTGAAGTGAACTCCCCATTATCCAGCCATGTTAAGCAATAGGTAAGAATCACAAACACATAACATGATTCTAGCTGAAGAAAGCTTTAGAAATCTCCCCAGTTTATTGAAGAGAAAAAAATCCTTTATTTTCTCTGCATTCCCACTCCAATAAATTCCTTCATTTCCTTTCCTTCTTGCCATAACCCAGCTCTATAAAGCAATTCCCTTGCAAACACCCCTAACTCCCATTATCCTCCCTCCCTCCACTGTACCCACCAGAAAACCCCACCCACTTGCTTACTTTATATCTTCTCTAAAGTGGTTCATCTGGAATGCATCTTCCTCCCCTTGAAATAGATCAACTGAACTCCAAGGAACACATCCTTGGCCTCACCTCATACCGTTATCTCTAATAATGTGGCTTTTGCAATCTGTAGGTCCTGTCCTATTTCTGTTGCCCATTTTATTTTTATTTATTTATTTATTCTGATTTTATTTAGTTATTTTTTAATTTTCTTTACATTATTATGTTGGTTTTGCCATACATTGACATGAATCTGCCATGGATATACATGTGTTCCCCTTCCAGAACCCCCCTCCCACCTCCCTCCCGATTCCCTCTCTCTGGGTCATCCCAGTGCACCAGCCCTGAGCATCAAACCTGGGCTGGTGATTGATTTCACATATGATAATTAACATGTTTCATTGCTGTTCTCCCATATCATCCCACCCTTGCCCTCTCCCATAGAGTCCAAAAGACTGTTCTATATATCTGCGTTTCTTTTGCTGTTTCACATACAGGGTTGTCGTTACCATCTTTCTAAATTCCATATATATGCGTTAGTATACTGTATTTTTGTTTTTCCTTCTGGCTTACTTCACTCTGTATAATAGGCTCCAGTTTCATCCACCTCATTAGAACTGATTCAAATGAATTCTTTTTAATGGCTGAGTAATATTCCATTGTGTATATGTACCACAGCTTTCTTATCCATTCATCTGCTGATGGACATCTAGGTTGCTTCCATGTCCTGGCTATTGTAAACAATGCGGCAATGAACATTGGGGTAGACATGTCTCTTTCAATTCTGGTTTCCTCGGTGTGTATGCCCAGCAGTGGGATTGCTGGATCATCTCTCCACACACCTGTTGCCCATTTTAAAAGAATATGTTTTGGAGGACATCCACTAGGGAGAGTTTTCTGCATATCTACTCTCTAGGCTTGGGCTGGAGAGCATCTTAGGGATCAGCTGATCTTGTACATTTCAAGGTATTGGTACCTTGAAGTGGGAAACCTTTTACATAAAACCTGGGGGCTTCCCTGGTGGCTTAGACAGTAAAGAATCCACTTGTAAGGCAGGAGACTTAGATTTGATCCCTGGGTCGGAAAGATCCCTTGAAGAAGGGGATGGCTACCCACTCTAGTATTCTTGTCTGGCGAATTCTGTGGACAGAGGAGCTTGGCAGACTACAGTCCTTGGGGTCACAAAGTGTCAGACATGAATGAGCTACTTAACACTTTCACTTTTCTTTTTTTTTTTCACTTTTCATTATATATAAAAGAGATGAGTGCGGGGTCTTGCTGAAGAGGGGCTGAGGGCCAAGGTCCTTCAGCTTGGACCTTCCATTGCTCCTGAAGCTCCTTCGTTTGAAATTGCTGATTTAGCCTGAGAAGCTGATTGTCAAGGTGAGGGGACCAAGGTCCAGAGAGGTGAACCACTTACCTGAAGTTACACAATAGACCCAAGACTACGAATGTTTACTTTGGGGCTCTTTTCACCAGAGCAGGGCGCCTCTTGCTCTGACAGTTATGCTCTTTAGCCTTCCCTCCCTGACTCTGGTCCATGGTGAGCTGTGCTGTGACCACCCTCGCCTCCTATTTGAACCCTGAAGGTCAGTCTCGCCTGCGGACAGATGGGCTGGCCGTCCTGAGGCCATGTTCCCCAGCTCAGGGGTACTGCCACCCTCCCACCTTGGTCCTTTCTAGGGATTGCAGCCAAAGCCTCTTACAAAACTGTCTTCTGAGGGCCCCTTGGCTGTCCTGTTTGTAAAACCATTCACAGTCAGCCTTGCCTTTCATTTCCTTAATCTTAAATTGCATCAAAAAGGGAGAGATTAGAGGTAAAACCTCAATAAAGGACTGAACAAAAGCCTGCTCCCACATTGGATTCTCACACCTAGCTTTGCCTTTTCTCCCCTCCCTCTTGGCTGACAGACAGAGTGTATGAACCTCTATTTTTTTTTTTTTTTAAAACTTAGATTAAAACACTATTTAGAAAAGGCCCGCGAGTTTGAAGTCACCTCTGGTTCATACATTAAACATCAAATGTACATTAGCTGTGAATTATGGTCATGAAAAGTAAATCCTTTAATGCTGTTTTCTGTGTTCCACAGCTGAAGCTTAGCATTAATGGCCTCTTAGCACTCTGTCAATGGGTGGACTTCTTATTTTCCAGCTCTCGCCACCCCAGAGGCTTCCCTCTCTGTGTACCTGTAAACAGACAACCGTGGGAAAAGATCCTAGGGCAGGTTAAGCTCAGGAGCAAATCCACCTGGGTGGTATGAGCCACCACTCTCCAAAGGGCAGGTGGCCACACCTTGGATGGCAGGTGGCCACACCTGGCATAGGGCACCACTGTAGCTCCTTTACGACTCTCCTGGGCTTAGTTCAATTCTATTTGCAACATTAAGTTCTGGGGCTGTAATTGTTAGGAAGGTGTCTAACCAGTATGGAGATCAAGTGATCGATCAGAAATCCTGGCAGCAGAGAAACAGAAGTTGTACACAAAGAGCTTCTCTTTCTGTAGAAGAGGTAGATGCAGAAGTCAGGTATGGGTCTTGGTGTGGAAGTCACGCTCTCGCCCTTCTGAGCCATCTGTCATTTTATGTAGGATCCGGGTGAGCCAGACCAGGCAAAGAGTAGGGGTGATATATATTCAAAGTTCTTACCCTTAGGAGAAGGACCTTTCCCCTCTAAAACTATAGGAGCACTCCCTGTAGGAGTAAAGATGCAAGCCACCTGCAAAGGCTTTTTCTCTAATCTGATCTAAAGCCTGGGAGGCCAGAAACCTGCTGGAGTTGCGGACAAGCCTTAGCAGGTTTGGAGTCAAAATTAGGAAAGTCAGAATGAATTACTTCTCCCAACCTATGTTGCGACCAGATTAGATAAAGTCGAGATAATGATAGAAAATGATTTTAAAAGGCATTGAATTGCATTTCAGTGTTTATGCACCTTTAAAGCTTGCACTAAATTGTACAAGTTATTTAAATACATTCTTTAATATTTATGCTTTGTTGTTTTAATAAAGACTTCTATTTTTAAATAAAATGCATAATTAAGTGGAATGGAATATTTTCCTCTCTGACACACTTAATGACGCCTCTGGGAAGCTTAAGTTGTTCCAATTATAAAGTCCAGACACTACCATCTACCATGGAGCACCCCGCACTCAGTAGGTCTTCAATAAATATTTAATTGTCAGCTATTATGTGCCTGACACTGTGTTACATTCTGGAGACACAAAAAGAGAGAAAAAATGATATGGTTCCTACTCTAATGGAGCTTGTATTGTAATACAGAGTCAGACATTAGCTATACAAATGTGGGGAAAGCTTATAAGATGAGATTGTCTCAAGAAGCATGGGAACACTGTCTGGTGAGAGCTTATTCCAACGGAACTTGTCCTGGTGAGTTGGATGGGTGGAGAGATCAAGCAGGCTTCCATGAGGATGTGATGGCTGAGCCGGGATTCTGGGCGAGAAGTTGGATATCACTGGGTAAAGAGAGAAGGCAGGAGAATCCCAAACAGCAGGAGTGGCATGAGCAAAGCCTACTGGTAGGAGGCAGCATGATGGATTTGGGGGGAACTCAAAGGGCAAGGCTGACTGGCCTGGCAGATCAAGGTTGTGCTGTGGACAGAGGTGAATAGCTGGGCTGAGGAAGGTGTACAGAGAGCTGACATCCAGCCCTGCTCCACTTGCCAAGCTAGAGTCCCATGAGCAGCTGCATCAGCCCACAGGAAAGGGCATCTTTTTTTCCAGTGGGGCTGCCCAGAAGGAGCATCTTTATCTTATCCCCTCCAAAGTGCCCTGAGTGCTATCAGCCCGGTTTCTGGACCACAGGAAGAGAGAGAGGAAGAGAGAGACCAGGTAAGGCTGGAAAGGTAGCCAGACTTGAAGCCCGCTTCTGTGGACTTTTATCCAACAGACAATGAGAAGCTAATGGGTTTTAAGTGTGTATGTGTGTGATGAACAGATTTGCATTTTGAAAAGATCATTTTGGTTGCAGTGTGGAAATCTGATTAGAGGGGCATCAGAGTGGAAGGGAGGGTTTGGTTTTGGGCAGAAGATCATGAGTTTGGTCTTGGACTATTGAATTTGATGTGCTTTGCAAGCACCGTAGTGGAGCCATCAGGTAGGCGGAAAGCTCAGACACATTGCACATATAAAACTTAGTTTGCAGTTGTCATAATATCCAGGCATTGGCCACAGGGCATGTAGCAACTTAATCTATGGGTCAATGGGGAAAGAAAGAGAGAGAAACTAACTCCAGACAGGGTAGGGAGTAGTGGAGTCTGCCCCCGTGGTAAGGCAGGCTCTTAAGGGTAAGCTCAGCATGGGGAGACTCCAGGCAAAGTGACGGTCATGGAAAGGTTAGTGTCGACACAGTTTATCTCCTGGTGCAAGCAGTGGCGGCACTGTGGACACTTTAGTGATGATCCAGGCCAAGAACTATGGCTGGTTGGGTACTGACATAGAGTTTAGTCTATCTGGAAAAAGGACTGGCATAAAATGGATAAGTTGGAAGGTTCTAGAACAGAGGTTAAGGGGCAAGGTGACAGTTCCAGAAGAGGCTGTTGTTGTTTAGTCATTAAGTCGTGACTGACTCTTTTGCGACCCCATGGACTGTAACCTGCCAGGCTCCTCTGTCCCTGAGATTTTTCCAGGCAAGAATACTGGAGTGGGTAGCCATTTCCTTCTTCAATCTTACCCAGGCATTGAACTTATGCTTCCTGCCTTGCAGATTCTTTACCATTGAGCAAACTGAGGATCAGAGCGTAAATTTAGAAGTGGACGGAATCCAGCTATGCTCTCTGGGAGGACAAGGTGAGCACTAGTGGGAAAGGTAAAGCTCATTGGACTTTAAAAGCCTCATGGGTTTAGCTCTGGGACCACTGCGTACCTGGCTTAATGAAACGAGATCAATTATCTCCTCTCAACTGCAGGTGGAGTTGGTTCCTTAATAAACAACTGGGCTTGGTCTGGACAGGATTAGGGACAGGGCAGGTCTGAGTCTGCCAGCTGAAAAATTTCAGTATCTCTAGGTAGGCAGGGCTGGAGATGGCAGAAGCTCACAGGGATAAGATCAGGAGCTTTGTGAATATAAACCTATAAATTATGATAAACACTGCTTCCTCTCTCTTTCAGGTTAGTTGCCAGGTATTCTATCTAGTGGCCTTATCAATTCTATGTGGAGTAGCAATTCCTTACTAGCCTGGGATAAATGTGTTTTTTAAAAAAGTTGGGGTCAACTAGTCCAGAAAGAGGAAGCCAGGATGTAGAATCTCCTTCTTAGCTGGCAGGACGTAAACTAAACACATTCTTATTAATAATAATGTCAGGCACTCTTCTAAACAATTTATGTGGATCAACTAATTTAATTAACTCAATAACCTCATAATACCTCTGGGAGGTCGGCTATCATTCACCACACTTTACAGATAAGGAAACTGACACACAGCTGAGGGGTTAAGCTTCCTGCCCAAGGTCCCATAACTAGTAAGTATTCTGACCAAGAGTCAAATCCAGATAGTCTATTCCGGACCTTCATGCTTAATGTCTACATCATATTGAACATGATGAGAAAATCATTGAGTCCTCAGGGGCTGTTTCATAGAAGTGGCTTGAAAAATGCTTGAAATTCTGGAGCCTAGAATTCAGCGGGATCATTCCTGACTTCCTTTCTTCCTAGGAAGCCATGTAGACCAGGTAAGGGATAGCTGAAGATGGAGGATGGCTGAAATAATTATTTTGATTTCTAAGAAGTGAGTTTCCAAGGGGATCTAAACTGGAGAAGGGTGGCAGAGTAGAGGGTGAGTGTGGCCATGAAATTAGAGCTCCCTAGGACATATCTTTCAGCAGATCTTGGAAGCATGGCAGTTTCTATTTCTGAATTTCCATCCTCTGCCTTGCTAGTCCCCAAGAAACAGAGGTGGCCATGGTATCTGCATTGATTGCTCAGAAGCTCTCTGTTGGTGGTGTTCCACTCATCTCTTTAATTAACAACCTCAGACCTGTAGCACTGCCTCTACCCTTTTCAGAAACCTCTCTCTATAGCGGACCACAGAACAAGTGGACCACTTGTTGCGAACTGTTTGGAGTGAATGAATGAACTAGTTGGTGCAAAGTCCTGTGTTGCAACTCCCACGCAGTTTACAGGCTTTCTCCTTTGGCCAGTCCTCTGGGCAGACAGCCTCCTGGTAAAGCTCAGCTGATGGATCTTTCTTTGTGCTCAATCCCTGTGTGTCCTAAACACTTACTTTCCTCTAGAAACCTAGCCACAGAGCAGCAGCATCGGTGATCGAGAACAAACAGGCCTGCAATCATGAGATCTGAGCGAGGAGTCAATTTCTATGAGGCCCTGTTGAGGAACTGAGTCTGTTGTTTGTGAAATGCTCAGGTGGCATTTCTTTTTATTTTGAATTTTCTCCCTTGTTAGAAGGTTGGAATGGGAGGTGTATGGAAAGCACCTGGCTAGACCCAACCCTCATTTTCCTTATGAAATATACTTGTCCATGAAATATCATGTTTCAAAGGACAGATGAGATCGACCTGGCTACTGTGAAGCCCTTTAGTGAAGCCAAGAGCAAGAAGTCCAGAATAGAAAACAAGACTATGGTCATTTGCTGAAAATCTTACTTGAGCTGGAAATCTCAGATTGTGATGGGAAACTGGATGGTCATTCTCTCCCAAACTCCCATTTCCATTTGTCCTTCATCTTCTCTCTTTTAGATGATAGACTCCATCAAAGATGGAGAATGATGAGCTGGGATTATGTATCATTTGGGATACAGCTGAAGAGTTTGATGCTGCCAATTTCATTTCTACTGCCAATAAAAAAAAAAATCAAAGGAAATCCCTTGGGATAGGAAGGACTTCATTCATCCCTTACATGAACAAAACACTGTGGAGAAAGTGAAGAAAAGAACTCTGAGAAGATCCACTCTGGAGGGGCCCCATAGGTAGCACTGGAAACATTTCTCTGAGCATCTCCCTTTTGTCCCTGCCCAGCACACAGTGGTCCATTTGGACTCAAGAAAGAAAGAGAATTCTACTTCCTCTTCTTCTAAGTCCTTTATGAAAGAAAGGCTCTGCATTTTTAAAAAAGGACCTATTTTAAAACTGAGAGAAGCTAAAAGAGAAATGAAGAAAATACAAAGACTCACAGGGGATGAGATGGCTGGATGGTATCATCAACTCAATGAACATGAATTTGAGCAAACTCCAGGAAATAGTGAAGGACAGGGAAGCCTGGTGTGCTGCAGTCCATGGGGTTGCAAAGAGTCGGACATGACTGAGCTCCTGAACAACAACAAAAATGCACAGTGTAGGCAGGCTTCCCTGATGGCTCAGCAGGTAAAGAATTTGCCTGCAATGCAGGAGACACAGGAGATGCGGGTTCAATCCCTGGGTCAGGATGATCCCCTGCAGGAGGCAAATGGCAACCCACTCCAGTATTCTTGCCTGAAAAATCCCATGGTCAGAGGAGCCTGGTAGGCTACAATCCATAGGGTTGCAAAGAGTTGGACTGAGTGAGTGACTGATGCACCCATGCAGGCTTAAAATACAAGCATTTGTGCAATAAGTCATACTTGTTATTAGGCAGGAATGTCCAGCTTTACTCCATACCCAATGTTAGGAATCTCTCTTTTTCGGTACTAGAGCCATTTCCCCTCCCGCTCTGGGATGATGTTCTAGACAGGTTAGTGTCTGGGAGGCTCTTATAACTAAAAGTGGGAAAGTGAGCTGCCAGCCCTTCTCCAAGAAATAGGCACCCCTTAACTTCCTCTAGGACCCCACTTGCACGGAGCAGATGTGAGTAGTCTGGACACACCATCTGCTAACCACAGGGAAGGGCCAAAGCGCTCCTTTCTTTCCTAGGGACCCTCCACAAATTCCATCCAAGTGTCCACAGTACTGTAGACCATAGCACTGTAAACCATACACAAGGAAGTTCCAGCTCACGCCAGTAGTTCTGTTTGTTTCAGCACCTCCTTTTCTGCAGGCATCAGGTACACTGCAGACAGGGAAACTGGGTTTCAGAAATAGCACCTGTCAGAGAGCGGCAGCTCCTCCCACCCCCGTCACCACCAAATGGTCTTAATTAACTTTGGACATTTCCTTGCCTCACACTCTATTTCTGAATGTTATTGAAAGTTGTCAGAACTTGTCTCACTCTTTTCTTTTATTATTAATGTGTAAATACAATGCCTCAGGAGTGTTACTAAAACACAGAATCTAATCCCAGGAGATTAATTTATGAACGCAGCATAGGGTGAAGTTGCATCCTGGTGACTGCAAATTGATGTTGGTAAGAGCCACAAGCATCGGCCTCTCTAAACCCACAGGGATCCAGAGGGCCAAGGTGGCTGGAGGCAAGCAGGGATGAGGGGAGGGCTGGGCTCTCAGGATTTTTTTTTTATTATTGTTTTTGCCATACATTGTCATGATATCACCATGGGTTTACATATGCTTCCCCTCCGGGTCCCCCCTCCCTCCTCCCTCCCCCCCGGGAAATCTCGCTGCACCAGTCCCGAGCATCAATCCTGGGCTGGCGATTGATTAGACACATGACAATTAACATGCTTCAATGCCCTTCTCCCATATCATCCCACCCTTACCCTCATCCACAAAGTCCACAAGTCTAGGATTTTTGAGACAGCCCGAGGACACATGACCTTAGTTTACTCCTAGCAGGGAAGAGAAGAGTAAGGCCGTCTTTCTCGATGGGACAATTCCGCCCGCCCTCCCCCCCCCCCACACACCCCTTGCAAGTCTGTCCATCTATTAGCCATGTTCATGGGCATTTATTGAGTACTTATGCTACATCAGGGGAGCGCTTAAGCTTCTCTGGTGGCTCAGAGGGTAAAGCAACTGCCTACAAGGCAGGAGACCTGGGTTGAATCCCTGGGTTGGGAAGATCCCCTGGAGAAGGAAATGGCAACCCACTCCGGTACTCTTGCCTGGAGAATCCCATGGACGGAGAAACCTGGTGCAGGCTACAGTCCATGGGATCACAGAGAGTTGGACACTACCGAGCGACTTCACTTTTACTTTCACTTTACACTACATCAATCTAAGCTCAGCTTCATGGGAATCAAAACAGGCAAAGCAGTAGTTACCGCTTGTGAGGACCTTACCTTTCCCCGGGGCAGTCAAACACAGGCACCGGAAACTCCTGGAGGACAAAGCCAGAATATGCTTGTAGCAAGCACGGCCTTGTGTGCAGGAGATCCTCAGTACCTGGGTTAGGGGAGAGTCCCTGCAGACTGCAGTGACCAGGTAAGTCCTCCAGGTGGGGGAGCTGCTGGGGTGGGATAGACCGACTGCAAGGTAAGGTAGTGTCCTTAAAGAGGGGTGCCCCGGGGCCTTCCTCAAGAGCGGAGAGACCTGGTTAATACTGCAGTGGTGCCTTTATTTCTTCCCAGCAGCTGAGGCCAGGCAATATGGTGGGAAGGTGGAAAGAGGCGTTTAGGTAGAAACTGTGCTTAACACAAGCTTGAAAAGCATCTGTCTGTCCTTGTCAAGAACTGTGTGGGATATCACTGATCTGCACCCCCTGGGAACTCTGAGCACGGATGCCAGCCTTCGAAACTTGGGGCACAAGAGGCCATAGCTGCCTATAGCCAAGGGGAGGAGCTGGAGGCAGGGGACCAACAGGGTGAGCGAGCTGGGGGCCGAGGAGAGAGGAGAGCGGCCTTCCCTTCTGGGCTGCAGATAATCGGCTGTCTTTTCAGCGACGGGGAGCAGATGGGGATGCCGGACTGGACGGCGGGAGTTAGCTCCGGTCCCCTCCCGAGGATGCCGAGGGACCTCCCTCCGGTTTCCCTGTGTCCCTTTCCCCAGCTCGCCTCCCACCTGCTCTTTGGGCTTCGGTTCGCTGCTGCGGCCCCTCCCTGCTCCTCCCGGGAGGCGATCTGTGTGTCGGGGGCAGGGTTGGGCGCAGACCTGGAGGGCAGGCCGGAGGTCGCACGGGGCTCCCCCTCCCAGAGCAGAGGCGGGGGCAGAAGGCGGGTGGAGGGAGAGGGCGGGCTGGGCGCGCGGGTGGCAAGGGACTCTCCGCGGGCCGCCCGCCTCCCCTCGCGACGCCGGGACGGACGCGGCGTCCGCCGGGCGCTCTCTACGGCAGGAGGCAGCCGGGGACCGCAGCCGCGGCAGGAGCTGCCCCGGGAGCCGGCGGCCGGGTCCGCACGCCCGTCCGAGGGCTGTCAGTGTCGGCCAGCTGACAGGTCCCCGGGACTGGTTGCGGGGCGCGCCGAGCGGCCCGAGCCGCGGCCGGTGATTAGAAGCGCCGGCGGAGCCGCCTGCCGGTTCCAGAGGAACAGACCCGCCGCGGCTGCTTGCCCTGTTCGTGCCGGCGCCCTTCTCCCCTTTCCCTCTGAGGCGCTTCTCTCCCTCCCTCGTGGAGGTCCTCGGGGACAGCGGCGCCCAAGCAGTCCCTCCTCGCTACCCACCCGCCTCCTTACCACCTTTCCTGTCCACACCCCCTCCCAGGGCTCCTCCAAGGCCTTTGCAGAGATGAGCCGGGGGTCCTCACAAGAGACCCACCAGGGACGGGCTGGTGTGGCGGTGGGTGTCCAGGGATGGGGGGCTGCACGGCCTGGCAAAGGAGACCCCCCCTCCTTTTAGACATCGAGCACCCAGAGAAACCAGAGCTTGGTCTTGTGCTTGAGCAAATGGTGGGCCCTTGGCTGTGTGTGTGTGTGTGTTTGTGTGTGGTCTCTCAAATGGGATGGGAACTGCTCAGAGTCCTTGCTCCCTGTGTTCCCGAGCAGGTAGAGACAGACTCCAGTATTTTTGCCTGGAGAGTCTTACGGACAGAGGAGGCTGGCGAGCTACCGTCCATAGGGTCACAAAGATCCTACAGGACTGAAGCCACTTAGCACCCACGCACAGGGCCTCAGGGCTTAGGAGAAAGGGTAGACCGCAGTTCCCTCTCTCTTACCTCTCCTCTCCTCTCACCACTGGGCGCCCTACTTCACGGCACCCCCGCCATGCATAGAGTCTATAGCCCAGATCACTGGCTGGACAAAGGGCTGACTGAGCCTGGCACCCCACCCCTTCACCCTGGTGCTGGTGAGAGTGGCAGGAGGCAGGGGAATGAGAAGGTAGGATGCTGTGCACATGGTAGGTGCTGAGAAAACATGCAAGGGGTCAGCCCCATAGACTAGGTGGAGTCCGGGGTCTGCTGGTTGCTGGGGAACTGAGATTCAGAAAGGCAAACCATCACCATCAGCAGGGAGACAGAGGTGGTGGCCTCCGCAGCTCAGCCCCATTAGCTGGGCTGGTGGCAGGCGGCCGGCTCTCGTTTGAGGGCTCAGACAAGCCCGGCGATTGAAGGGCTGGTCTTTGGAGCTGCTGCCAGGCTAATCTCAAGCTGGCAGCCCATGCTTTTTCTTTAGTTTCAGTCCACTCGCTGGCTCTGCCCTGCAGAGGAGGCCCCCACCTCCTCCTGGGGCTGCGGATTAACCCCTAAAATCTGAGTTTTGTTTGCAGAGCTTTCTCCAAAGCCGAGGGAGCCTCTGGAGCCTCCTGTTTTTGCTCCTTGTTGACTAAGGGGATCCGTGAGGTCAGATGCTGCAGGCAGTGGCTCAGTCCCTGGCCCTGGACACACACTCAGTCTGGGAGTCTGCCAGGAAGCCTTTCTTACATGGGCTAGCCTGTCAGTCCTGCCTTCCCCAGCCCCGCAGGGCGCAGTCACCCAGGCCTTCTCCTGAGGTGCATCATGCCTTAACTGAGCATGGGTGTGGTGGGGGAGCTGCGAGTACCAGCATCTCCATCTTACCGGCAGGGGCACTGCTGTGCTCAGATGTCTGCCCACAGGCCCAGGATCCAGTCCCTTGGGGACTTCCCTTGACTGTTACTAAAGTGTCTGATTCATACCACAGGGATTCTGCTGTTTCCGTCTCAGCCCTCCTGCCCCAGAGCTTCAGTCTCACCCGACAGGTGCTAGGACTGACCTCCTCTCTGACCCTTTACCACCCCCATCCCAGGGAGCTGAGCCTGTTCCTCTTGGCTTCCTGATGCCACTGGGGTCCTGTTCTGACCAAGATGACCATCCAAAGCCATAGCCGTGTTATCCATCTGCCTTTGAGGGTCTCTACTGCCAGCTCCTTACCAATTATTTGGCCTCCCCCTTCCCCATGGATACCAACCTGATCACGAATCAAGTCCCATCCCCCGACCTCACCCCCTTTCCCATTAGCTCAGTTTACATCCTATAGCCTGTTGGGCTCCTTGTACCCTCTTTGTGTCTGCTCCAGCTTGACAGAGAACAGGAATGGCAGTCCTACTGCCTGTTCTGTTACCGTGGTTTGTCTATTCTTCCAGTTCTGTAACCCCTCACCTGGACGGGCACATGCCTTTTCTGTAGCTCTGACCATGGAGCTCTTCTCAAGAGTCTGGGGGTGATGGTGAGTGAGATCTGAGGTAGCTGCACCACTTAACAGGGTGGTTTATTTGTACCAGATGCTGTTCCATGTACCAAGGATCGCGAAAATGGAAAGATAAGATCCTGTCTGCTCCCAGAGATTTTTCTTTGTGGTGGGGAATCTGGAAAACCATCTGAGCTACAATATGAGAGAAACTATAGTAGAAGCACATTCTAGCAGAAGAGGGGGCTTCTGGGAACATTTTGCCTTGAGTTCATTAGGCCACTAGTCTCTATGAGTCTCCCCCCCCACACAGATGCAATGATCAGGGGAGGGAAAAGGAAAGAAGTGAGCCAGACACTGGGAGCCAGTGTGGGTCTGGAATCATCTCCTATGTGAGTGGATGTCGCCTTCTGCTCTTGGTGCTGTGAGGGGTGTGGATGTGAATAAGACCTGGTCCTTTATCTCGAGAGTCTCTGTTGCAGTGGAGCAGATAGACACTTGCAGTAAGTAACTCTAACAGAAGGCAGATTGAAAAAAGTGCCATGGAGGGTTCAGTCAACATATTACTGCTATATGGAGAAGGAGCTTCTTTGCTGAATAATATTTTTTTCAAAGGGAGGGGAGAAGAACTTCATGGAGCTTTTCCTTAGTACACATTTCTATCAAATAATCCTTTTCTTGCACACAGAGCAGGATGGAAAATTATTATTTGCAGTGAATAATTCTATATTTGGACCCTTCATGTCCTCCCTGCCTGCTGCTGCTTCTCTCTCTCTCTCTTTTTCTTTTTTTTTGGTAATGATACAAATTTCCTTTGGAAAATCATCTTTTATGCAACTCTCAGTGCTTTGACCAAGGTAGGGCTCCCTCCCACCCCCATTCTTCCCCTCCAGGTGGAATTTACCAGGGATCACATCCCAAGTCCAAGGGCATGGTGATTGACTCAACTCACACAACATGTGTCCAGCTCAGGACTTAGGTGAGTCATTAAGGGGAAGAACAGTTCCTTCTCTGTTGGGCTTGGGATCCTGAGGGTGCCATTCTGAAGTGGCTGCTGCCATCTTGCTGCCACCAGGTCTTGTGTGACATGGAACTAGGACAGAGGAATGGAGTGTTGAGTGAGAAACTGTCCTGGGGACAGTCCCCAAGTCCCCCTCTATGTATCTGAAGCCAGGCTCCTCTCTGAGCTTGTTAGTTACATCATCCAATACAGTCCCTCTTTGTTTAGGCACTTTGGTTGGGATTTGATCCCTTGTAACATGTAGCCAAAAGAGATATAATTGATATAGGTTTAGCAGATGGTGACTGCAGCCATGAAATCAAAAGACACTTACTCCTTGGAAGGAAAGTTATGACCAACCTAGATAACATATTAAAAAGCAGAGACATTACTTTGTCAACAAAGGCCTGTCTAGTCAAGGCTATGGTTTTTCCAGTAGTTATGTATGGATGTGAGAGTTGGACTATAAAGAAAGCTGAGTGCCGAAGAATTGAGGCTTTTGAACCGTGGTGTTGGAGAAGACTCTTGAGAGTCCTTTGGACTGCAAGGAGATCCAACCAGCCCATCCTAAAGGAAATCAGTCCTGGGTGTTCATTGGAAGGACTGATGTTGAAGCTGAAACTCCAATATTTTGGCCACCTGATGCAAAGAGCTGACTCATTTGAAAAGACCCTGATGTTAGGAAAGATTGAAGGCAGGAGGAGAAGGGGATGACAGAGGATGAGATAGTTTGATGATATCACTGACTTGATGGACATGGGTTTGGGTGAACTCCAGGAGTTGGTGATGGACGGGGAGGCCTGGAGTGCTGCGGTTCATGGGGTCACAAAGAGTTGGACATGACTGAGCGATTGAACTGAGCCGAACTGAGCTCTGTGCTCAATATTTTTAATTACAGCCTCTATTTTGATAGGTGGCAGTTACTGTTTCCATCTTTCTGATGGAGAATCTGAGGCTCAAGAGGTCAGGACTCAAGGAATTGGGAAGGGGGGCAAAGATTTAAGAAGCTCAGGCAGGGTCTGAAAGGCTCCTTCCTTCAGGGAAAAAAAAATTAAGTCTCAGTAAAAAAGAGAAAGTTCAATCAAGTGACAAGTTCCTCTTCTAGAGTCTCACCCCTTCCTTCCTGCAGTTCTTGGCATGGTTTTTGGGCCTGTCAGTGCATGGCAAAAGGCATGATTCATTTTGTGGGTAGATATACAAATTCCATGGGCCAGTGGATTTGTGACTCTGTTTGCAAAGCTTGTATGTCTGCAAGAGGTCAGGGTAAGGAGACACCAGGTCATTCAAACAGGATGAGGGGTAGGTGCGTAAGGATGGAGAGGTGCTGGGAATAATCCTGCCAGCCCTGGGAGCCTCCTGCAGGCTCAGCTGACGGCAGGCGAGCTTTCTAATTCTGCTCTCAACCTGCCCTGGCCATGCCAGGGGACACTCTGGGCATGGGAGGGTTAATGACCAACCTCCTTCAGGAAAGAAAAAGGCTCCGGTAACAAAACCCAACAGCAAGAAGGGAAGAGACACAAGTTACCAGCCACAGAAGCTTAAAAAGGAACCCACCCACAGCTCCTGCTACAAATGCTTTTAGCCGCACGTTAAATCTTCTCTCTAATGGCACCCCCTGTTAAACGAGATATGTCACCCGACCTGAGAAGGCTGACTTGAAAGGCAAATAGTTGGAAGTGATTCCACACGTTATTAGTGAGAGCTATTCTCACATTTCCGGCAAAAATAATGGAGCCGAGGTCTGAAGGGATGACTAATACCTCCCCATTACTGACCCGAGGCCTGGCATTACATTGTAATCCTGGCCACTCAGTGACCCTTCAAGCCTCTTTTTTCAGTGCTTGTCCTCTGGGTTCTTTCTGCTGGTGGCCCTGGTCATATTAACCTGGGCTCCAGTCTATTGAAATGAAAGCCTCCCCTTCACATCTCCTTGGGGGCAGGGGAGGAAGTAGGGGGGCACCCAGAGAAGAAGTGACCTGTCTTGAGATTTGGATTTGTCCTTTGCTTCAAGAAAGGGCTGTGTCCAACTGTCCCAGACACACAGGAATCTGTTCTGATCTTCATTTCATCCAGGATTCTATCATTTTCTTTAATAGTTTTTATGGGTGTTTTACAGCCCTTCCTGTCGGGAAATTCTTTGGGTTTAATCTTAAAGCTCTCCTGTTAAAATGTTAGCCTATGTCTTCTCCCACCCTGCCCCCCTTCAATAGAAGAGGAGAATATTAGATTTAAAGACCCAAGAAAGGGAATTTAACAAGAGCCAACATTTATAGAGCTGGTTAAGTGCCTGTCCGGCTTCCCTTGTGGCTCAGCTGGTAAAGCATCTGCCTGCAATATGGGAGACCTGGGGTCGATCCCTGGGTTGGGAAGATCCCCTGGAGAAGGGAAAGGCTACCACTCCAGTATTCTGGCCTAGCGAATTCCTTGGACTGTGTAGTCCATGGGGTCGCAAAGAGTGGGACACGACTGAGGGACTAAGCACACATACGTGCCTGTCACTGTGTTGGGGGCTGTAATATGCAGCAGATTAGGCCATGCCTGAGTCACTGGTGGGTGGTGTTGTATCTGTCTAATGGATATTTTTTTGCCCCTTGTTTCCCTTGACCGCTTGGTGATAGTCCACCTCCTTGATCACTCTAGTTTAAGCACACTCTGCCCCCGTTCCCTGTGATGGTGTGTTCACTTGGATTCTTTCTCCTTCTCAGGGGCTTCACCAGCTCTTCTTTGGGTTTGTCCTTCCCTGCCATCCCTACTCCTCAAGACTTGGCCCTTGTTTCTTTTGATTCCATACTCTATCAAAAGTTGACTCCCCGTGAGATTGGCCTCAGTCATCATCTCTGTGCATTGGCTCCTTCATGAGCCTCCAATCCAGACCTCTCTGTCCTCCCCACAGCTGTCTTCCCAATGGTGTAGTTGGAGTCTCCACTCTGCTATCTCAAAGCTACCTCTAATTCAACATTTTCAAAATTGGAATCCCTGTCTTTAGTCTTGGCCTCCCCAACTGTTCTCTTTCTGCATGTACAGAAAGGCTGGAATTCTGTCCACACGAGCTAGAAAACTGGGTCACTCCTCCCTCTTTGAAACCCTCATCCTGTTGATCACCACGTCGTTGCTGATTTGACTTCCACATTATTTCTTTGTTCTCCTTTTCCCTTGGCCACCACTTTTGGTGGTGTAACCGCTGGTCACAACTTCTGTACTTACTTCACACAGGCTGACCCGCCAGTCTGTTCTCCATCCTGTGGTCCAAGGGCAATTTTCAAAATTCCATTTTGGCCATGGAGTCCTTCTAGGTTGAAATCTTGCATTGGTTTCCCATTGCTCCTAAAATGTAGATCAAAATCCTTACCAAGGTTGTGTACAACCTAGTCAGACTATTTCCATGGGCTTATCATACACTATTCTCCCATCACTTCTCAAGCTCCAGCATATGCTTTTCCCTCAGTTCCTTAATCTAGTCTTCCTCTTGCCCCAGGATTTTTGCACAGGCTGCTATTCTCCTGTTTGCCATGCTAACCTTTTCCTCCAGCTCTTGACCTGCATCAAATTTCCATGATCTCTCAGATCAGATGAGGTCTGGGCTATGCAGCCAGCTTTCTCCCAGTGCGTGAAGCGGCTCTGGCCCCTGTATTCCACTCTGCACTATTTGTTGGGTGACCTACCCCTTCATCACACACTCAACCATCAGCCGTGAGGGTCACACCTCAGGTCCTCTCATGATGCCCCTATTTTCCTGGCTAGAAATGGGGAAGAGGCTACCCTTTCAGTGATCAGGTGAAAGCTCAGGCAAGTTCAGCATTTTCAGTCCCTATTTTGCCCTTAGGGTGTGGGTCCCTCTACAATTTTCCCTGCTGCCTGAATTCTTTCTTGAGTCTTGCATTCTCTCCTGGCTGTTCCCAACCAGTGCTTCCAGCATCCTCGATGCAGATGTTCAGGTCTGTCCTATTGGAGTAAGAAAGGTCCCGAGGCGTGCCCTGCCTGGGGAGGCACACACACTCCCCCTGCCCTTCTGTACCTGTCACCAGGATCTTTTGTCACTCTGTGTCTGCTGGCTGGTGGGGTCCTCCAAGGACTATGCTGGCAGCCAAATTCTCCTTTTGGGCAAATTCTTGACTCCTTTTGCAGAATCTAAGTTGATTTATTTGTTCTCTTTAGAGCATTTACTTTCTTGTATATAAATATTAGGCTGTGGGGTTGGAACTCACGCTCTGCAGACAAGAGTGGTGACAGCCGCGACAGTGGGTTTATTTTTAAATAAAAATTGGGAAGTTACAAGGCTCCTGAGGTTTTCTGCATTTTTATTTTTCATTCAAAAGAAAAAATAAAAATAAAAAGGCAGGGGAGGAGAAAGGGAGGGGGGGGGGGGTGGGAATACATGGCCTGCATCTCGGCTTCCATTCTTCAGGGCTTCCTGTTTTCATCTCTTTTTCCTGCCTCTGTTCCCTGGCATTTGGCATCTCCATAAAGAAAGGGAAGGAGTGATTACTTCTAAGAAGGGAGTGGGGGACCTGTTCAAGCCGAGCATTAGGCATGCAGCCCCTGAGCAAGTCGCATGCATGGTAAAATATTACCTTAATAACACACTCGCAGAGAGCTATGTGTAAATGGTAACAGCTGCTTTTGTGATGACCGTGTTATAAATGATTGCAGCCCTGGTCATTAATAATGCATTTGAACAATAACAACTTGATTCCAAGGAGGAAGTACAGCCTTTCATTTTTCCCTGGCATGCAAATTCACTCTTGCTATTGTGCAAAGTAACCAGACCCAAGGATTGAAGGCCCTCAATGGGGCTAGGTTCTCCTAAGTCAAGTAGTTAAAAGAGGGGCAGTTACAGACCATGGGGGCTTTATACCCAGAGAAGGGAGGTCCTAATGCATTGTAGTTCTGAGACTCCAGTACAGAAGCACTCCTGGTGGGTTCAGAAGGCTGTGTGGAGGAATGAACTTAGGGTCGGGGGAAAAAGACCTTACCTTCCCAATGATTAAGAAAACTAAAGAAATGCCTCTGGGCTAGAATTGGAGGTTGAACCTAGCCCCCTCAATGGGTCTTCAGAACCAAGAGGTTTTCAGCCCATTCCTCGCCCCTAGCCAGGGAAAATAGGGCTTCAGGACCCCACCCTACCTTCTGCTACATTCGTAGTGTTAACCCTGCAGCTGGCCTGCGCCCTTTAAGCCTCTCTGTCTCCCCTTGGACCTCGAGCATTCGGAGCTTGCCACTCTGATGGTAGCTCCAGGGTGGACCCCGCCATGAGATATCAGGATCCTGGAAAGTGATGCTGATTACTCCAGGGTCACTTTTTTGTTTCAACCTGTCTGAGATTACTCTTCTGCCTGAAAGAGAGTCTAAACTCTCGGATATCATATTAGGAAACATCACAGTCCAGCTCCAAAGTTGGTCACATCTCCTGCTACTCTTATTCCACACTATTCTAATCATTTTAAACTTCTCTCAGAGTTTCAAAAGCATCCCCTTCTTTTTAAGGCCTTTGTACCTTGGTGTTTGCTATTCTCTCTGTTCTATCTGTACAACTCCTACTCATCCTTCAAAACCCTGGCTAAATATGCCTCCTTTCTCTACCTTCCCAGGGCAGGATTAGTTGTTCCATCCTCTGTGGCCTTATCTATACTGTAGCATTTTGCATAACTCTGGCATTAATCATACCACACATTGTAATACTTTGTTTACACATAGATTTTCTCCCTGAGCTTGGAGCTTATTAAGGGCAAGAAGTATGTGTTAGTATCTTTTTATATCTCCATTCCCTACTGCAGTGCTCAGTAATCATTAAATATTCAATAAGTATTGAATGAAAAAAGGAACAACCATTCAATAGGTATTTGTCTCTTTTCTTATGTTTAATGATATTTTGGGGCCCTAGATTGTGAGCTGGAATCAGACACTCTTATGAAGACTAGTTTATACCTGCTGAGGTTGCCTGCTTGAAGCACTGTGATCCTGAGTTGGGGTAGGCAGCCCAAAGGTGCTTAGCAGTTACCAGCATCTGTGAGAGTGTAGGCCATGGGCCCAGACATCTTTCATGCTACACAGATGATAGTCTGACACTCTCTGCCCTTCTGAAGTCAAGACTTTCTCCTAAGAAAGGGAGAAGGAGGGATAAATTAGGAACATGGGATTAACAAACTACTATACATAAAATAGACAAGCAACAAGGAATTACTGTACAGCACAGGGAACTATAGTCAATATCTTATAATAACTTATAAAGGAAAATAATCTGCAAAATATATGTATAGTGCTGGAGACATGATTTTAACCCCTAGGTCAGGAAGATCCCCTGGAGGAGGAAAATGACAACCCACTCCAGTATTCTTGCCAGGGAAATCCCATGGACAGAGGAGCCTGGTGGGCTACAGTCCAAAGGATCACAAATGGTCAGAAATGACTGAGTGACTCAGCATGGCATATATATATATATATATATCAATGAATTGTTTCACTGTACACCTGAAACTTAACACAGTATTATAAATCAACTATACTTCAATTAAAAAAAGTTTCTCCTATAACTGCTTTGCTCCCTCTCTCCACCTCTACTTTCATACTTAAACTTCACACAGTTTATAACTATACTGAGATGGACTTCAATATACCAAAGTTATAGTCACACATATTCAATTCATTTGGCATGCCTTCAATGTGGGGCAGATTTCTATTATTGTTTCTGACTCTCCTTCTTGTTTACTCTTATTTCAACCTCCAATTCTAGCCCAGAGGCATTTCTTTAGTTTTCTTAATCATTGGGAAGGTAAGGTCTTTTTCCCCCGACCCTAAGTTCATTCCTCCACACAGCCTTCTGAACCCACCAGGAGTGCTTCTGTACTGGAGCCTCAGAACTACAATGCATTAGGACCTCCCTTCTCTGGGTATAAAGCCCCCATGGTCTGTAACTGCCCCTCTTTTAACTACTTCTTCCTGCTCTAAAAGCTTTTCCTTGCTTTCTGCCTTTTATGACTATACTCTAAAACCACTCTCCTTTCTTCCTGTTCTAAAACTTCATCATCCTTTCTGAATCCATGTTTTCTCTGCAAGTCCTAATTTTTTACAACTCTGACCTTAGAGCATCACTTACTCCATATGTTCTTTCTAGCCTGCTTTCTATCAGAAGTGCCAATCCAAGGACTCATCGTTTAACCCAATTTCTTTCCTCATATTAAAAAAAAAATAATCAGAAAGCATTTGCACATCCATAGATTCAGGAATTTATCTTATTTATAACTTGTCTTCTTACCAAAGGATTCAAAACAGTTTCCAAAGATGCAAATGATATGGCAAGATAAAATAAACAAAAAATTGGTTTGAAAAAAGAAGATGCAAAAGTAAAACAAGGTTAAGAGAAGGTGATGAGACAAATGTGGGGTTCCCTGTGGGATCATAAAGTCCCATCTATCTGCTGGTGGTGGCCATGTATTTTACCACGGGTATCCCATGGTCAACACAAAAAGGGAATGCGATTAATTACAGAATTTGGTATCCAGGAGACAAAAATGAATCTAAGTTTCTCATGAAAACTACAAACATTTAAGTTACCAATATTAGAGACAGATTCCTTCTGAGTCTTGAGCTAGGTTCTCCTAATAAAGTAGGCTCTCTGCAGTGATCTTAGACTAAACACTGATGAATGTTCTTTATGAAAACTCATGCTATTAGAAAAGTTTAGTAAATTTTAACTTAGTAGGGATGTTGAGAGGCTAGTCAAGCACTGGACTGGTGTTTGAACTCAGTGACCTTGGAGCTTCCCCTCCACTTGAGTTTCCAAGTGTGTTGATGTTTATGCAGCTAGGTAAGATGTGGTCCCTACCCTCATGGAACTTACAGTCTCACAGGGCTGCTGCTGTCAGATCTGAATGCACAAGAATATCACTGTGGTAAATGCTGAAAATGTGGGCTCTCCTGGGCACGGTGCCAGAGCCTGTTTTGGTTTTTTGCCATGCTATGTGGCATGTGGGATCTTAGCTTCCATGACCAGGGATCAAACCTATACCCCCTGCACTGGAAGCACAGGATCTTAACCACTAGACCCTCAGGGAAGTTCCTAGAGCCTGTGTTTCTAGCAAGCCCCTTTGTGATTCTCATACAGATGCTTCAGGTAAGAACTCTGATGATGGGGAATCAGAACACAGGTCACTGATCCACAATGCAGAGCATCAAATCCAAATGCTAAAAACAGGATTCTAAAGGGTGGAGCAATCACTTCTGGCAGGTGTGTTAAGAGGAGATGGTGATCATGTTTGAACTGAGCTCTGAGACATGAATAAGAGCAGACACAGGGCAAGTGGGGGGCACTTTCATGCAGAGGAAATGGAGTAGGCAAAAACTCAGAAGTGGAAAATTGCAATGCTTGTTTAAGGAAAAATAAATAGATCAGGTTGACTGGAGTATAAGGTCTATGCAGAGGAAATAGTAGGGAGTAAGTCCAGAAAGGTAGGTTGGGGACAAATTATGGAGAACTTTGAATGACAGACTGATGAATAGGAGTTGTACTTAGTGGGCAATGGGGAGCCATTGAAGGCTTTAGCGCCCCAGGATGATGTGATCAAAGTAGTACTTGAGGAAGATGAATTTGGTTGTAGTGTTTGGAATGAATTAGAGAACGTGAAGATTGCATAGAGTTTGGTCTATAAAAGGCACCCTGTACTGTAAATGCTTGTTGAATAAAATGTTTGACTAGAGCAAAGAAGATTGTTGCAAAAGTCTAGGTACAAGGTGATAAAGACATTAAGGAACTAACAGTGAGAAATAAAGAGCCTGGGAAGAAGGCTGTGACATTCATAGAAGAAATTACAGACCAGGATGACCTGCTGTGTAGGGTGAAGGGAAGAATAGAATCTTTGTTTGCTCTCAAGTTTGGAACCTGAGTTACTGGGAGAGCTGTGGGTCCACTCCCTTGTACCGAGAAATTCAGGGAAGGTGCTGGATGTGATAAAAGCTGGAGTCTTTGAATTAAGAGTGGGAATTGGAGCTTTCAAGAGGGATCAGGGCTAGAGATTCTGGTCCAGGAGGAGTGGCTTCTGCAGAAACATAGGCTGGAAGGGAGGATCCGGAGCAGTGACTATGCTCTAGTGTTGGAAGAAGTAAAACCAGCCATCCTTGGATATACAAGAATGGTCCTGGCACTATGGGGATTAGGTTAGTACAGAGTCTGGAATTCAAGGGCGAGGGGCATTTAAAGAAGGAAACTCTAGGACTTCGTTGGTGGTCCAGAAGTTAGGACGCCCCATTCCCAATTCAGGGCGTCTGGGTTTGATCCCTGAACAAGGAAGTAGATCCCACATGCCACAAAATATTGCAACTGAGATCAAAGATCCTGAACGTCACAACGAAGAGTTCTTATGTCACAATTAGAGATCCCACATGTTGTAACTAAGACCAAATAAATAAATAAATGTGTGTGTGTGTATGTTACTCACTCAGTCATGTCCGACTCTTTGTGACCCATGGACTGCAGCCTGCTAGGCTCCTCTGTCCATGGGATTCTCCAGGCAAGGATACTGGAGTGGGTTGCCACGTCTTCTTCCAGGGGATCTTTCTGACTCAGGGATTGAACTTGAGTCTCCTGCATTTCAGGCAGTTTCTTTACCAATCTGAGCCACCAGGAAAATAAATAAACATTTTAAAAAAATAAATAAAATATTTTTACAAATAAGAAAGGAAGCACTGGGAATTGTGCTTTAGGATTGTAGACAGGTGGGGACACATTGCATCTGAGTTGTGCTATAGGATTTAGCAGTTAGATTGACACTGTTGACCTTGGAGGGAGTAGTTTCAATGAGCATAGGAGTGTTGTTTCAGTTCCATTCATCAGGGCTCAAATTAGAGTAGGGGTTTTCAATCCATATGCACCTTTTTTTTTTTTTCATGTTTACATTTATTTATTTATTATTTTTTAAAATTTTCTTTACTTTATTGTGTTGGTTTTGCCATACAATGACATGAAACCGCCATGGGTTTACATATGCTCCCACTCCAGAACCCCCCTCCCTCCTCCCTCCCCCTGGGACATCTCGGTGCACCAGCCCTGAGCATCAATCCTGGGCTGGCAATTGATTTCACATATGGTAATTAACATGTTTCAATGCCATTCTCCCATATCATCCCACCCTTGCCCTCTTCCACAGAGTCCACGAGTCTGTTCTATACATCTGCGTTCCTTTTGCTGTCTCGCATGCAGGGTTCTTGTTACCATCTTTCTAAATTCCATATATATGTGTTAGTATACTGTATTTTTGTTCTGGCTTACTTCACTCTGGATAATAGGCTCCAGTTCCGTCCACCTGAGTAGAACTGATTTAAATGAATTTTTTTTTAATGCTGAGTAGTATTCCATTGTGTATATGTACGAGTTTTGAAGATTTCTCTCCCCCCGCCTTTTTTTCTTTTGCTCTAACTCTACATGTTCCTTCCATGGCTGGCTCTTGGCTAGACTTACCCACTCCCTCTTCCAATTCCACAGAGCACAAGAGAGCCCTTAGGGCTACTGACCTTTGGTAAAACCTCAAGGAGCAAGAAATCCAATCACCCAAGTAATAAAAGCAGATACAGCTGAGAGTCAGTTTCTTCTAGGCCTGCTGTCCTCCATGGTAAGAGTTCAGTGCCAACTTAAACAGCTTGTTTTCTGTTTGACAGTCCACCCTATGGTTTTCTCTCACTGTATTTATTAGGACTGTTTGGATGCAAGTAATGAAAACTCAGTTTGAATTATCTTATTTTAACAAATGGAATTTGCTGGCACATGTGTCTGAGAACTTCAGCTTCTCCTGGATTAAGGAACTCAGACAGTGTCACCAGGATGCTTTTTCTCTATGTCTACACCCTACTGTTTCTGCTTGGCTTCATTTTCTGCTGCAGAGAGGTCTTTTTCAGGTGTCAGGGAAGGTTCCCATGTGTAGCTACACCCTCCTCCACAATACTTGGACTGGAAGAAATCCCAAGGAAGAACGGTGATTGTCCAAACATGGTCCAAGGCCCATCCTTGAACCATCGCTATGTCCAAGGGCATGAGGAGCAGTAATTGGATGGACCTGGATTGCACACCATCTCTGCTCTTTGGGGTTATCAACATCCCATTAGAATCACACAGCTGATGTGGCAGGGAAGCGGTTTCTCAAAAGGAGGAGTGATGGTGGTAGGTAATGGTGCTGGGGGGTCAGTTCCAAACAACAGACTGTCCAACGACACCCCATCTACTGGGCTTACAGCTGCCCTGTCATCCTAGTGAGAATGTGCCTGTATTTCTCACATTCCCATCACTGCCCCAATTAGTGGGCTGAGAAGTAAAGATGAAACCAGATACTGCGGCTTCCCCTCTTTCTCCTCCTCCTCTCTGGGCTCGCTTCGTGACAGCCATCACCTACCTGGGCAGGTGTCTCCTGATTTCCAGAGGCCCCAGGCTGGGGGTGGCAAGGGAGGCTTAGATCAGGGTGGTGACGGACTGGCTGAGCCGTGCAGGAGCAGCAGCAGAGCCAGCCCGGGCTGCTGAGGCAGGCAAGATGAAGGTGCCGTGAGGCTGATGCCTGAGGCCACGTTGCCCACTCGCTGCCTGAATCCGCAGGAGGACTTGGTGCTTTCTGAGGGCCTGCGCTGACTTGCTCCATGACCTTAGGCTAGACACTTAATTGCTCAGGGCTGCTTCCCCTCACCCTCCATTTGGAAAGCAGAAAAATGACACGACAGAGCCGACAGAAGCTACCCCATTGCTGGTAGGGGTTATGTAGACTCTGGATTGGAGGTTGGTGCTCCGGACCCTCCAGCCATGCTGCACCCCTGAGTGTGGGCCCCTTGGGTCTAGCCGCCACCCGCCCCCCCCCCCCCCCATTGCCTGGTCGACAGAGAGCAGGTCTCTGAAGAGCTTTGGTTTGAGGTTCTTTGATTTCAACCTCCTGAACTATTTGCTCTTGCAGCTGGGCTGGGAAATGGATGACCCTTTTCACACTAGGAGTTGGGAGTGGGTGTATAGATTTCAAGATGCTTTAAAAACATGTGCTTTCATAGTCTGTGGTGTCTAGTGCCAGAGAGGCCCTAAACAGTGGTGTGGGTTTAAGGGTTTGGTGGGTTTTTTTGTTTTTTTTTTTTTTTATAACTGCTGTTCCCTCTGCTCCCTTCCTCTTCAGTTTCAGCACCACGAACAGTTACATAAGGCCCCAGAACACAGACACACCAGAGTGTGTGGCAGGGAGGCGGGTAGCACAGGTCGGGATACAGTCAAGCCAAGGGGAGGATTTCCCTGCCAGTCAGATATGCATCTGTTTTTACCCTCTGCCCTGCCAAGCCCCGGAGCATGCTGATAAAACTTGTGCGTGTTTTGCCAACCACCAAGAGTGGTACAAAGAAATGCATATTCCAAGACACCACCTCTGGAGGATATGAATCAGTGGGTCTGGTGAAGGGTTCTAGAAGCCTGAATTTTCAATAAGCAGCTCAGGTGATCCTGTTATTAATGGGGCCAGATTCTGAGTGAGGGAAGAGGGTAGGTCTCTGGGTCTTCCATCTGTTTGATTGGAATAGCTTCACTTTTATCTACTTTGTACATTGAGGCTCTGGATAAAAGTATATTAGAACAAACGGTCTCATGATCTCAAAGTAACTTGAAAGCCACTGAGCAAAAGCTGCCTAATCACCTTGACGAATTTTGAGTCCAGGCTTCTAAGTCTTGCATTCAAAGCCTTCCATGACCCTAACTCCCCTCAGGGAGGTTTAACCACAGGCAGCTCAGAATCTCCCAAACATGCTTCCTGCATCCTTCCCCCACAGCCCTCTTCTTATAGGAAGCCTTCCAGGATTATACTAGAAAGCCAGGATCCCTGAGAGTTCTGGGAAGCACACCTGGAGGAGAAGGGATGGAAGGGGTGCCCTCTCAGTACATCCTTCTAAAATGTTACCTCTTAGTGAAATTCGCCAAGGTATCATCTTGACATGCTAGAGGTCTAGAAGAAATGGTGAAAGTAAGGAACAGGGAGAGTGGAAGTTAAATGGTGTAGAAAGACCCTCCCTTCCCCACACCCTGTCCTCAGGTCTCTCCTGGGGACATCATGATGATTCTGGGCAGGGAGAGTCAAGTGTTTGTCCAACCAAACCATCCAGGAAGGTAGAGAAGAAGGACTCCCCCTCCCTCTGTCCAGCTTTCATACCATGCCACTTCTCCCAGGCACAAGCCTGGGTTCTGCACACTGGCTTTCCACCAGCAGCATGAACATAGGCTGGGCTGGGCACTGGTGAGTGAGGCTGGAGGGGCCCACCAGCCCCAGTGTGGGGGGAGCTGGATCTCTGGATTCTGTGCCCTTTGCTTAGGGAAGAAGCAAGGAACGGGAGCTGGGAGCACGGGTTCTCTCATCCTGAGAGCTGTCAGCCTGACCAGAGCAGGCATTCATTTTCAGAATAAATAATCAACTCAAAAAATGTACCAAATTCATTTTCAAATTGGCTTGTCAGATGCACGTTTGCCCAGGACGAGTTGGTTGAATAAAATGTATCTTGGGGAGCAAGGTGAGCCAGCCTGTCTCATTCCCTCAGGGACATCTTGTAAATAAGGGCCATTCTGGAGGCCGGAAGCAGAGAATTCCCCAGAACAGATTGAATTCTGGCTTTGTCTTAATGAACGTTTCTGGCTTTGTCTTAATGAACGTCAATATTTATTACCAAAGGCGTTGTGCTCCTTGGAGTGATAGAGCATTTGACCATTTCAGCTCTCGCCGGTTGCCTTCCCAGGTACCAAATGCTATGTAATTGCTGCTCATAAAGGTAGCAGACAATATTGCCAGGGAAACTCACTTCTGGCTGTAAATCTTCATCATCAAAACCAGCAGAGCTTTGCTTGCCATTTGGACAGAGTGTCCCTGAGGGCAGGGCCCACCCAGGTTTTCCAGTTGTCCCGCTTCAGCAGGGGGGCTCCCGAACCCCTCTGGGGAGGAGGGGGGGGCTCTTCCTGGGGTCAGAACGAGGGCATGAGCCAGCAGGCTGGGAAGGCTGAGAGGTAATGGAAGTTCCAGCCCCCACCGCCACCCAGCATCGAAGGAGAGACAGTCACTCGTCACATAGTTGGAAGGGCCTGTGAGGTCAACACTCTCCTCTGCAGTGAGGATGCTGAGGCTCAGAGAGAGGTGGTTTTTGTCAAGGTCACACAGCTCCCAGACCAGTGCCCTTCACATTCAGCCACAGTTCGGTCTCCTGGGGATTAAATAGGGAGTGCCAAAAGACTCCCTGGGCCAGCGAGCAGCTGCCTGCAAGGGTCGGTTACTCCCAGCTGGAGATTCTCCATGACTCCTGGTAGGTCTGGGACCCTCCTGTCAAGGTGTCTGGCTTCCTGGGTCCTTGTGCAGGTGAGTTGCTTCTCCTAGTTGATATATGACTACAACCTGCCCTCGCCTGCCCTGGAGAAACTTATGGAAACCAACTCCAAACTCTGCCCCTCAGCCAAATTGGTTTTTTGAGCCACAGTCCCACCTAGAGAATTTGTACAGGGAAGTAGAGATTAGCTTCAGCTTTTCCCCAGTGAATAATCCAGTTGTTTTCAGTAGGACCTTCATCCTACTAAGGGTAAAGGCATGTGCCTCTCCAAAATGAGGTTTGAAAGGGCCAAGGAGAGCCTGAAACGTGTGAACTCAGGACACCAGGCCGGGCCAAGGTGCAGCTTCTGATTCTGCTTCCTTTCCTCTTGCCAACTTGCTTAGGACAGAGATGGCCTGGGGCAGAGAAACAAAATGGGTTTTAGAGAGTGATGTCATGTGGTTCCCAGACTCCAGATCGCTCTGCAGAAACTGCCTGGCTGCTGTTTATGGGAGTTGTGTTGGAGAGAATTATAACTTTTGACAATGGACATCTCATCTTGCACAGATGCGTCCGTTATAGAATCTGCCAGCAAGATTACAGAGGCATCACAGTGTAATGGGAAGAGGAGTCAATAATTCTGGGGTTATTGATTGTAACCAGACCCATTCTTCTTTTTTAATTTATATTTTATCCACTTTTTTCAATCTGCTTTTCTTTTTTTTAAACCCATACTCACAAAAGCACCTGCTGGATCAAATGCAGTTGATTACATTTTAAAAATGATAGGAGTAATTTGCTGCCCTTAGGAGAGTCTGGGACATGACAGTATGTAGCCGGAAGGGGAGGGAACTGCATGCAGGGAGCAGGGTTGGGGGAGGAGTGAAAAAGAAGGAGGAAGGCATGGTTGGGGAGGGCACAGAGCAGAGCAGGGGACCCCCCCACACCCCCACCACTATCAGCTGACCCTGAACGCCCAAGGCCAAGCTCTGACGAAGACTTCATCAGATGTTTGGATTTCCCGCAGCTTCAGGCCTCACTGGGAGTGAGTGCATCCCAGAGGATAAATTCTCATCTCGAAGGGCTTACTTCCTCCAGGAGATTATTCATGACAAGGCAAGTGGAGATACTGGGTGAGTCAGGGCAGGAGGACTGTGCATACAAACATCCAAGTACATACACTCACAAGTGCACTCTCATGTACATCTTTTGAAAATTTTATTGAGGTATAGTTGATTTACAGTATGTGTTAATTTCTGCTATACAGCAAAGAGACTCCGTTGTGTATAGATAATACATGCTATATATATACAAAATATATTATACATATATATATGTATACCTTTTTTCATAGTCTTTTTCATTATGGTTTATCATAGGATATTGAATATATATTTTGATATATATTGATATTCTCTGTGCTATATAGCATGTGAAAGTGTTAGTTGTTTAGTTGTGTCTAACTCTTTGCAACCCCATAAACTGTAGCCCCCCAGGATCCTCTGTCCACAGAGTCCTCCAGGCCAGAATACTGGAGTGGGATGCCATTCTTTTCTCCAGAGGCTCTTCCCAACCCAGGGATCGAACCTGGCTCTCCTACATTGCAGGTGGATTATTTACCGTCTGAGCCGCCAGGGAAGCCCTGTGCCATCTAGTAGGACCTAGTTGTTTATCCATTCTATATAGAACGGTTTACTTCTCCAATCCCAAACTCCCAATCCTTCCCTCCTCCACCCTCATGTACATCTTCGTTACAAACTATTTACGTATAGGACACAGCAGACAGTTTGATGTTTGTGATTCTTGGGTTGGGTTGTATGGGGGGAGCTTGTAAGCTCTTAAAAAATTGATTACGCCTTTTTGATATCCCCAATACTCCTTTTGTCTCCAATCCTCTATGCAGTGTAGCATGATAAGGCCAGTGGGCATTTGCTGCATAATCTGTGGTGAGTTTCACGGTTACTTGAACAGTTTCTTCTTGTAGGGAAGGGACCAGGGACTTTCCCACTCATCAAAATAAGCACATCATGACGCTGATTCAGTGTGTCTATCACCCTCTGATTGCATTTTCATCGGCTTCTCTTCCAGTCCAGGAGAGCCCAGCCTAATCAGCAGAACGAGGTCTGTGATCGTGAGCTAGGCCACAGAAGGCCCATGTTCAGAGGCAGCTTAGAGACTGGCCCCTCCAGATCTGTCACTGGGTCACAGAGAGATGAAAATGACCTGCCCCAGGCCAACAACTGGTTAGGGTTTGGGTTACGGTCAGGAGCATTTCAGTGTATCTGCCTCTCGTGCAGTCAGTCTCTTCTTCCTCTTACGTCATTTTCTTCTGTGGGCAGTAGCAGGGCCTAGTCACCAATGTCTCTCTCCGCATCTCCAAACTTGCTCACAGCTGAGTCTCTCCTGTTGGCTTCTAGATGGATGAGAAAACAGCAGGGGCTGGAGGAAAGTAACAGAGGCAGAAATGGGGCTAGATTTAGGGTCCTCATTGCCCATTGACTCATTTTGTGAAAACCTGGACCACTTCTTTTCTACACTGGGGCTGTTACTGACATTCTGGGGGATGAGGTTTGGAGGTCCAAGTAAAGAGAAAAAGGATGAAAGGTCATCATCTCAGTTTGTATTTTGGGTCAACAAAAATACTTCCGCAAAAATTCTGGATTGTGTATGTGGGGGAAATTTGGGAAAATTCTGAAAGAGATGGGAATACCAGACCATCTGACCTGCCTCTTGAGAAACCTGTATGCAGGTCAGGAAGCAACAGTTAGAACTGGACATGGAACAACAGACTGGTTCCAAATAGGAAAAGGAGTACATCAAGGCTGTATATTGTCACCCTGCTTATTTAATTTATAAGCAGAGTACATCATGAGAAACCCTGGGTTGGATGGAGCACAAGCTGGAATCAAGATTTCCAGGAGAAATATCGATATCCTCAGATATGCAGATGGCACCACCCTTAAGGCTGAAAGTGAAGAAGAATTAAAAAGCCTTTTGATGAAAGTGAAAGAGGAGAGTAAAAAAGTTGGCTTAAAGCTCAACATTCAGAAAACTAAGATCATGGCATCTGGTCCCATCACTTCATGGGAAATAGATGGGGAAACAGTGGCTGACTTTATTTTTCTGGGCTCCAAAATCACTGCAGATGGTGATTGCAGCCATGAAATTAAAAGACACTTACTCCTTGGAAGGAAAGTTATGACCAACCTAGACAGCATATTGAAAAGCAGAGACATTACTTTGTCAACAAAGGTCCATCTAGCCAAAGCTATGGTTTTTCCACTGGTCATGTATGGATGTGAGAGTTGGACTCTAAAGAAAGCTGAGTGCCAAAGAATTGATGCTTTTGAACTGTGGTGTTGGAGAAGACTCTTGAGAGTCACTTGGACTGCAAGGAGATCCATCCAGTCCATCCTACAGGAAATCAGTTCTGAATATTCATTGGAAGGACGGATGCTGAAGCTGAAACTCCAATCAGCATCAGCTGAAACTTTGGCCACCACCTGATGCGAAGAGCTGAGTTATTTGAAAAGACCCTGATGCTGGGAAAGATTGAGGGCAGGAGGAGAAGGGGATGACAGAGGATGAGATGGTTGGGTGGCATCACCGACTCAATGGACATGGGTTTGGGTGGACTCCGGGGTTGGCGATGGACAGGGAGGCCTGGCGTGCTGCGGTTCATGGGGTCGCAAAGAGTCGGACACGACTGAGTGAATGAACTGAACTGAACTGAGAAAGAAAGAGGGGTACATGGATTTTTTTTTCTCACTCTAACGCTTCATAATATGAGACCTATAAGAATGACCATGAACTCCTGGCTGACCTTGACCTTGCCCTCTCATCTTTCCCTATCAACAGCCCCTGCCACCAACTGCTCTGGCTGTTAGACAGAAACCTGCACCATTTTTTTTCTTTGTATTTGTTCTCTCTGAGATGATAACATTCATTTTAAGTTGACAGACCTGAGAATGAAACTAATCTCTTACACTTAATAGCTATGTGATCATGGGCAAGTCACTTACTTTCTCTAAATCTCAGTTATTTCATTTGTAAAGGAAAGGTAAAGATGCCTAGTCTCCCTACCTTACTAAGGCATTGAGGACCAACACTGATAGTTTGAACAATAACACGGCGTGGGTTGGACTGTACCACATATAGCAAGAGGGTTGTAAAATCAAGCTGTTTATTTTAGAGCAGTTTTTGATTTATAGAAAAAGATGGTTCAAGGAGATATCACATAATCCACACCTGGTTACTTCTATTATTAGCATATTCTATTAGTATGGTACATTTGTTACAATAAATGGCCCAATATTAACAAATTTTTATTATGAAGTTCATAGTTTATTTGAATTTCGTTAGCTTTTATCTGATGTCCTTCTGTTCCAGGATCCCAGCCAGATACATCATTACTGGTAGTCCTCATATTCCTTGGTTGTGGCCATTTCTCAGACTTCCCTTGTTTTTGATGACTTTGACAGTTCTGAGGTGGACTGGTCAGATATTTTGCAGAATGACCCTCGGATGTGATTTGTTCATGATTAGACTGGGGTTCTGTGTGTTGGGGAAGAAGACCAGAGAGGTAAAATGCCATTTCTATCACATCCTATCAAGGGGAGATCATGTCTGAGACTTTATTTAGAGTTATTTAACATTTATTTAATATTATTTAGGAGGGCCTCCAGGTGGCTCAGTAGTAAAGAATCTGCCTGCCAATGCAGTAAGTGCAGGACACACAGGTTCGATTCCTGGGTTGGAAAGAACCCCTGCAGAAGGAAATGGCAACCCACTCCAGTATTCTTGCCTGGAGAATGCCACGGACAGAGGAGCCTGACAGGCGACAGTCCATGGTGTTGCAAAGAGTCAGACACGACAGTGACGGAGCATGCATGCACGCGATGTTATTTAGAGTTATACTTTGTCATTAAGAAAGGGACCTCCTCATTTCGAACCCTCCCCAGCCATGTCTGGGTCACACCAGCCTCTTCTTGGCCCTGGAATAAGACTCTTGATAAGGTTTTCTTTGAAATGCAAGAGGCTCTTTCCCTCTGGTCCACTGAGTCTGTCTTCTTGGTCACCTGGGCCTGACACTAATGAGCTGTTAATAACATGACCATTACCTATGCAAATGAAGGAGCTGGACTGGGGCAGGAGGTACTACAGTGACAGCCGGCTCCCTTTGAGTGCTAAGTAATAAATCATGTTGCTGTGCTTATTAACCGCCTTAACTAAAGTGCCCCAGGAGCTGACCCTCCACTGAAGGGCCCCTGGGTTCCTGGTTTATTTACATCAGCAGCCTGTCTCCCAGGAGATGTTAAGCCTATGGGGGGTTAAACACCTCAGCTCTGTATTAAGGGAGCTTTGTGGTGTCAGGAGCTACAAACATGTCCAACTCTCCATTTGGGTGCTGACTTCTGTGTGTTTTGAGACAGTTACTCAACTTCTTTGTGCCTCAGTTTCTCTTCGGGATGCTCATAAGTGGTGGCTCTTGTGAATTTGCCTCTTCCTTGTTGGGGAATGGTGATGAAGGTTTAGAGTCTGGACTGCCTCGTTCTCAATTAACCTGTTCCTGACTGGTGGGACAGGGTGATGCGTTGAGATGTGTGGCCCCAGGAAAGGTGGGAGGGTACTGGAGTTGTGACAGACACAGGCGTGCTTGTGGGTGACATGCTTATGGCCACACACAGCCTAGTCTTCCCTATTGTAAGAAGAGGTGGAAAGGGTAAAAAACAAAAACCAAAAACACAGAGATGGAGGGAGTCTATTGTTGAATAGGATATGGAGGAAAAGGCCTCTGACATTAATAAACACTCCAGTTGTTTGTTGTAACAGCTATACCCTTTCCAAAATCAGGGTGAAAATGAGGTGCAAAGGAGCCTTTACATCTCCAAGACAAGCGACACGCTTCTGTACTTTTTCTCCCTTATATTAAAGTGTCATAAGTGTCAGGTGCCTGCAACTACCAAAACCAGGCTTCCGTTCCCTCTACATCCAAATTGTCCGGGCATGGAGGGGTGCATCTTAGGGTGGCTGTCTAACTGAGAATGATTTTAACGACTTTGGTGCCAGACCTCAGAATACCAAGTGCCATTCAAGACTCTAATAAATCAGAACTCTCCTCTCTGGATTCGAAACAATTGGAAAGGAATCAAGGATCAATAAATCGGTTTCGGGGGTGGTAAAGTTGAATAGGAAAATAAAGTTTGGAACTGAGGCTTAATGAAGTTTGGAACATGAGTTTTCTTTCCTTCCTTCCTGACTTGAAATTTCCCAGTCATAGGTTGAAAATGGAGCGACTGCTGGCCTGCCCTGGTGAGCTTACTACGTGGAGGAGACAAGAAATCTTGGGACCTGTGTGTAGGAAGATGAGAAAAGGTGAGATGTGAGAGGATATGCATGTCAAGAAGGAGACCAAAGCCTTGCTCCCTATCCAGCTTATTGGTTCCAAGTCCCTGTGCAGATATACACTAGGGTGGCCCCATGATTCCCACCCCTTCAGGCTTATGCTCTGTATGATCCTCTCCCCTTAAATGTTAGCAGGACCTGTGACTTGCTTCTGGTCAGTGGAACATGATAAAAGTGAAGGGATTTTGCAGAAGTAATTAGCATTACAAATCAGTGGATTGGGAGTTAATCAGAAGGGAGTGGTCCTGACTTCAATAGGTAAAAGCTCTTAAAAGAGAGGCTAAGCTGTCCCCATGGAAGAAAAACTCTGGCAAACCTAGACAGTGTATTAAAAAGCAGAGATACCATTTTGCTGACAAAGTTCCATCTCTTCAAAGCTATGGTTTTTCCAGTAATCATGTATGGATGTGAGAGTTGAACCGTAAAGAAGGCTGAGCACCAAAGAATTGATGCTTTCAAATTGTGGTGCGAAGACCCTTGAGAGTCCCTTAGACAGCAAGGAGATCCAACCAGTCAATCCTAAAGGAAATCAACCCTGAGTATTCATTGGAAGGACAGATGCTGAATCTGAACTCCGATACTTTGACTACCTGATGCAAAGAGCTGACTTATCAGGAAAGACCTTGATGCTGGCAAAGATTGAGGGCAGGAGGAAAAGAGGGTGACAGAGGATGAGATTGTTGGATGGCATCACCGACTCAGTGGACATGAGTTTGAGCAAACTCTTGGAGATAGTGAAGGACAGGGAAGCCTGACATGCTGCAGTCCATGGGGTCACAAAGAGTTAGACAGGACTGAGCGACTGAACAACAATATGCTGTCCCCTGGGAGAAGGATTTCCCTACTGGCTTGATGGAGTAAGCCACCACACTGAAGGAAGCTCACAGAGCTAGGTAGTGGGATAGCCTTTATGATATGTGGGCAACTGACAACAGCAAAAATTCAGGGTCCCCTGTCTTACAGCCACAAAGACATAAATTCTGCAATAACGTGAATGAGCTTGGAAACTTATTTGTCCCCACTGAAACACTCAGATGAGAACACAGCTCAGCTGACACTTTGCTGCCTGTGAGGTCACGAGCTGAGGACTCAGCTGTGTCTTCTGACCAGCATCCTGAAACATGTGAATTAGCATGTGCACTTTGTTTGAGGTCACTAAGTCTCTGATTATTTGTTCTACAACAATAGAAAACTAATAGTGCCTTGTTGGAGAGAAGTGAGAGGGGTCACGGTAAATGATGGATAACACATCTTGATGTTCCTGTATGGAAACAGTTCTTATTTAATGGACCCAAACGGTGTGGGAAGAGAGAAGATATTCTTCCTCTAGTTATACATATGGCTGGGTCTCTACTGACCCTCAAGCCATCCTGATTTCTTTTTGAACTGGATTTTTTGAAACAGAGAGAAACAGAATTTGATTGGAAATCAGAAACTAGCCACATTAATGTCTGCACCTTGCGTAAGGTTCCATCAACTCATATAGTTGAGAATCCTGAGTTTGATTGCCTAATTTTACCTTTTGTTCAGTGAGATGTCCCAACTATCCAATATATCTTCCATCCTGTCTTTTAAAGGAAAAAATTTAAATTAGCCAGAGCTGATTGTTCTCACTTGCAACAAAGAGAATTTTCATACCGGGTAGGGTTTCCCGCTAGGCTAATTGCCCCAAATTAGTCCCATCAAAGTGCCCATCCTCACAATTTCTCTTCTGGAATTAGAACTTCAGAACCTCCTCTGGTCTCTTTGGTCCACTAATCTTCTCGCCCTCCTACTGTCCCTGTTGCTGATGATTGCATGGAGATCATTGCCTGTCTAGTCCTGGATTTTTGGCTGAAGGCTGTTGCCGCTGGTAACCCCAAATCTGGCTTAAGTGAGAGGGACGTCCAGTCTTCTCTTGGCTTCTTCTTAACCATGGGGCTTAGCTTTTCCTAATTCCCACAAGCCCAACTGTGGTCAGACTATGACTTTTAATCAGCATTAATTAAAACATTGACTATAATAGCAGTTTATTGCTTCTAGCATTGGTTGTCCTCAGAATCCGTGAGCACGACCCCAACTTCATAGCACTGTTCTCAGCTAGATTCCTGCCCAGCCACTGTTCTGTTTCCATGGCAGGTGCATGCCTTCCCCATCTTTCCTGATTCCAGACCGACTGGTTCTGATTTTTCCAAATGGTTAAGAACAGATTTTCTCTTCCACTTCCATCTTTCTTTCTTTCTTTTAATCCCAAGATTGACTTTCAGAGGAAATTCCAAAGATCGCCTCTGTCTGCATAATCCCAAACATCAATACAATGGTTCCACAAGGAAATAACCAAAGTCCATTTTGTTCGGTATTATATAATGTCATATGTTGACACAACCAGTTTAGTCTAAGTTGTGTTGTATCAGATTTAGTTCAAGTCTATCCTTCACTCTAAAGTGGAAGTCTATGCTTTCTTACTTTCAGTCTCCATACTTGATCTTTGGGGAGCAAATCATTCCATAAGGACACAAAGAAGAATTTTCAGGTATTTCTCTTCTGAAATTTAGATTTAGATAAAGAAAATTTTCCCAGGAAAATACGTAGGGAAATGGTTAGGATAAATTAAATTTCTATAAATGTAATCATATTAAATAAGAAACTTGAAGGCTCAATTGGAAGCATCAACATTTTGGGTTACCTTATAGCTCCCAGTTCTTATTCAAGCCTTTTAATGTGTCCTTGTTTTAGATTTGCATTGGTAAAGTGTTTCTTTTGATGATTTTTTCCGAACAAAGATATATTTCTCCACAAAGTTAAATTCCAGTCTCCAGTGGATTCCCATTGACATATGGTTGGTTAATTGGTAGGGTGGAGAAAACTTTCTACTGAATATTAGAAGAATGAATTCCAGTTATTTCTCTATTGAAGACTAGTCATAATAGCTTGAGCAGTCATTTAACCTTTCTAGAAACTTTGTTTTATCTGTAAAGTGAGATGAATTATATGTTATTTTGTAGCCCTAAGATTCTCTGCTTACCTAAGTTAGTAGACAAGATGTGATGGGGCAGTGACATGAGGTATGAGAAAACCTAGGTGCACTATTTGCAATAGGCAAGACATGGAAACAACCTAAGTGTCCATCAACAGATGTGTAGATGAAGATGTAAGATATTATATATATATATATATGTATGTAATGTATACACACATATACATACAATGGAATACTACTCAGCCATTAAAAAGAATGAAATGTTGTCATTTGTAGCAACATGGATGGACTCAGAGATTATCATACCAAATGAAGTCAGACAGGAAAAGACAAATAGCATATCACTTATATGTGGAATCTAAAAAAATACAAATGAATTAGCTTACAAAATACAAATATACTCACAAACATAGAAAATGAGCTGATTATCACAGGGAAAAACAGGGGGAGGGATAAATTAACAGTATGGGATTAACAGATAAAATTACTATACATAAACTATATAAACAATAAGGATTTACTGTAAAGCACAGGGACCTATATTCAATGTCTTGTAGTAACCAGATAATGGAAAATAATCTGAAAGAAATTATTTATAACCGAATCACTTTACTGTACACTTGACACTAAGACAATATTGTTAATCAACTATGCATCAATAAAATAATAAATACAAAAAAATAGCAAAAATTTAAAAAGAAAACCCAGCTGCTTTCTCAAGCTGTAATGCAGTAGGAATCAAAATCCTCTCAGGCTATTTGTTCTGCTGATGCCTGTGAATCTGAATGGAGACTGATATGCGCACTCAGTGGGATGTTTATATATGGTGGGACCTACCCTCATGGGTGAAGCTACTGCCATTTCTCTTGTTCAGTCCAGTGCCTTTATATCATCACTATCCATGCAGGGCTTGTCTGTTTTGCAAAAAAAGGCTGGGAGACTCAGCATCAATTGTAGGTAAGTATTCTCCGCCCCATTCCAGCCCACCAAATTCTGCACTTGGATTGTTTCTTTGCCAAACACTCCAGGCTACATATAGGTTCTCTCTGCGCTTAGGGCTGCCTGGTCTTCCTGTTCTTGTCCTGTCTTTGGGCCCTGGGTTGTGTCCTCTTGGCTTCTTTCTCCACTGTTGGAACTCTCTGAACACTGATGCCTGGCTCATGGGGCCATTTCAGCCTGATCCAACCCTTCTACCTCCATGCCCTGCTTTCCCAGCTGGCATTTCTTACTTTACCTCACATTGTTCCCCAGGCAGCAACTCCTTACTGGAGGCAGGTCCATCTGTGTCAGGGCCAGAAACTGGGGGTCCAAGATCAGCTACTGTCACTCATGAGCCTGCTTCACAGTCCTTCTGTCACAGGTAGGGTCCCTCGGTGTCGTGTTGGCAGAGGCTGGCTTATGAGGGCGTGTCCTCCCTTCCTGCCTGTCCAGCTGTGTTTGCGTGTATACATGATGCAGTGCCAGACAAGCAAGTTCAGAGTCACTTTGGGAGATGATCAGACCTATCAGTGAGCTTGTTTGAGTCTATCAGGGATGGAAACTTCAAACAGAGGGGTTTTTGCCCCAACCACGGGCCTTGGCATCCATCCAGGTCACTAAAAGGAAACAAATTGACTCATTTGAAAAGATCCTGATGCTGGGAAAGATTGAAGGCAGGAGGAGAAGGGGATGACAGAGGATGAGATGGTTGGATGGCATCACTGACTCAATGGACATGAGTTTGAGTAAACTCTGAGAGTTAGCGATGGACAGGGAGGCCTGGTGTGCTGCAGTCCATGGGGTCGCAAAGAGTCGGACACGACTGAGCGACTGAACTGACTGACTGACTGGTAGTGATGGAAAGAAATGAGATGGTGGACATGTGAAGGACACACTATTTCTTCCTATTCTCCAGTTGTTAGACTCCCACAAGGAAGGGAGAATTGAATGCCTACTATGTGTTGAGTTCTTTACTACACTATTTCCGGTCTAACATTTCTTTTCTCCTCTATGGAACCTTCATTCACCGAAGTCATTAAAGAAATTTCAGCTTCATCTCAAACACCTCCTGTTTCCTCATCCCCCTAATAGTCATTCATTTCCTGTCATATTTATTTTCTTTCTACCATGCTTATAGGTTGTAGACATCATTTACACTTATTGATAAGGAATGAAGCTCAGAGACACAGAAATCTTTCTGAGGCCACAGAGAGATTGTAGAACAGTGTTTTAATCTGGTTTGTTTTCTTCCACTGTCCCTGGTAATTTACTGATCAGTGCATTGCAGGAGACCCCAGTTCGATTCCTGGGTTGGGAAGATCCCCTGGAGAAGGGAAAGACTACCCACTCTAGTATCCTTGCCTGGAGAACTCCATGGACTGTAGAGTCCATGGGGTCACAAAGAGTCAGACACCACTGAGCGACTTTCACTTTCAGACACTCACTGGCCCCTGAGCTAATGATGGTGCTACATGCTGGAAGACAGCCATGATCTTTACTCAGCGACCCTGTAGTCCAGGAGCTGGGGGATATATATCCCTCAAAGTCAGAAATCAGTGGAGGAATTGCACAGTTCTGTGAGAACACAAAGAGGAGCTTGGCTGACTGCTAGAGGATAGTTAGGAAAAACTTGGTGAAGGAGGTGACTTTGGAGCTGAATCTCAGAGGCTGGGAGAAGTTGATCAGTTAGACTAAAAAGGAAGGAGAGAGAACTCGGTTTGGGGAACAAACACAGACAAAGCCGTGGACACAAGACAGAGCATGTGAGGAAAACCACAAACTCCGCCGTCTGGTGATGGCACGTCTGGGGATCACATGCTGGGTGAGGAGTCTTAGTGTTGTCCTGAAGTCTGTGGGAAGGAGATGCAATCACAAGGTGCCTTAAAAGCAAACTGGAGGGAGTGTGGAGTGTGTGCATGTGTATTTGTGCTGTGTCCTGGGCTCAGTTGTGTCTGACTCTTTGTGAACCTATGAGCTGCAACCCGCCGGGGTCCTCTGTGAGCTTCTCTGGGCAAGAATACTGGAGTGGGTTGTCATTTCCTCCTCCAAGGGATCTTCATGACCCAGGGATTGAACCTGCGTGTCCTGTGTCTCCTGTATTGGCAGGCGGATTCTTTATTACTGCACCACCTGGGAAGCCCTGTGTATTTGTATATTTTTGTGAGGAAACACTAAAGCCACAGAGACCAATTAAGAGGCTCTTCCCACAGATTACAGAAGAGATGACAAGGGTCTGAACCGGGCAACAGTAGCAGGGCTGGTGAGGAGGGGCCGGCGTTGACAAATCACTGTGTTAGACAACAGAACAGACTCAGAGATGAATGCAGGGGTGGTGGGACATGAGGGAAAGGGAGGTGTTTGGGATGATGATGAAGTTTCTAGTTAAATAACTTGGGTGAATGATGGTACCATTAAGTCGGGTAAGGAAAGGGAGAGAAATATAATGAGGTCAATTTGAGAGATTTTGGTGAAGAGCTTCATATGGGTGCTGCTGCTTTCTGAGGATAATGAAAGGGAGGAAGGATGGAGTCGAGGCAGTGGTCAGAAGTGGGTGGGGGGCTCCCAGGACACAGTCAGGGCTCAGACTAGTACTCTCGGCCAGGAAGTCAAGGTTTGGATTGGAAGAAGCTGAAACGCCATCTGCAAGACCATTCCATGCTCCCGGTCCTCTGGTCACGTTGACACCCTCCTCTGCTTGTCATGAGTCAGGCCCTGACAGTCTCAATGGTGCGGGTGATTTATCAGTGAGTGGAAAAAGATAATTGACCATCATCTCACCTCGCCTCACCTCGCCTCAGTTGATAGAGAGAAATTTAACTGCTTCATCCCACCATAATTTTATATAATTCTCCATCTTTTTCTTCCGAGTTTTTACTTTGAAGTTTACACAGGTGATGGATGATTCGCTATCAAATAAAAAAAAAAAAAGAAGCTAAAATATCATTGGACAGTTTAACAGCCTTTAAAATATAATGGTCTCTCAGGCTGGACATCCAGAGTAGCCAGAGAAGCCCAGAAGGTCAAGCTTTAATGAACTGATGAGAATTAGAGGAGGAAAGTGTAAGTGATCAACGATCTGAGCCAGCTCCACAGTCCACTGACCTTGGGGGAAGAGGAGACCTCGGAATGTATGGACCCCCCACTATCCACCCCCACCCTCGACTCAGAAATGTTAATAGCTCTGTCAGATACCACTGGGGAGGGTGGTGGGCTAGGTTAGTGATAGGGAGTCAGGAGTCCTGATCATGAGGTTGTTTGCTGTTAGTCTGGTCCTTGTTTATAAACCCTCACCATTGTCCAGGCTTTGAGGTCTCAGCCACCTTAGCCAGACTCCCTCTGAACATCTGCCTTGGAGAAGGCCTACCTCTGACCCATCCAGAGAACTCAGATGCTCCCCTTGTCTTCAGTTTTGTTTCCTGGGACTCTCTGACTTGCTCACTGCATCCCTTTGCTTCATCCTTGGAAGTGGAGGCTTTGTAGCCTTCTTTGCACATAAACCTCTAAAGGTATCACTGAGACATGACAGGCTGAGGAGGGGTGGGACAATTACCTTCTGGAAGTCACTGACAGTGTGCCATGGATTCTTCTAAGCACTAATCTCAACACCATGTCATTCGATTCTTTCTCCCCACCTTGAGGGAGCTATTACACTGCTCCCTTACAGATGAAGAAACTGTGGTTCAGAAGATTCTGTGGGTAGCTGCCATAGTGGCTCCCCAGGACCCCTGCTGCCTGGCACTCGTGTCCCTGGAGGGTAGACTGTACCTTGAGACTTGCTTCTAGCAAACAGAATATGGCAGAAGTGATGGGTGTCACTTCTGAGGTTAAGTCATGAAAAGACTGTCACTTCCGTCTTGTCTTCTGCTGGTCGATCCTGATGGAAGCCCTGCTACCATATTGTGAGCTCTGCTTCATGGGAAAGTCCACATGGCAAGGGATGGAGGGAGGCCTCCAGGCAATAGCTTGGGAGGAACTGCATCCCAGCAATAATCACGTGCGTGAGCTTGGATGCCAGACTTCCTCGGTGGGGCCTCGACAGGACACACTGGTTGCAGCCTGGGGAACCCTGAGCAGAGGCCCAGCTTAGCTGCCTCTAGATTCCTGACCACAGGCATGGAAAGATAATAAAAGCGTGTTGTTTTAGTCCACTTAAGTTTTGGAGTATTTTGTTATGCGACAATAGATAACTAATACAAAATTGTCAAAGGAAAGTTGATAAATGGTAGAGTTCTGACTCAAACTTGGAACTGCTTGATTTTGAACTATTGCAATCTTTTCATGATACTATATTGGCTGAAAAAGAAAAAAAAAAAGAATAACATATTCCTGCAGCTCCAGAAGGAGGTAGAATAGGGAGGCAAATTACATCTGTCGGGCAGGTGGATCCTGAGATAAGCAGAGGGCCAGGTTCTCATGAAGGAAACGTGTATTGTCTTTACCTATTGGTGGACCTTCCCAGGGTTGCTGCAGAGTGACAGCCCTTCCGCAGAAAGCTCTTTCCCATTAGACAGATTGCACTTAGGAACGTCTGCCCGGAAGCCCTCGAGTTGATTTAAGCATCTTTGTTTTTAATTTTTGGTAGCTTTCAGAGGGAAAGAGAAAAATAAGGTTAGTTTCCTGAAGTGTAATTGTTTCGGGCAGTTATTTATTAATGAGAAAGAACAACATGCCAAGAAGGCCGGATTTGGCTGTACAACTCATGTTAGCCAAGGCGCATGTTAGGGGGAAGGTAAGCTCGCCGTCAGTCTGTATTTGTCCAGCTCCGCAATCTCCTGTTAATTAACCTGTGCTCCAGGCCCTGGAGCGGGGACAAGCTTTGCTTCCTTCCTGCTGAGGGTTACTGAGCTCTATGGGGCAGGGGAAACACCCTCTCTGACATGATGCTTCCCATAGGGTTCTATGGTCCTTGGAGCTTCCTCTAAGGTTCTGAAAACTCTGAGCCTTAGCCCCAGGACAGGAAAGGAGTGAAGCTGGCAGCTTCCATTGTTGATGATATGGGTGCACAATTTTAACCTGAGTTGTCACTGAGTTATGTAAAAGTATTGTATTTGGGTGAGTGTGTGCATGCTCAACCATGTCTGTTTCTTTGTGACCCTATGTGACTATAGCCCACCAGTCTCCTCTGTCCATGCAAGAAGACTGGAGTGGGTTGCCATTTCCTTCTGCAGGGGAATCTTCCCTATTCAGGGATTGAACTTGTGTCTCTTGAGTCTCCTGCCTTGGCAGGTGGATTCTTTACCCCTAGTGCTACCTGGGAAGCCCATTGCATTTGAGTGAGATCATGGAAACTTGCTTTAAGTTTTGTCGTGTAAAACGGTGAATTATAGAACAACACATCTCACTGGACTGATAGAAGAATCAAATGTGATAATGTACGTGGAAATTTGTGTGATATAAAGCACTTTGCAAATTGTGTGTAGGAGTGTGTGTGTGTGTGTGTATGTGTGTGTGTATGTGTTCCTGTGAACTTGGTCAAGTTGGAGTTATACTTGTGGAGAGGACCCAAAGGAATAAAGCGATTTATCTGATGAACCCACTTGACTAGAAATTAGATTGGTATGTGTCAGCAAGGCTTTCAGCAAAAATTTCAGCAAAATTCCTGCCTAAATAGGAATTTAAATTCGTGAAGATACAAGAGATTCCTTCTCTGAGATGATCCCACAGCTTTATATTATTCTGAAATATTGTTCTTAAGGATGTGCCTGTGTTACTTTTCAATTAAAAAAAAAACTAGCTAGAAGCATATCACAATGTAAACATACTAGTCATATGCAGATCTGGACCATAGCTGTACATTCAAAATAAAGAATTAAGGCAGTTCAATTTTTAATTTGGTATTATCATTTAATTAACTATTTTTGTGTCTATGTGTTAACAAGGAGTTAGGCATGCTGCAGTCCTTGATATGTTGATGTTTCATCCTCATTCTTGCCTCCTCATTATCACTATACAGCTAACAACTCCTCACTCAAGACAAGAAGAAAGAAAGGACATCATACCTGTCCATTTTACCTTGGAAAGCAAAAAAAAAAAAAAAAAATTCCCAGAAGCCCCTGTTGAGAATCTGTCACATGTCACACATATTGTGTGAGGACCCAAGAGAAAAATATAAGTCTTTTTTTTTTTCCAACATCAATAGCAGTTAGAGGGCAAGAGGGAAAGGAGTTAGAAATGCTGTGTTAGCTAACCACCCAGGTCTTCCACAGGGTGTCAGAGACAACTGGTATTAGAACAGGAAGGTGATGATCTTGGGAAGGATCTGGTTTAACCTCATAAAAAGAGACAGGAGGCCCAGAGAGGCTATTGCTTGTCCAAAGTCACAAATGAAGTGAGTGATACCTTTCATGCTTGAAGGAGGTATCAGTGGATTGTTTCACATGGGTGAGGAGGCATTTGAGGAAAACTCCCTTATACAGAATGACTGGAAACCTCGAGTTTCAAAACACACCTGTATTTTCTTTTTAGATAGTTATGTGGTTTTTTAGAATATAGAAGTAAATTAAGTTATAGAGATAAGAGGGGAAATAGAAGCTATTGACTACTTAGGGTTGTCTCCTTGGCAGGTGGCCAGAAAGGTTTAGGGCAGATAAGCTTGTGTGTGCATGCTCAGTCACTTCAGTTATGGCTGACTCTGCAACCCCGAGGACCACAGCATGCTAGGCTCCCCTGTCCATGGGATTCTCCAGGTAAGAATACTGGAGTGGGTTGCCATGCCCTCTTCCAGGGGATCTTCCTGATCCAGAGATCAAACTAGCATCTCTTGTGTCTCCTTCATTGCAGGCAGATTCTTTACCACTGAGCCACTGGGGAAGTCCAAGTAAGCTTACTGCAGCCCAGAAAACTGTGTGCTTCTTCATTATAAAGTCATGTAAATTTGGCATGGTGTGAAGGGGCTGAGTAGGGGATTGAGGGGTTTAATTCAGGCCCAGCAGCAAATAATTGGTATGTGCCCACACTCTGCCCAGTATCGAAGTAGGTCCTATGATGGAAAAAAAAATAAGTGCAGTTCAAGTCAATTCAGTTCACCATGACCCAACAAACATGTATTGAATGTCTTGTTCCAGGCATGATAAATATATAAAGATAAATAAATTATGCTTTCCCTCCAAGTGCTCATGAATAGAATGGATAACAACTGAATAACTCACTAAAACACTGTAAAATACTAGCTGAAATAAGACATGAATGAAAGATAGTGAGAGTTCAGTGGACCCAACCAGAGAGGCACTGGTTAGAATGACCATTCCAGAGTCCAATGGAATGGAAAAGAGATTTATATCACAATGCTGTCAAATTCTCCAGAATTAATAAACTTATAGGCTGACCAATCTGGAGTAGTTGGGTATGGAAATTTCAGAGAATACTAAGGAAATTAAGAGGAAAAATGTCAACCAAGACTCAGCTCACTCAAAGAAGACTTCCTGGGACTGTAGTCCTTGTGTTGAACTTGGAAGATGGTACTTGAAAGAGACAAGGAAGGATAAGGGATCTGTGGGAAGTGAGCTGAGTTAAGGAGGTGAGAATAAGCATGATGTGTTTGGAAGTCTTGCCTGGTCATGAAGAGCCCTGGGCAGCCTCTTCTCTACTTCTTTCAAGATCCCAGGTTTCCATTCCTGGGTTGGGAAGATCCTCTGGAGAAGGGAATGGCTACCCACTCCAGTGTTCTGGCATGAAGAATTCCATGGACTCTATAGTCCATGGGGTTGCAAAGAGTTGGACACAATTGGAAAGTGGAAACTTTCACTTTCACTTTCAAGCTCCAAGTCACTGAATTCTAAAGTTATCTCACATAGTCCTAAGCCAAATGATTTCACTTGATCTTTGAGTAAAGGAGTCTATCCTTATGTTCATTCCTTAGAAAAAGGTAGAGTGGTCAGAGACCCTGTGGAGTGGCTCAAATCCTGGGAGGTGACCCACTTTGACACTGATCTCAAATCTGGAAATCACTTACAAGTGATTCTTAGCTTCTTCACTCCACACACACCCAGAAGGATAGATTAGAAACCAGAAAATTAAGCCTCTTGCCAACATGGGGAATATGCTATGTCATTCCATACAGAAATCTGCCTCCAAAGAATTTTTCAGAATTCAGTGTTCATATCCTACTCTGTGTAATCTTTAGATTTCTTCTTTCAGGATATCTCAAGATGTTGAAAGTTCATGAAAAGTTCCAGATAAAGATACAGGATATTGAAGAATCAATAACATTTATTGAGTGCTTATTAAGTGCCAGGCACTGTTCTCAATACTTTCCATGTACAGCTCATTTAACCGGGAGAAGACACTGTTTTTTTTTTTTTTTTAAATAACAATTTTATCTTTTATTTCATATAGCTTTTTTTTTTATTGTTTTTGCCATACATTGTCATGATATCACCATGGGTTTACATATGCTTCCCCTCCAGAACCCCCCTCCCTCCTCCCTCCCCTCCGGGAAATCTCGCTGCACCAGCCCCGAGCATCAATCCTGGGCTGGCGATTGATTAGACATATGATAATTAACATGTTTCAATGCCCTTTTCCCATATCATCCCACCCTTACCCTCATCCACAAAGTCCACGAGTCTATTCTATACATCTGCGTTCCTTTTGCTGTCTCGCATGTTGGGTTCTCATTACCGTGAGAAGACATTGTTGATGAAAATCTTGAGCCTTCATCACCTGCAGCTTAGAAATAGTGGGCTTATAAAAAAGAAGGAAATCATGCCATTGGCAGTGATATGGATGGACCTAGAGATGATCATACTAAGTGAAGTCAAACAGAAAAAGACAAACACCCTATGATATTACTTATATGTAGAATATAAAATATGACACGAATGAACCTATGCATGAAACAGAAACAGACTCACAGACATAGAGAACAGACTGGTGGTTGGCAAAGGGGCGGTGGGGTAGTGCAAGGATGGAATGGGAGTTTCCTGTTAGCAGATGCAAGCTATCATGAATAGAATGGATAAACAACGAGGTCCTACTATACAGCACAGGGAACTGTAGTCAGTATCCTGTGATACACCATCACGGAAAAGAATATGAAAAACAACGTATGTATATGTGTAACTAAATCACTTGGTTGTACAGCAGAAATCAACACAACATTGTAAATCAATTATACTTCAATACAAGAAATTGAAAAAGAAAAACCAGTGGGTTGGCAAAATGCAAGAAGCTATCTGTGCAAACACAGCTCTTAATAATGGTCAGGAAGAGACATGACTACTGGGCCCATTTCAAAGACTTTCTTGATTTCACCCAATGTTTTGTTCCTGCCCCTGTAGCCATTTTCGTTTTCTTTCATGTATAAGTCGAAGATTTCCTGTCCCCGTGAACCATTTAGGCTGCAACTTGATAAATCATCCCTCACACCCACTTCCTAGAAAGCTCTTTCCTGGGCAAGTGGCACTGTTTGCTGAGTTTCTGAGCAGAGCATACGTAGGCCAAGGTATGGCCCAGGGTCAACGGTAGGATGCAAGTCAACAGAACAATGTCTGATGGTCATGATGGCATGTTGGAGTAAAGATACCTTCACCGTGACAAAAGAGAACCTTCTTCCTGTCTCCAGTAATCATGCGAACTAGATTCTTAAAACAAGATCAGGCTGAAGCAGGCCCAAAGTTGGAGTCCCAATTGCTCTATGATGTCACTGAAAGCTCCAATGCCAGCAGAAAGAAAAAAGAAATCAATACTACATTTTCTTCATCATCAATTTTTGCTTTTTGCTAAATGAAAATGCTTTTATTCCCTTTCTTGTTCCTTCTGCCATCAAAGATGTTTTCTCTGCACATGTACTATCTTTACCCTGTACTGTCATGTCAGTTGTGCTCATTCAAAGAGCTCCATGGAGGACGGTGTCATAGGTATGCCTTTCTGTAATAAGCATTTAAACTGCAGAGGATGGCATCTCAATGCCCCAAAGATTTCCTAGTACAATGGTCCTTGCTCAGTAGGACTTTCTGCCACTGCAGCAGGGCCTTAACATGTACTACTCCATGAAACTATTGGCTGCTCCAATTTTTCTGGAGTCAATAGCAGCGCATTTACTCTAAGCAGCTCTCAAGGCCCCAGGGTCCCACCCCAACCCCATGCACTGTGCCAGGCTGTAGCACTGTGTCTTGTAGAAGGGAATCCAATAGGTGAGGCGGGCCTGTCTTGAACTCATTCATGGGCTTTGGTTACAGAAGCAGCAAAGGGACCTCATTATAAGCTGTTCTCACCTGTTCAGTTACAGAAGAGCTGAAAGGATTTTGCTGAACAATGCAGTGAACTGGCTCGCGATGCAGTTCCAAAGCAGTGACCTTTATGAGCTCTCAATGAGCTCCCGTTGCTATTGGCTCCAAGACGGTCCCCATCCAAGACTTGACACACTTGGTGAGATTTGGAAAGAAAGAAAGAAAAATTTGCAATAGAGGATTAAAAAAAAAAATACAGCTTCACGGGCTGAGAACTCATTTCCTGAGGAGCCAGGGGCACATTGCAAGCTCTCTGGGACTCACCAAGCTCCAGGAAGCTCGACCAGTCACTTAATAAGTCATTGAGGACGTGTGGTTTAATTAACTTGCCCAAAATTCCTCCTTTCCCTTTCTCACTTTTGCTATTAATATTTTTCGATATCTGATAATGCAGTGTAGTTAATTCTTTCTGGCTCTATAATGAACACTGCCATAATGAAAAAGGTTAGCAGTGCTTCAGGCAGCTTTTAATTATCCAGCCGAGCAGGTAAAAGCACTTTATTCTTCTCTTTTTCTCCCCCCTTACTTAGCAATTAATGGAGGAGCTCAGTGGCACTTACTGTACCTTTTTTGTTTTCTAATGGATGATGCTGCATGGAGCAGGGAGGCCTTCCTGTACCCTTGTTCCTACCAGCTGGGAATGTTGCAGGAGATATAGCTGTATCTCAGGCCTCTGGCTTGTGGCATGTAAGTGCTTCTGCTGCTGAATGAAGGTTTATCTAATTAAAAAAATCAAGAGTTGTTGTTACCTACACTTGTTGTCATTGTTCAGTCACTCAGTCGTGTCCAACTCTTTGCAACCCCATGGACTATAGCATGCCAGGCTCCCTTGTCCTTCACTGTCTCCTGGAGCTTGCTCAAAGTCATGTCGATGATGCCATCCAACCATCTCACTCTCTGTCGTCCCCTTCTCCTGTCTTCGCTCTTTCTCAGCATCAAGGTCTTTCCAATGAGTCAGCTCTTCCCATCAGGTGGCCAAAGTATTGGAGCTTCAGCTTCAGAATCAATCCTTTCAATGAATGAAAGTGAAAGTAAAAGTGAAGTCTCTTAGTCGTGTTGGACTCTGTGACCCCATGGACTGTAGCCTATCATGCTTCTCCATCCATGGGATTTTCCAGGTAAGAGTACTGGAGTGGGTTGCCGTTTCCTTTTTCATTTCAATGAATATTCAGGGTTAATTTCCTTTAGGATTGACTGGTTTCATCTCTCAAGAGTCATCTCCAGCACCACAGTTCAAAAGCATCAATTTTTCAGCACTCAGCCTTTCTTTATGGTCCAACTCTCACATCCGTACACGAATCCTTGAAAAACTACAGCTTTGACTATATGGACTTTTACTGTTGTTACCAGTTGCTTGTCTTGCTGTCTTCTGCCTTTGCATCTGTGCCCAGAGACCACCTACCTTCCACCAAATACTTTGATAGCTCAGTTGGCTTAGTTTTAAGGTAGACATTTTCCTCATTCTATAATATCTTCCTGCTGCTTCCCATGATAACAGCAGACTTGACATTGCTCTCCTTACTTTACAGATGGAGAAAGTGAGGCCAAAAGTCAAAGCAACGGAAGTTACCTCCCTCTTTAAAGCAGTGTTTCTCAGCTAGAGGTAGTTGTCCTTTCAGGGAACATTGATAACGCCTGGAAATATTTTTGTCATCGTAATGGGGTGAAGGGGGGGGGGACACAGTGCTAACAGCATCTGGTGGGTAGAGGCTAGAGATGTCACTAAGCATCCTATAGCACAAGAGACAGTCATCCAAGACACAGAATTATCTAAACTGCTAAAGTGTGGAGGTTGAGAAGATTCTGATGCAAGGATGTCATTCTTAGAGGAGGAGCTGGTGATTTTTAAAATTGATGTCACACTACTATTCATGGTAACATCTGCTACATGTTGAATATTTACTGAGTACAGCTCTAAGTCATCACATTCATCGACTCAGTTCTCAAAACAACCCTTAGTGGCAAGAATTATTACTCTAGCTCAGAAAGAGGAAACTGAAACTCAGGAGGTACTGAAGTTTGCCCAGGTGCTCCTGGCAGAGGACATTCCTGGTGGCTCAGATGGTAAAGAATCTGCCTGCCATGCAGAAGATCTGGGTCTGTCCCTGGGTAGGGAAGACCCCCTGGAGAAGCAAATGGCAATGCACTCTAGTATTCTTACCTGGAAAATCCCATGGACAGAGGAGCCTGGTGGGCTATAGTGTATGAGACTGCAAAAGTCAGAAGACTTAGCAGTTAAACCATCACCACCCTGGCAGAGTGAGTGATGGGACCCATGTCAGCTCAGCCCTGAGCTTCTCTTGCATCCCCCTCTCTGCACGGCTCCCTGCAGCCCTGCTGGACTGGAGATTCTGTCTTGCCTGGGTAGCACCAAGCACAGACCAAGGAACTGGTTACTTTGTAGATGGTCAGAAGCCTCAGATTCCAGAATTGCCAAAGAAAAGTAATTTCCAAAATCCTGCCATTTGCGACAATATGGATGAATCTTGAGGGCATTATGCAAAGTGAAATAAGTCAGATATTATATGATCAATATTTGTCAAAAGACAAATATTGTATGATCTCACTTATATGTAGAATCTAAGAAACCAAACTTGTAGAGACAGAGGAGGAAATGGTAGTTGTGAGGGGCAAGGGTAGAGGGTGGGGGGAATGGGTGGAAGTTGTCAAAAGGTGTGTGTGTGTAAAGTAGCTTCAGTTGTGTCCACTCTTTGTGACCCTATGGACTGTAATTTGCCAGGCTCCTCTATCCATGGGATGCTTCAGGCAAGAATACTGGAGTGGGTTGCCATGCCTTCCTTCAGGGGAGCTTCCTGACCCAGGAATTGAATCTGTGTGTCCTTGTTCTCCTGAACTGGCAGGCAGATTCTTCACTGGTAGTGCCACCTGGGAAGTGGATTGTACAGACTTCCAGTTATAAAATAAAAAATATCCTAGGGATGTAATGTACAGCATGGTTATTATAGTTAATAATCTCTATTGTATATTGGAAAGTTGCTAAGAGAATAGATCTTAAGAATTCTCACCATAAGGAAAAAAACTGTAACCATATGGGGTGATGCATGTTAACTGAACTTATTATAGTGATCATTTTGCAATATATATGTACATCAAATCATTATGTTGTATAGCTTAGGACAGAACAATGTAATACATCAACTGTGTCTTCAGTAAAACTGAAGAAAAATAACCTTGCCTCCTTGTTCTCTCCAGGGTTAAATTCAAGATTCAAGGAGTCCAATGGCTTCAAAAATTTCTATTTGTTGACATATGCTCTTTCTCCCCTCTTATACCTATGGAGCAATCTCTGACATGCACACACACCATTCATTCATTTATTCATACACTCACTCAAAAATATTTATCAAGGGTTGAAGATGCAAAGGCGGGGGGGAATATATAGTCTCTCTTCCCAGTAACAATCTACTGGGTCAGAAAAGCCTAAAAAAAAATCATTCTATTACAATGTGCTTAGTTCAATGATGGAGATGTGATCACGCTATTAGAGAGGTACAGAAAAGGGGCCCATAGTCAGCTTCTAGGGGCCTGGGAGTCATGCAAGTCTTCCAGGAGATGGTAACCATCTGGAGTCTGAAAGGCTGAGATTAAATTAGTCAGATGGAGAGATAAAGAAGGGGAAATGTGAAAATATAGTCTCTGAGGCCTAGGGCTTCTTGGTAAAAGAGCGTCTGGAGAAAGTGAAATAGTCCTGTGTTATCGAAAGGCAAAGCACACAGCGGGGGTAAGAAGGTAGAGGAGTAGGCTGAAGTCTGAAAGGGGAGCTTGTAAATGCTAGGGAGACACTGATGAGGGGACTGGGCTTTAACATTCAGGTTATAACCCTTAGGGAAAGCTGTGCTTAAACCCTCATGGAAGACAGACTGGAGGGACATGAGGCTGAAGCCAGTGACCTGGGCTGGGATGCTGTTGCAGGAGTCCAGGAATAGAGCCTAAACTGTTTGGAGTTAAAGTCAGCAGACGTAGGTATTTAGATGTAAGAGCTAAAGGAAAAGGATATGTTATGTTGGGACTGGTTTCATGAGTTATTACCTGAGGCACATCGGGTAGATCTCTCTGTTCAGTGGACCATTGGACAAAAATGAACTTGTAGGGAGAGAGATGGGATGGAGATACAGATTTTGGAATCATCAGCAGAGAAGTGGGATTTGCAACAATGGGGCACAGTTGAATGAATTGGCCCAGTGTCCTCTTCAGTCCAATGGTCTGTGACCAAAGCACTGGGTTGATGTACAGACAAGGCCATGTGGAGGCCACCCATAGAGATGACAGGAGGGCATCCAGAGAACTCATCACAAGCTGGCAAGCTGAACAAACAGCACCCCAATAGGGTAAGTGCACATGGCAATCTAGCTTGCTATGCTCTGGATGATCACTGTAGAGGCTCAGTGGGAAGCTGCCATTCACCCTCCCAATGTGAAGTGAATGGCTGTTCATTGCAACACAAGGTCAACTGTTCGCCAGCTTTACAGTGCTCATGGCTTAGACTTGAACTACTCTTAACTGGAATACTTACTGCAGGGCTGTGAACCATGGGAAGCTCTATCTGGCCTCTATAGTCTTGTCCCAGGATGGAAAGTTGTTGGATTTTCCACATCATCTTTCTTTCTACTGCATCCTGGTCCTTCCTAAATGGCAGAATGTGGTGTTCACAGTCACATGCTCAAGCATGACTGTGATCATGTAAACACACACATCCCCACATATCCCTAACATACGTACAAGCTTTGAGTTAGAAAAACATGCCTTTCCCTATTAACACCTGGCACCTGGTATAATACAAACCCAGCCTTAGTAATTATTCAAGGACTTCTCAGCAGCTTTCTTCTGACCAGTGTTGATGGCTGGTGCCAGTCACCATAACTAAGTGTGAATTAACGCAATAGCATTCATGCCGTACAGCCTCCTGGGCTTGTGTTTGAAACACAGGGCTGTGTTTTAGAGCCTTGGATAAAGTTCATTAATAGGTGCGAGCACAGTTCTCAAAGGGCAGTTCTGCCATATTTCCAGTCACTGTTCAGAATTCTCATTAGCCAATTACCCTGCTCCTGTCTTTCCAGCTCCTGCGGTAATGTGTATTTTAAAGCCTCTGATAAGACACAGCATGTTTTAAATATACCTTAATGTATTGGAAATGCACGAGCCCCCTTCGGGTTTATATATCTTAACCACAGCCAATTTTGTAAAGTTATAAATAAATGTTACAGGCATCGGCTGCAGTAGTAGAATCAGCTGGGGATATTTAAAAGCCAGTCTAAAGTCTAACTTACCTCTAATCTGAGGTATAAAGCATGGTGAGCAAAGCAGGTAGGAATATGCAGATGATTTCCTGGTACTAAAATCGACAGCCTTGACATATGAAGTGAGATTGAGTGGGAGCAGGCTTGGTGGGGGCTGCAGCCTGGCTGAACTAACAAGCATTTATGCATTGTGGGAATAAAAATAAAGAGAACCACGGTTCTGACTGGTTTATAAACATGACAGAATGGTTGAGGTGAATGGTCCTGCAGGACAAAATGTTATGGGGGACAAATGGGAGGATTCGGTTGACTCTCTGAAGAGGTGGCAGTTGAGGCGGAATTTGAAAAATGGGTCGGATTCCATAGGCAGGGATTGGAAACAAAGTGGTGGAGATAGGGAAACATAGGGTAGACAGTTCAGTTGGGTGGGAGGAAGTATCAGGTACATGCAGCAGAGCAATGGAAAATAAGTCTGAAAGGGTGGGTTGGGGTCAAACTGTATAAGGTCTTGAGCTTCTTGAAAGAAGTTGTTGATGAATTCACTAGGAAATGGAGAGATAATTCAAAGCTTTTAATAGAGGAAGAATAAGGTAAGAGTTACATTTCAGGGGAACTAAGTTGGCAGCAGAGTTTACAAAGGACAAAAATGGAGACACTCAGGAATTGAGAAGACCATTTAGGGAGCTTTCGAAATAAAACATGAGAGAGAAGGAAGGTCTGAATTAGGGATTCTAGCAGTGGGACTGCAGAGAAAAAAGTGCCTCTGAGAGATATTAGGAGGGAAGATTAACATGCAGGACCATGGGCTTCTGATTGGGTATGATGCATGAATACTGAGGGCCACTATCGCAGGCGGAGAGTCAAAGATGGCGCCCAGGTCATTAGCCCTGATAACTGGTACTATGAGCTGAGCCTTGAACAGACCAGAAGTAACACTGCCACAAGGGTAGACTGACTTGAGAGTGGGCCATGGGTGTGGAGATGAATGAAATGTTCCAGTCTCAAAAGACCTACAACTCCTGCAAGGGCCTGAGTCTACAGATAGTTACTTGTGAGATGGGAGAGCAGATGAGACCAATAAGGGGCGGAGGGTAAAGCAAAATGAGAAGAAGGCTAAGACAGAGATGCCATTATTCAGGAGGCGCCCTGCCTTTTTGCCTCACTGTAGCTCCTATAAATGGTGAGCTCTTGACCAGCACTAGGAATATCTAGTCATTTTCAAGATCTAATTTTGCCATTGTTATTCCTCTGTAGGACAAGAAAAGACAGGAAACAAAGGAGCCAGAGGCCACAGAGAGGTAAAGACAGACTCCAGAATGGAAGCTGCAGGTTGTGCAGGAGATGGTGAGTAGGGAAGCAATGAAAGAGTGAAGGGATGAAGCAATATTTCTCTCTGAGAATTCTTTCTTCAGGGCTCTAGGAATCAGTCTGAAGATATTTCCCACCTCAGGGGAGGAGAGAGGTATATTAGTAGACATGGCTTCTATGTGAAAGAAGATTCTTGAAGATGATGGGTAGCCAGAGAAGCAGACCATTAAGAGGTGTGTGTGTATGTGCATGCACATACATGCACTTATGTGTGCACTTATGTAGATGGATATACATATACTTGCATATGCACAGATACAGGCACATACATACACATATATGTAGATATGTATTTATATGTATATATATGTATTCATATCTACAACATGTATTTATATCTACCCATCTCTGTCTCCATCTATTTATGTAACTATCAACCTACATGTCTAAGTGATTTGTTACAAGAGTAGGACCTTACACAATTGTGGGAGCTGCTTAGTCTCTGTAAGCCTGCTAAATTTCATATGACGCTGGAGCCTCATGTCCACAGAAAGGTAGTCATGAAGGTAAAGAAAGTGAAAGTAGCTTTTTGCAACCCCAAGGACCGTAGCCTGCCAGGCTCTTCATTTCATGGAATTCTCCAGGCAAGAATACTGGAGTGGATTGTCATTTCTTTCTCCAGGGGCTTTTCCTGACCCAAGGATCAAACCTGTGTCTCCTGCATTGCAGGCGGACTCTTTACCATCTGAGGCACCAAAGAAGAAATGAAGGGAAGAAATACATAATGTAGGGGAAAGGAGGACAAATCGAACTCCCAAGGAAAGCTGGAATCGGCAAGAAAGGACCAGCTGGAATCTGTGCCCATTCTCGCCGCCTCCAGTCATGAAGAAATAGGTAACCCACAGCGAAGGTGGCTACTCCCACAATGGGGTAAAAAGTTACCAGACACAGTAGCTGGAGGAGCTGAGGGAGGGCCCAGAGGAAGATGCCCAGCATCAAAGAGAGGTGAGAGCAGATAAGTGAGTGAACCCAAAGATCTCCTGTCGCAGCTTTTGAATGTCAAAATCACCATGGCTGTGGCTCCATGTTCACCCACCAATGCTTTAAGGAAAATCCGTCTTGTGGCTTGTCTAAACAGAAACATACAGTGAAGAGTTCTGGGAAATGAGGCTTATTTGATCTAGCTGATGTGACACATGCAGAGCCACCATGGCCAAGGGGAAAAGGGGAACAGGCTGAGAGAGGAGTAGACTAGTGTTCTGTCTTCTCTAATCGTCAGGATCCAACTTGCCAGTTTGAATCTGGAGTTTGACTCAAAGCTCCCTAAGTCAAGGTTTACATCCCGTCTCCCTTGTTCTCTTCCACAGCACATAAGGACAGGCTCTTTAGTACTGTTAGTCTCCGGGGACTATGCTATTTCACATGCATACATATTTTCTCTGCACATGTGCTCAATTGCTCAGTTGTGACCATCTCTTTGCAACCCCGTGGCTTGTAGCCCTCCAGGCTCCTACGTCCATGGAATTCTCCAGGCAAGAATAATGGAGTGGGCTGCCATTTCCTACTCCAGGGGATCTTCCTGACTCAGGGATTGAACCCACATCTCTTCCATCTCCTGTATTGACAGGCAGATTCTTTACCACTGTGCCACCTGGGAAGCCCTGTATTTTCTTTACTATTCAGCATAACCTTAAATAGAGAGTAGTATTACTCTCATTTTACAGATAGGGAAGCCAAGGCTTTGGGTGGTCAAGAAAAGGGTTAAAGACCACAGAGCTAGAAAACCAACAGAATCTGTATTGCAACCTCAGTTAATCTGACTCCAGGGTTTCTGGTTTTAAACACTACAAAATCTAAAGCATCCCAAGTTCCCAGTAGAATTTCAATAAATTGCATTTAATATGAATGAGTGAGTTTATGAATGAGTGATGGGCAAATGTAGGGATGAGTGGACAAGTGGTGGGTGGATGGATAGATGGTAGAACTAAGGTATCTGGGAGAAATGGAGATTGCAGGAGATAGACAGGCTCGGGAGAATCTGTGTAATCTGTGTGGCATTTACAAAAGCTTGTCTTTGATCAGGTAGCAGAGAGAACCAGAGGGAAAGCCAGACAACTGCTGAGCCCAGCTTTCCTTTTGCCACTGAATTAATCCATCGACTCTTCCATGAAAAACTGTGCTTCCAGTGGGTCATCATTTGTATTGAATATTATTTACCAGGGCCCATGTAAGTGGTGAACCACGGATCAAAGGCCTGATTCCTAAATCTGCCTTCATAAGCAACTTGCTGTGAACTTGAGCATCTAATTCTGCCTCTGTTCCAAGTGTTAATGGTGCTTGCCAGGCCATTTTGCTGGGTTCTGTTTTTGATTCTGCGTCCTGAGACTTGACCTGAGGAAAATTAACCTATCTTTTTATTTCTCAGTTACTTCAGAACGACAAGCCATTAATGTAGGAGTTGTACCCCTTAGAAGTAGGAGTAGACCCTGGGCCCTTCTAGATTGCTTCCGGAAATGTGTCCAGTCTGTAGGACATATCTCACCAGAGCCCTTCCTTGGCAGCAGCCTCTCCCAGCTGGGGAAGTGGTGCCTTCACATGGGAGCTCATTGCAGAGAGGATTAGTCTTCCCTCTTTTAGAAGCTTCCTGGGTATGGAAAGTGAACAGCTCCCATACACATTCTCCCTCCTCCTTGACAGCCTGCTGTCTCCTGTCATTGTGAGGTCCCAGGAGCCTGTGACATTATCTGCTCTCTCCTAGGAGAGATCTGGACCACAGTTGTGAGCCCTGAGATTGATAAACATGCAGGGAGGGCTCCTGTGCCAGACATGGGGGCTGCTGAGTTAGGGTGATGGGCTGGGTGGGACCAGCCTTGCAGGGCAGGGTGAGCCAGGACCTGGACTGGGGAGTTTTTCCCAGGATCTGAGCACCCTGGGAGAGAAGCCCAGCACAGGGAGACCTGTTAGCCATCCTTAGGAGTGAGGAGCTGTCATTGGTATGTCTACATTCTCCAGCAGTGTGGACTCCAGTGTCTTAGAAATTCCCCTGGCAGCTGAGCATCCTACTGGCCACAATTAACCTGCTCAAGACTAGGTCAGCAATTTTGCAGAGATGTTTGCTGATGGCATTCTACTGGGTGTACTGGTACTACTGACTCTGGTCCCTAGAAAGCCTGGCATGTCTCTAGTGGCAGAAGAAAGCTAGGAGCAAATTCTACCAACATCACAGAATCCTTAGGCTGAGTGTGACATTTAGAGGTCACCTGGTCCAGCCATTTGCCTGCAGGCATACCTGGACATAAACCAGCCAAGACAGATGAGAATCTGTTCTCTCTCCCTGCCTTCAAAAACCTTCACACACAGAAGGACATTTCATGTATAGCCTTAGCATCTAATATTCCTCAACGCTGAGACAGTGGTTTCTGAGTGCTCATCTGTATTCCACTTGTTCCCAGATAGTTCTCTCTTTGATTTATATCTTGATAGAGATGGAAGAACCCTTTGCATGTTGTATGCAGTAGGTGTTGGAGCTTGCTCATGCAGACATCTCCAGAATTCACTGTGCTTCTTCTAACTCTGTGTTCAGTGACAACATCACTTTGGTAGCTTGAAATCAGCCATGATGGACTTCTCAGATGACTCAGTGGGAAAGAATCCACCTTCCAATGCAGGAGATGTAAGATACCCTGGTTTGATCCCTGGGTTGGGACGATCTCCTAGAGAAGGAAATGGCAACCCACTTCAGTATTCTTGCCTGGGAAATTCCATGGACAGAGGAGCCTGGCAGATGACAGTTCATGTCAGACGTGATTTGGTGACTAAATAACAACGATCAGCCATGGTAAGAGTATTTACACCCTGGAAATGGGCAAACGCCACAGATTAGGGCTTTCTTTCCTCCCAGAAATAAACAACTGTTTAACATTTCCCAGCATAAAACTGGTTGTGGAGAGCAGTACTCCCTGGAACTTGGGTGTCAATGCTTCTCTGTACACTTCACCTTAGCGCTGTCAAGTTACCACTCGAGTGCTTTCAGGTGTAGCTCACCCTCTGGCAGGACTATAATTTCCCAGCGAGCAGAGTCTGTGACTTGCATTTACCCCCTGCCCAGGACTTTTTCTACAGCAGCTGCACATCTACTGTATGCCAGAGGAAAGAAGGACACATATCAAATCATCAGGCTGAATGACTCTAGTTTTCATCGTCTTAGTCCTAATGCGATCCCACGGTTGGAGTCAGATTTGCCAAGCAGGAGATATGTTTATCTCAGTTGACTTCAGAGTTGTGCAATTCAATTCAAGCAGGATTTGAAAGACATCTTCTCCACGTTCACCAGGTTCTAGGTTCAGGAGGAGGGCGTGTCTGTGAGCTGCTATAGCCCGTCATTTCAGTCCTCAAATAAATTACAATTTGATTTGTAAGTTATGCATACCAGCAGAGAGTGAGGGATCAATATTAATATTCTGGAAGACTTGTGCTTGAGGGATTTTGAGTGGTCATAAAGCATGGTGGTAAGAATATGGGGCACTGGGGTCAGATTGCCTGTGTTCCGACTTCAGATCACCACTTAGTAGCTGTGCAATCCTGGAAGAGGTGCCTGCCATCCTGCATCCTGCCCCACCCCAACTCAGATTCCTCATTCTGAAAGTACAATGAAATTGAGCTCACACAGTCATTATCAGTCAGTGCATTCATCCTTATAAAGCAGATAGTACATGGCCTGGGATATAGCGAGTGTAAAATATATAGCAGTTGGCATTTTAACAGCCTCTTTTTAAAAAAGTGAATAAACTGAGGCCCAGAAGTGGAAAAATGACTGTTCACTAGTGATGGAACTGGGGTTAGCAGCAATAACTGATTTAATCAGTAGAGGAAGGTACATCCTTCAGTGACAAACCCCCAAATCTCAATGGCTTGACATGAGAAATGTTGTTGATTGTTTATGCAAGTCAGACGGGGACCAGGGGACTCTGCTGCATTCTGGGGCTGCATCTTCCGTTGTTCATGGTCTCTAGGCTACCGCAGGGAGGCAGGTAGAGCTGGAGGAGGTGTGCCAGCTCCTACTACCTTGGCCAGTCCATTGGTGAGAATCGGTAACATGGCCCCACCCAAGAGTGGTGGGGATCATAGGCTGGCACGGGCCAGTTGGTGAGCACAGTACCTGGCATACCCCTAAGACAAAAGCCAACACATAGGCGGAACCTGATGAAGCGCTTAATTGCAGGACAGATACTATGTGTGATAGTGATTAAGTGTCTAGTGAGGGGTAGAGACACGTGTTGTCAGGGATTAGAGGAGGGCAGATAAGAAAGGATGAAAGAGCAAAACAATGCTTGTTGAGGGGGTAATACTATCTCAGGACCTGGAACAAGAGCACGTCTGAGAATGATGTGTAGATCAGGAGTTGTGGAAGGGAGGGAGTCCCTGTGAAGTCAGCATGGACAAATGGGGGAGCCTTTCTGCAATGATGATTGTGATCCCCAGCCTTGGTCACCAGGGGTCGGGTGCAGGCAGAGGAGAACATCACTGTGAACAATGACAGTTCCCCAAAGCTCAGGCTCCTGCCCCCCCACTCTGGCACACATCTGGGGAAACTTCCAGAAAGCTCAGCTTCCTTCATGAAAGTGAAAGTCACTCAGTCGTATCCGACTCTTTGAGAGTCCATGGACTACACAGTCCACAAAATTCTCTAGACCAGAATACTGGTGTGGGTAGCCTTTCCCTTCTCCAGGGTATCTTCCCAACCCAGGGATGGAACTCAGGTCTCCCGCATTGCGGGCGGATTCTTTACCAGCTGAATCACAAGGGAAGCCTAAGAATACTGGAGTGGGTAGCCTATCCCTTCTCCAGGGGATCTTCCCAACCCAGGAATTGAACCGGGATCTCTTGCATTGCAGGCAGATGCTTTACCAATTGAGCTATAAGGGAAGCTTCTTTTATCAGTCCTGAAAGAAGTGCCCTCTTGTGAAGCTCAGTGTGGTGGGAAGAGGGCTGGACATGGCATCAACAAGTGCATGTCCCACCTTTTTCTGTTTCCACTTTGGCCCCTGACTGCTGTGTGACTCTGAGCAGCCTCTCCACCTCTCTGAGCTGTGGTCCCCATGGATGAAAACAGGAGTTCGTGCTGGCCTTTTACAAATATGATTTTCTGGGGCTCTCAGCCTCCTATAGCCATTATTGATGGATGTTTTGGTGGTAAAAAAAATTTTGGAGGGCCAATCTGGAACTCTTCGCTGGGAGGAGATTCAGAAGAGGTGAAGATTTGACCAGGAGATTCAGAGGAGGTGAAGATTTGACCAGCAATACAGTGATTTAGACGGTGAACAAGATTGAACACGGCATATGCAAATCTTGGGTGAGGGGCCAAGCTTACATCAGAACAGACTTGGGATAAGGAGACAGCCCTGGAAGCTGGGCCCAGCCTCATAAATCTCAGCACTGACATATCAATCAGTCAGTTCAATCAGTTGCAACATTTTTTCTTTTGGAAATAAATAAAGATGAAGGCAAGAGATACCACCCAAAGAGGAAACCCTGCAGCAGCTTGCAGAGTCTTACTGCCACTGAATCCTGGAGCTGGGCTCTGATGAATGGAGCAGGCTGCGTTTGATAAATCATGTCCCTCAATACAGCGGGTTTAGGCTCTTGTTTCCTAAATGGGAACTTAATGCTGTTCACTCATTCATAGGTAGGAGGCTGCATCAGAAAGTTAATATATAAAGCTGTTATTTACAAGGGTCTCCATGTTTGTTTTTTAAAAAATAAACTTATAAATCACTCGCATCTCAGATAGAAACTTTTCTGGTATAAATTGTCACCCTCTTCCTATAAATCTCACATTTACAATCCTTCCTGATCAATCAGACCTCACACATCTAGGGAGGGAGAGCTGGAAATAGAGAAAAGGGGACTGTGACTGGGAGGCCAGGAGGGGTGGGGTAGAGGGGCTGGAGGCACAGGGCTGATTTGTTCCTCGGATCACCTTGGAGTCTTTTTATTTATTTATTTTATGGTCTATCTGGCTCTGGGAGTCCACTGATTAAAAAAAAAATCAACTCAATAAAATATGCAACAGGAGATGGATTCTGGGCTGGTTTATTAGGCAGTTTCCTATAGAGCTCCCAGGGCAGGGAACAAGCAGACCTCCACACCCTGCCTGGTTCTCACCCACATTAACCCTTGGGGTGCCGCCAGCCGACCTCGCGGGACACAGGAGCCTCCAGCATTCCCAGGTCCCTGCGGTAGTCTCCGCCTAGCTCCTCTTTCTCACATCGGAGGCGTCCGCGGACTTCCCACTGCTGCAGCGTCACCACCAGTCCCTTCCCTTCCTGCCTCTATTTCTTTAGGGAGCCACCTCCTCCAAAAAGTCCTCTCTAACTAACATCACAAATAAGGATTTATATTAGGTCGGTGAAAAGGTACGTTCAGGTTTTTCTGTAACAGTCTCTGGGAACCCAAATGGAGTTTGGGGCCAAGTAATATTAGCAACCAACAAAGCAGGTACTTTATCAGAGGATAAACTAATAAAGGAGTGGCTTGTGTTCTTTGGAGTCACTTTCTTCTCATATGTAGACAGACTGGGTCTTTGTGGATGAGGAGGGACCCGGCAGGCTGATGTTTCTCCTGGGGTGGGCTCCCCTGGGGCTCCCTTGGATTCTTCCCTTTCTCTCAGGCACCAGACTCTCCAAGGTCCTCATTGTTCAAAAGGGCTTTTCTCTACTTCTGCCCCACCCACCCCTGTGCCATCCACTGCTCTCTAAGCCACCAGCCCGGAGGAATTCACACCTTCCTCTCTGTCCTGGCTGACTTTTTCAAGAGGGAATTTGTTTCAAAGAATGTCTTCATTGAGGAATTGAAGTGGTGCCATTTTAAATGGGGGTGGGGGGTGGGGTGGGGGCGGTGCCTCACTTCACGCACTGAATAAATTTCTGAAATGTAAGTAAAATGAAAAAAAAAATCTTTAAAAAGCCCAGAGCTGTTCTACTTAAAGCAATCTTATGATAAATCCTTTGACCAAGAGTTGCTGTAGCCCTGAGCAGCAAATTTGCGGTTCTGTCTTTCTGCTGGACATGTCCACCTGCTTAACACCAATACTAACAGAACTGGCACGCTGGCTGTTCATTGTGTGCCAGGCACAAGCATGGGTGGGTGTGCCTGTGTGTAATTTTCCCACCACAAGCTTGTGTATAAATCCTATATTATCCCCATTTAACAGATAAAGGGGGCTTTTCTGGAGGCTCAGTGGTAAAGAATCTTCCTACCAATGCAGGAGACATGAGTTTGCCCCTTGGGTCCAGAAGATCCCCTGGATAAAGAAATGACAACCCACTCCAGTATTCTTGCTTGGATAAACCCATGGACAGAGGAACCTGGCAAGCTGCAGTCCATGGGGTCACAAAGAGTCAGACATGACTTGGCGTATAAGCAACAACAACAACAACAGGTAAAGAGACTGAGACAAAGAGAAATTCACACGAGTCACAAGTGATAAATTAAGATGAAGTCTGATAGCTCAAAGTCAAGGTGCATGGAATCAGCTGTCCTGTTCCCACCTTAGTCTGTGTAAACCTGCCTTTTCCTTGCCTGTTGGTCTAGCACAGTTCTCCCATTTGTGGGCAGGTCTAAATCTTAGAGCAGCATGTTCCTTCTCACTGCTTCTCCTGCCTTGCCCACTCAGTCAGTTGTCAAGTCTGTTAATGTGACCATAATTCCCCTCTTGTCACTTTCACGTTCCTTTGTCCCTCCTCTCCTCCCCTAAAGGACTGCTCTTGTTTTCTTTTGCAGTAGCTTACCAACCAGCAACCCTACCCAGTCTCCTTGTGCTGCGCCCACCCTGCCCACTGTTTGCCATGGTGATCCTCCTAAAGCATCCAGACTTGCATGCCATGTGTTCCCTCTTCAAAACCATTCAGGATCCCCTGCCACAAGTAAAGCCCTGCCTTCTCGCTCTGGCCTGCAGGGTCCTCCAGTCTGTCCTCCATGTCCACCCCTGCCTCCCCCATGCAATCCTCACCCTACATACTCCCACCACACCCTGCTTCCACCATTCTTTTTGCTTAATTAGTGGCAGCCATGGGTCTCCCTGTCTCCCATTGTTAACGTTGTCCCTGGACTTCCAGGGAATGCTCTAGCTCTCTGGAAGACCCATCACTTTCTTCCCTGAATATAAACTTGATTCATGTTTTGTCTCTCTTTGTTAGCTCCTTGGGGGCTGAGATCTGACTTATCCAATTCAACTGATGCTTTGTGCAGTGCGGCGAGGTAGGTCCTGGGATACTGAGGTGTGTAAGATTGAGACTTGACTCTGAAGGAGGAAGCATTTTGTGGGGAAGAGAAGCCAAAAAGGCACAATTGCAATCCAGCATGTTGGAGTAAAGCCAGAGGTCTTCACATGGAGTTGCAGGAAGCATAGGAAGGGAGCTTATTGTGGCCTCTGTCTCCTTTGTATCTTGTATGTGGGTGCTATGTCACTTCAGCTGTGCCCCACTCTTTGCAACCCCATGGATGGTAGCCAAGCAAGCTCCTCGGTCCATGAGATTCTCCAGGCAAGAATACTGGAGTGGGTTGCCTAGCCTTCCTCCAGGGGATCTTCCTGACCCAGAGATCAAGCCTCTGTCTCCTACTGCTCCTGCCTTGCAGGCAGATTCTTTACCGCTGAGCCACTGGGGAAGCCCCTTTGTATCTTGTAATACAGAGCAAAGTGCCCTGCCTTTATTGGGGCTACAGGAAATGTTTATTTAATTGAATAAGTCCTCAGTGACTCATTTGTTAAAAGTGATTTTTAAATATTTGGTTGACTGAACTGAACTGGGGTGTATATATATCAGGTGTTCATGCATTCTATTGTGAGCTAAAGAATGATTGTTGGTATATTGTTCTGGAAATCTTCTCAAGATTGCTAGGTATATTCCATATGTACATTATGAACTCCTCAAGGATTTCTCTGTTCCACTTCTTTATCTCCAGAGAACAGTCAGTGACAGACTAAAATCCCACCCATATTCTTACATTTGAGTAAGGGGGTCAACCTTTGCTCTAGTGCAAGTGGGCCTGCTAAGTCACTTCAGTTGTGTCCAGCCCTTTGTGGCCCCATGGGCTGTGGCCCACCAGGCTCCTCTATCCATGGAATTCTCCAGGCAGGAATACTGGAGTGGGTTGCCATGCCCTCCTCCAGGGGATTTTCCCAACACAGGGATCAAACCTGCATCTCTTATGTCTCCTGCATTGGCAGGTGGGTCCTTTATCATTAGCCTTTACCCTAGACTCTCACCTGTACATGGACCACCTTGGCCTGACTTTCCACTTTGGAGAAGAGTGTAGAGATAATTAAATCTTACTCTTTAAGACCTTTCAAAAGCCAAGATGTGGATGATGATATTGTTTATTCATTGGTGACCTTGGATAGGTCCATTCGAGCTTCCTGAACCCCGTTTGTTTATCTATAAAATAATACCTACCTTCAAGGGTTGGTGTGAGAAGTAGGTAAAACAGTGAGTGTTATTTGCCTGCTACATTTTCTAGAATATGTTCTAAATTTAAAAGATAATAAGTATACTCATGGCAGTTTCATGTCATTGTATGGCAAAACCAACACAATAAAGTAAAGAAAATTAAAAAAAATAAAAGATAATAAGTATGATGGCAGAAATACTATTATTGAGTATAATCATGGACAGAGGAGTCTGGCCAGCTTTGGTCCAGGCTCATGTCTGCAAAGAGTCAGACATGACTGGAGTGACTGAGCATGCATGCACATGGCAATCACTGGGCTAGGTAGGCAGTGATAATTAAGACAGATTTATTTTTTGCTCTCAAAACAACAGGAGTATAGTATGGGAGAACTAAAGATAAAGGTGATTTGAGTGCAATGTGTGGGAGAGGGAGCCCAGGGAGCACCCAGAAAGCCATCCTGGAGGAAGTGACAGTTATACTGAGTTGGAGAATGGCTGTAAGTTAACCAGTGAAGATGGGAGAGAGGGATTAGCAGGAAGGTGGGCTGTAAGTTAACCAGTGAAGATGGGAGGGAAGGATCAGCAGGAAGGTGTTCCAGACAAAAGCAGTGGTGGTTTTCCAGCAAATTTTAGTGTTCTTGTAGCAGGAAAGACTTAGGCTAAACTTTCAACCATGCAGAAAAACAATGGAATTAATGGCAAAGGGAAGTTAAGACATTTCTCTCTTTAGGACTCTCAGCCAAAGGCATGAGTAGGTTAAGCATGGCACTGCTTTGATGCTGCAGGAGTGGTTGGGTGGGAAAAGGGTAGAACATGAATAAGTAGTTCAGTAGTTTTCAAACTATTTAAAAAAAATCCATTACAACTATCTCTTCAGATGATAACTTTCACAGAAAAAGAAAGTGCAAAGTAGTGCTTCTCTGGATGGAAGATAGCACCGTTTCCAATCTTTTGCAGAGGGGCTCCCTTGAGGCCTCTTCTTATACCACAACAGCACTTGGGACTTTTCTAACGGATCCCCTGGATTTCTAAAATCAGAGCCTGAAAAGCCTTATTTGAAAGGCAAAGAGTTGGTTGGCCAGACAGTGAAATGATGTTCTCCAAGTCCAAGAACCAATTCTGGCATAAAAGCCAGCAATACTCCGGCCACTGCATAGTTCTCTACTCTATGTGTCTGTGTGCTAAGTGGCTTCAGTCATGTCAGACTTTTTGCGATGCCCATGGACTGTAGCCCGCCAGTATCCTCTGTCCATGGGATTCTCAAGGCAAGAATACTGGAGTGGGTTACCATGCCCTCCTCCAGCGGATCTTCCCCATTCAGGAACTGAACCCACGTCTCCTTCATCTCTTACAATGGGAGGTGGGATCTTTACACTAGGGCCACTTGGGAAGCCCCCTTTACTACACAGAGCTTCCTAAAGTGTCTTCCATCACAAGGTTGTCTATACCTTTCTAAGATGCCACAGGAGCATCAGTCTTCTTTCTACTATGTTTCAGTAATTTTTGCTCAGTTCAGTTCAGTTTCTCAGTTGTGTCCAACTCTTTGTGACCCCATGGACTGCAGCACACTAGCCTTCCCTGTCCATCACCAACTCCCAGAGCTTGCTCAAACTCATGTCCATTGAGTTGGTGATGCTATTCAACCATTTCATCCTCTGTCGTCCCCTTCTCCTCCTGCCCTCAATCTTTCCCAGCATCAGGGTCTTTTCCAATGAGTCAGTTCTTCCCATCAGGTGGCCGTTGCAGCTGCAGCTTCAGCATCAGTCCTTCCAATGCATATTCAGGACTGATTTCCTTTAGGATTGACTTGTTTTATTTCCTTGCATTCCAAGGGACTCTGAAGAGTCTTGTCCAACACCACAGTTCAAAAGCAGCAATTCTTTGACACTCAGTTTTCTTGATGGTCCAATTCTTACATCCATACATGATTACTAGAAAAACCATAGCTTTGCCTTGAGCATCACATGAACAGAACAGTATGGAAAGACAATTTTTGCTCAGGGTCTGTCTTTACCCCAACAGGAGAGACAAGTAGATCATCCAAGGATGTTTTCTAAAGCTCACATCTCCTGGGAATGGACCAACAATGCAAGAGCTCCCTTCTTCTAATAGGAGGGATTGGGTTTTAACTGAACTTCCTATGGGGCTGGAGTTCCTATTCTCCCAGCAGCCCAAATCCACCTTTTCACAAAGTTTCCAGGTGCTAATAGCGGGCATTCTTCGGTAACTTCCTACACAGCTGGCATTTCCACACAGTCTGCCTGGCACTTGGGTTGGCCTGTTTATCCTATAACCATGCTGCTCTGCTTATACTGTAAGCAGCATCCTTTCCTTAGAGCATGACTCCATAGTCTGATCCATGGTGTCTTGACCCTTGGGAATCACAGGTCTTCTTTTGCTGGCTTTGACTTGTAAGTTTTACCAAAAATGTTGATCCTTCACCTCTATGATGTGATATTCTGTTTACCTTCTCCCACCTTGACTTCACATCCCATTTCATTTTCTAGCCATTCCAGTTGTCATTTCCAGTAGAGACTGGGGGTGAGGATGTGGGGAGATGCAACCAGCGGCTTCTCCACTGGAAAAGTCTTCAGAGTCAGACCAGACCTCTCTGTCTCCCTCTTTCTTTGGCCTTGTCCATCTTTGGAAACACCATTTACCTTCTAAGAGGTCTCCTCCAGATCCCCCCCTGCCACCTTTTGGATCAACACCATAGCTTATTTGTAAACATATTATATATGTCAGTAATCAAATTAACAATGCTTTATACATTTCCTTGTATAATATTAACATCATACCAGAAATAAATTCCACTGTACTCAGTTACAGTTTTGATATTTTGAAATCTTTAAAAACAAATGGTATTTGAAACACTGAACATAAAAGAGAGACACAAATAGCAGAGAAAACTGAAAATAACTAAAAGAAACTGATATTCCCCCCAAAATAAATAGTCATCTGATTACATATTTTATTTTTTAATTTTTAAAAAATATTTAATATGAATAATTTCTTTTTTTTCACTTTTTCCTAATTGACATACAGCACTGTATAGGTTTAAGGTATACAGCATAATGATTTAACTTAAGCATATCACAAAATGGTTATCACAATAAGCTTAGTAAACACCCATCTTCTCGTACAGATGCAAAAATTAAGAAAACATCTTTTCTAGTGATTAGAACTCAGGATTTTCTCTCTTAACAATTTTTATATATAACATATAGCAGTGTTAATTTTTATTAATCATGTTGTACATCTTACCTCTGGTATTTACTCTTATAACTGGAACTTGTACCTGTTGATCATCTTTATGATTACATATTTTAAAAGCAGAAAAGCAATCAAGGAAATCAGAGGATCATGTATTTTTTTTTTATTGTTTTTGCCATACAATGTCATGATATCACCATGGGTTTACATATGCTTCCCCTCCAGAACCCCCCTCCCTCCTCCCTTCCCCCCAGGAAATCTCGCTGCACCAGCCCCGAGCATCAATCCTGGGCTGGCGATCGATTAGACACATGAAAGCTGTGGTACATATACACAATGGAATATTACTCAGCATTGAAGCAAGTTAATTATCATGTATTTTTTTTAACATTAAGTTACATTTCTTTAGATCAATGTGAGGGGTGAAATTGTACCATATTAAATTCTATGTCCATTTTTATATTTTTTGTTCCTCAAGTTTGTCAATGGTTTATGCTACAGTAAGGGCAGAAAGGGGCTTCCCAGATGGCACTAGTGGTAAAGAACCTGATTGACAATGCAGGAGACATAAGAGATGTGGGTTCAGTCCCTGGGTTGGGAAGATCCCCTAGAGGAGGGCTAGGCAACTCACTTCAATATTCTTGCCTGGTGAATCCCGTGGACTGAGGAGCCGGGAAGGCTATGGGCCATACAGTTGCAAAGAAGCAGACACAACTGAAGAGGCTGACCTTGCATGCTCAAGGGCAGAAAAGAGGGGAGATTGGATGTTTTTCTGAGTGATGCCTTCAAATAACCAGACTCTCAGGAGAGAGGTGTCCAGGATGGAGGCTGGAAGAAGTCTTTTGCTGACTTACCCATCACTCCTGTAAGTACCCTTTCCTCACTTATGACATTTCTCACACTGCACATAGTTTGTTGGCTGCTTATAGCTTCACAATCATCTATAGTCTCTGAAAAAGCTGGGGCAGTATTTGTTTCATCCGTCACTGTACGAAAGACCTAAGATAGTCCTAAGTCATGACAGTGGCCCGCAAGACCCTCCCAATTTGGCTATCCCATCCCCCATCACCTCTCTGATCTTGCTCCTGTGTGCCATTGTCCCTTGCTCATCCTCATTCTGCTACTTTTCAACTGTTTCCTGAATGTGTGGGTCCACTGCTGCCTCAGAGTCTCTGTACTCGTTGTTCCAACTGCTTCCATGAACTTCCCTCCCACAAGTATCTCCAGGGTTGGCTGTCTGTCTCACTTTTTACTGGGCTTTTGTCAAATGTCACTCTTTCCAGAAAGCCATATCTGACTACCCGTTAAAAAGAAAAGGTACAATCTGTTTGAAGGAGGTATATTAAGTTAATCTTAAAATGCATTCCAATATCCAGTAGGTACAGACAAACACTTTGATTCCATTTATACAAGGTACCTAGAATAGTCAGATTCATAGAGTCAGAAAGTACCCTGGTAGACACCAGAGGCCAAGTCGGGGGTGGAGTATTGGGGAGGGGAAGTTGGGAGTTAGTATTTTATGGGGACAGATTTTCCGAAGGAAGGTGAAAAATTTGGGAAATGGATGATGTTGAGAGTTGCACAACAATGTACTTAGTGTTATTGAGCTGTAGAGTTAAACATGGTTAAAACAGTATGTTTTATATTATGTGATTTTCACCACAATAAAAAAATTAAAAAAATCAGTACCACATTCCCTCCCCTGCTGACTAAATTTATTTTTCTCTAAAGCACTTATCCATTAGTGTGCTATATATTTTACTTGTTGATTTTGTCTTCTTTTTACTAGAATGCAGGCTTTCAGAGGGCAGGAATTTTTGTCTGTTTTCTTCTCTGTCCTACCTTTGATGCCCAGAACCATGCCTGGCACATAGCACATAGTAGTCTGTTGATCAAGTGCATGAATTCGTCTGAGAATTAGAGTAGACTCCAGGTCTCTTTTCTGTCTCTGTTTTTTGTTTGTTTGTTTTATTTTTTCTGGGGTTTAGAGAACTAGATGTACAAGACTTGCTGTGGAAGACCAGAGATAGCCTGTTTATTCTTCTTCACTTTGGGTTTCCTTTCATTTCTTACTAAAACACCCAAATAGGCTTTATGTTTAAGAAGTGCCTTCCCTCCCAGCATCACTTAGTAGAGAAAAATATTTATTTGGGTTTGAGTTTGGCAATACATCAAAATCCAATAATCGTACCTAGTGCAGTTGTACTGAAGGGTGTGAGATCCATAATGTAATAACATGTAATCTGCACATCAGGATCACAAAGGCGAATCTATAATTTCATTTTATTTATTTTCTTAAAATGTGACAATCCCACATGTTGCTTGAAATGATGAAAGTCGGGACAAACAACAATGTGGGAGATTTATGAGCTATGTCAACTCGGTCTTAGGGATTCCTCCCTGGTCTGTGCTTGGAAGATAGGACTGAACAATTTCCCCTTTTACTGCAGCAATATCTCGTCTGCATTTGGGAGAAAGACCCCCGACCCGTGAACATATTAGCAGGCCTGTCTGTTTATGAGCGTGTAAATTTCTCACAGTGTGCGCCTCCTGGGTCTTGGGGTTCTGTTTATTAGTGTGAGCTGTTTGGAGGCTGGGGTGTACAGTCTGTGTGGAAGAAATCTTCACTGTGGTTTGGACTTGAGTGAAGTGGAGAGGGGGAGATGGTTTGGAGATTTTAAAAAGCAGCAGACTTTTTTTCCTGAACACGAGGCAGGAACCTGCTCAGATGAAATAACACAAAACAAATTCAAAGGCCTGTGAGCTGTGGTTCCAGGCTCAGGGTTGGACAGACTGGCTCTACCAAAGCCATCTGAGAGGGTCTTCACCCCCCAGGGGAGACTTCACCTGCCTCTCCTCACTTCCCCTGAGGATTCGGCTCTATCTTCTCACTATTCTAAGCTTTCTGTCCCTTGCTGAGTGACTTTATGTTTAAGGTAGCAATAACCATTGTTTATTGGAAGGCTGATATTTGGCAGAAATGTAACATGTCTCATTAAACATTCTGCAAGGCAGGTGTGCAGTCTCAAATTTGCCCAGGAGGAATCTATGACTGTAAGAGGTTAAATGACTAAGAAAGCAAGTGTTAAAGCTAGGATTTGAGTCTAGGACTGTGTGGTTGGCTTCTATTTCAGTGTTTTAGGGTCATCAGACCTTCACCGGTACTGTCATTGGTCCTATGCCACCAGGGCTCTGGGCTCCATGCTCAGAGGGCCCAGCACTGGCTTTTAATACAGAACATGACACACCCCTGGATCTCACACCCCTTCTTCAAGACCAAGTTCCAGATCTTTAAAGCAAGGACAGGAATTTAGATATCTGGTCTGGGATATTCACATACTTTCATGAGGGCCTCTTGTCATATCAGTTCAGTTCAGTCGCTTAGTCGTATCTCTTTGCGTAGCTTGATTGCTCTTTGCGATGCGATGGACTGCACTACGTCAGGCTTCCCTATCCATCACCAACTCCCAGATTTACTCAGACTCACATCCGTTAAGTCGGTGATGCTATCCAACCATCTCAGCCTCTGTCGTCCCCTTCCCTCACCTTCAATCTTTCCCAGCATCAGGGTCTTTTCAAATAACTCAGCTCTTTGCATCAGGTGGCTAAAGTATTGCAGTTTCAGCTTCAGCATCAGTCCCTCCAATGAACACCCAGGACTGCTCTCCCTTAGGATGGACTGGTTGGATCTCCTTGCAGTCCAAGAGACCTTCAAGAGTCTTCTCCAACATCACAGTGCAAAAGCATCAATTCTTTGGTGCTCAGCTTTCTTTATTGTCCAACTCTCACATCCATACATGACTACTGGAAAAACCATAGCTTTGACTAGATGGACCCTTGTTGGCAAAGTAGTCTCTGCTTTTTAACATGCTGTCTAGGTTGGTCATAACTTTTCTTCCAAGGAGCAAGTGTCTTTTAATTTCATGGCTGCAGTCACCATCTGCAGTGATTTTGGAGCCCCCCAAAATAAAATCTGTCACTGTTTCCCCATCTATTTGCCATGAAGTGATGGTACTAGATTCCATGATCTTAGTTTTCTGAATGTTGAGTCTTAATCCAACTTTTTCACTCTCCTCTTTTCCCGTCATCAAGAGGCTCTTGAGTTCTTTGTTTTCTGTCATAAGGGTGGTGTCATCTGCATATCTGAGGTTATTAACATTTCTCCCAGCAATCTTGATTCCAGCTTGTGCTTCAATCAGCCCAGCATTTCTCATGATATACTCAGGGTCCGGTATTTGGAGTCTACAATTCAAGCTTTCCCCAGGGGGCCTCCCTCCTACCACTCCTCCTGCACCTCCTGCCAACTTCCCAGTTAAACTCAGCCCTAGATAGGTAGATTTCTTCATAGACCAGTCTATATACTTGGTCTCTCTCAAAATTTATGTCTTGCATGTACCATTTGCCTTGCTGAGCATGTCCATTTCCCTGTCTCTCATTTTGTGTGAGCTTTGCTCATTTTTGAAGCCCTTGGCAGTTGGAAGTCATGCCATTTTAGGTTAACTAAAGAATCTATAGTAGTTTTGTCAAGAAAAGAGGGAAAATTCAAAAGAAATATGTGAAAGGTGATGTGAAATATGGGAAGGAAATCATCTGGTAGAAGAGGTAGAGGACCTAGTATATATGACCTCAGAAGGCAAGTCAGAGCCACCAGTTCACTTCAGCTCAATATGGGAGCTGGTTATTTTGCCTCCAGGCAATATTAGAAATCCAAACATGGATTGGATTGACTTGGACAGTATCAAGTCTCTGGTCAGATACTGACTGTGTTTACCAGGGGATCCTTTCCTGGGGCTGATGAAGATGAAATATAAGGTCGGTTTACAAGGCCCTATATTTCAATGACTATAGTTCAATGATTCCCATGGCCCCTTAGAGCCTGAAATCCAAAGTTTTCTAGCGTCACTTCTTCTGGAAGATCTTTATCCATTGCTACCTTCAGAGATATTTATTTCTCTGGACCACTTGGAACTAAGAGCTGAATCTTTAGTCCTGATTATTAGTTACCTTGTCTACTATTAGTTACCCTAGGTAGAGCAAAAATTCCCTGAAGTTAACAACACTTTCTGAGGTAACTGTTCTTCTAAAATATAGTAGGGGGCTCAATATATGTGTCTCTTTAACTTTTTTGGATGATAAAATATATTTCTGCTTATTAAAAAGAGTCTAGAAACTGCAAAGCATGCAGAATAATATAAAAATGGTCCATCATCACAACATCCAGAAATAACCACTGACAAACATGTTCATGCATTTCCTTCCAGTACTCAATATGCATTTATTTTTTGAAATGATGAGGACAAACTTGTGGAGAAATTTTGTATTTTTCAAACTCAAAAGCTAGTGGTAACCAAGAAGCTCAGTCAGCCTTCTGGGATGGTGCAGTTCAGTCCAGAACTTTCTGTTGTTGGTTCCTCCTTGGAAGCAGGGTAAGGGGTAGGGGGGGCTCTCTAATCACTGTGGGCTACTGGCTATTCCAGGTGAAGTGCCCAAGGGTCTATAGGAAGGTGTATTTTTTGGTGCAGACAGTGTTTGCCTTCCACCCCTAGGATGTTCCTCGTGGTCAAATGTGCTCTCATTCTCCACAATTACCAGGGGGTCTCCGCAGGGAGGATTAGCCTGGCTGGAGATGTCCTTGTGTGTGTGTGTGTGTATGTGTGTGTGTGTGTTTTCCTTTCTCCCTAACTCACTGAGAGCTTGGCAAGGCCAGGAGAGAGGCGGCTGATTATTTTTAGCCCCTTGTTCCTCAGAATGGATTGTGCATAACAAAAGAATGCTAATGCTCAGTGTCTTTATGAAAGCACTGGAGTTCATCAGCTTTGCAAAGAAGTGAAATTAAATCAAGATTTAATTGGGATATGCATGTTTTATTCATGCTACTAACCACAGGAGAAGCCAGCAAGCTGAAGGTAAAAAAGAGGGGAAAAAATCTTTTGAAAAGTTGTTTCTCTCTGATTAAATAGAGATAGTTTCCAACTTCAAAGGCAGCAGGCCTTTAATGTATTTTAAATGCTCAACTATGCTTGGTCTGGCCACTTCTGTTGCTGGTGGGTGATAGTAACCCAGGCATTCCCGGCTCCTGGCTTCAGATTCTGGCACCAGTGCAAGTATGTGGCCCCTTGTCCTACCATCTGTGCCTCAGTATGGGCCCTACAAACAGCTGTCCCAGGACTCTGGGGAGAAGTGAGAGCAACTCAGGGGATCTAGAGTTACCCCTCAGAATATGAGTAGCCTCTATTGCCCAAGTCAGAAGAATAAGTAATATTGAAGAATAAGGCTTTTCTTCTTCATCAGAAATTTCTCTTCTGGAAGGAGATACTTGGGGTATCAAGCAATGTTATGTACAAAGATAAGGCAGTCCCAGCTTGAATCTCTTGCACCTAACAACATAGCACAAGAGATTAAAGAAAGAGCCAAATAATATGGGAAAAAGAGAAAGGCAAAGTTAGCTAGAAAGGTTTCTGAAGCTCTGAAAGATCAAAGGAAGGAGCAATCCAGTAGGAAGACCTAAAGGAACTTAACGGAGGAGGTGAGATTTGAGCTAAGTTTGAAGACTGTCTCGAATTTCTATGTGTATAATTGGAAGCAAGTGTTCCAACCAGTGAAACTCTGAGTCAAGTTGCTGGAGATGGAAAGCTTAAAAGATGTTTAGGGGAGGACAAAGAGTCTGATTGACTAAGACTTGTGGTGCATATGGTGTGGCAGCAGGAGAGTCTGGCAGTATGGGTTGGGACAAGACCAGGGAGAGAGTCTTAAAATCAGGCTGAGCAGTTTATAAAATGAGAGGAGTAGCTGAAGTTTAGGGGGAAATAGGCCTTTATAGTAATAAACTCAGAAGGCCATAGAATGGGAAGAGGTTTTCAGAATTATATGGCTCAAGGAGCTTTCCTCCCATGGCTAACCACCTCCTGTGGCCATGGCAGACACCACTCATCCATCCTGGCACTCTTCTTCTGAGCTCAGAAGGAAGCTTGAGGTCTTCCTGAACAAAGCAAACTAGTATCCACTGCTGGAGTCTGGCTATCTCAATTCTTTTCCTGACACTCATGAATATATGATACGTCAAAATATCTGCATGATATGGATAGAACTAGGACTTTTAACTCGTCATAATAAGGGGCTAGGTTATTTGGTTCTAATTACCTGTTAAGAGAAAACTACAAGTCCTCTTAAAAGTATCAAGTAAGTAAGGAGTTAGTATGGGACTACTGGGAAAATTAGTTAAAGGAAAATGTGAGAGGTAAAGCCAAAACAGAAGACAATTTTTACCTTAAGAGCATTGGCCAGTCTGGTGAATTCTAAACTTTGGTTTTGAAGTCCTTATGAAAAGAAAGGCAAAGAAGAGAAAATCCAATATCTGAACAAGATCTGATAGCTTTAATAGTTTAATAGGTGATATGTTCCACAACAAGCTGGTATAAATGTGAACCAGAAGGAATCCAGCCTACCTACAGTTCTACAATATTCTTTCAAATCTCCTAGATGGTTCAAGGAGCCTTTGGGCATAGAATCAGCATATGATGGCATATATCCATGGCACTTGAAAGAAGCAATGCAAATTGGCTCCAAAGGAAAGCAACTACTTCCCTTTGGCCTCAAATATTACAAGTGATTATTTCAAGTATAATGGGTATCATAAAGTCAAAGATAACCAAGTTGCAAAGAACAAAATAAGTGTAGAAAAGTAGAAAATAAACAAACAAAATAATAGAAACATATCAAGAAAGAATTCAGTATCAAAACAACCAGATAAAAGTTATAAAACAACTATGTTTAATCTGGATTGCAGCTTGGATTCTCAGAGACTTAGACTTTGAGATGGATATTAAAGTTAGAAAGCTTATTAGGGATCAACATCTGTAGGGGAAGAAAAGAAAGTAAGATTGAGAAAAGGAAGAAGCAAGACTGAAAATGAGTCTCATTAGACCTCAGCCAACACTAGGAGAAACTCTGAAAGTAGGATGGTTCTTCAGAGATACCATGAATTGGAGGGAGGGATTTAGGTTATTAATTTCCATTACAACCAATCCTTGGTCACCCATAGGAAGGACCTCTTTTTAACTGAGGTAAGAAATCTCTTTTCAACCAAGGCAAGTTCCAATGAGATTGGCAGACAACAACATTCTCATCAGCTGGGTAAGAAATCTCTTATTAATGAAAGGGAAGTGTAGTATAACATCCATAATGTTCTGTTTAAGGAAAGAAAAAAGAAGTGTGAATGTATTTGTATTAGAAGGAAGCTATAAAGATTGACAGAATAGGGTTTTTTTTTTTTAATAGAGTTTCTAAAACTGTAAGTGAAAGTTTCTCAGTCATGTCTGACTCTTTGCAACCCCGTGGACTATACAGTCCAGTCAATGGAATTCTCCAGGCCAGAATACTGGAGTGGGTAGCCTTTCCCTTCTCCAGGGGATCTTCCCAACCCAGATATCAAACCAGGGTCTCCTGCATCACAGGCGGATTCTTTACCAACTGAGCTATTTCACATCCTAAAAGATGATGCTCTGAAAGTGCTACACTCAATATGTCAACAAATTTGGAAAACTCAGCAGTGGCCACAGGACTGGAAAAGGTCAGTTTTCATTCCAATCCCAAAGAAAGACAATGCCAAAGAATGCTCAAACTACCATGCAATTTCACTCATCTCACATGCTAGTAAAGGAATGCTCAAAATTCTCCAAGCCAAGCCTCAGCAGTACATGAACCGTGAACTTCCAAATGTTCAAGATGGTTTTAGAAAAGACAGAGGAAGCAGAGATCAAATTGCCAACATCTGCTAGATCATCGAAAAAGCAACAGAGTTACAGAAAAATATCTACTCCTGCTTTATTGACTATGCAAAAGCCTTTGACTGTGTGGATCACAATAAACTGTGGAAAATTTTGAAAGAGATGGGAATATCAGACCACCTGACCTGCCTCTTGAGAAATCTGTATGCAGGTCAGGAAGCAGCAGTTAGAACTGGACATGGAACAACAGACTGGTTCCAAATAGGAAAAGAAGTACGTCAAGGCTGTATATTATATGCAGAGTACATCATGAGAAATGCTGGGCTGGAGGAAGCACAAGCTGGAATCAAGATTGCCAGGAGAAATAGCAATAACCTCAGAAATGCAGGTGACACCACCCTTATGGCAGAAAGCAAAGAAGAACTAAAGAGCCTCTTGATGAAAGTGAAAGAGGAGAGTGAAAAAGTTGGCTTAACGCTCAACACTCAGAAAACTAAGATCATGGCATCAGGTCCCATCATTTCATGGCAGATAGATGGGGAAACAGTGAAAACAGTGTCTGACTTTATTTTTCTGGGCTCCAAAATCAATGCAGATAGTGATTGCAGCCATGAAATTAAAAGACACTTACTCCTTGGAAGGAAAGTATGACCAACCTAGACAGCACATTAAAAAGGAGAGACATTACTTGGTCAACAAAGGTCCACCTAGTCAAGGCTATGGTTTTTCCAGTAGTCATGTATGGATGTGAGAGTTGGACTATAAAGAAGGCTGAACATTGAAGAATTGATGCTTTTGAACTGTGGTGTTGTAGAAAACTCTTTAGAGTCCCTTGCTCTGCAAGGAAATAAAACAATCCTGGGTGTTCATTGAAAGGACTGATTGAAGCTGAAACTCCAATACTTTGGCCACCTGATACGAAGAGCTGACTCCTTGGAAAGGACCCTGTTGCTGGGAAAGATTGAGGGCAGGAGGAGAAGGGGACAACAGAAAATGAGATGGCTCAATGACCTCACTGACTCAATGGACATGAGTTTGGGTAAACTCTGGGAGTTGGTGATGGACAAGGAGGCCTGGCATACTGTGATTCATGGGGTCACAAAGAGTCAGACATGACTGAGTGACTGAACTGAACTGAACTGAAAACTGTAAAATCTAATCATTACGATGAAAAAATGGACTTAATTACAGATTAAACACAACTGAAGAAAAAATTAGTAACATGAAAGATAAGTCAGAATAAAGTAGCCTATGTCTGACATGAAGAGACAGAAAAGTAGAAAATAAAGTAGTCAGATGATACACAGGATAAAGTGAGGCTAACATGTGTTTAATCAGAATCCCAGGAGAGAAGAGAGAAAATAGGACAGAAGCCATGTTTTAAGAGATAGTGGCTGAGGATTTTCAGGATCAATTAATGTTATAAATCATACATTCAAGGAGTCTTATAAATCTACAAAACACTTAAACACAACATAGAGCAACACAGACAAAGAGAAAATCTTAATAAAAGATTTAAGGAAATACAGAGCACTTTCAAATGAGTCAGAGTTAGATTAAGTACTGACTTGTCAACAATAATAAAGGAAACTAGATGGCAAAGGAATAATGTCTTAAATATGTAGACAAAATTAATAGCTAGTGAACAATTCTACACTTAGTAAAATATCTTTTAATAATGAGGACAGCACCTCCTTGAGCATCATGGAGGGATCCAGGTGCAGCCACAGTGCCTCCTGCACAGTTCCACACATGCTCCATGTTCAAAACATCTGAGACACTTTAAAGTCTTGTGACTTCTTTGGCTAAGGGACACCCCTGCACCCCCAAGCCCAGGGCACTCATGGTGACCTCTGTTCTTGGCAGACTCTCATTCCTGTCTCAGAAGGACCCCAAGTGAGTCCTCTGAGAGCCCTGAGATGAAGCGAGCCTTTCAGGATGGTCAAATGGCCAGCTGAATAACATGCCTTTGTTCCAAACTCAATAAGGTGCCCAGGCTTCGCTTGGATGCCTTTTATCCAGACTATTGCAGATCAAGCCCTGAGGCTTTGCAGTGGGAGCACTGACTCCAAGACCCTAGATTACCAGAAAACTAACTCTAGGGAGTATCAAATGGTGAAAACTCACAGAAAGGAAGCTGCTTGAATATAAGACCCAGCATCACCCAACCACCAGTAGCACCCTGTGCAGGATGCCTCATCTAAACAACAACACCAAAATACAAACCCAATCATTAGCAGATAGGATTACCACCTCACTCAGCCTTGCCCATCAGAGGAAAAACAAACAAAAACTCAACACAAATATCACCCTATGGGAAGCTTACACAAACCACTGGACCAAGGAGGGCACAAGCCAAAAGAAAGAAAGACTTCAACCTTGAAGCTTGGGAAAAGGAGACCTCAAACACAATAAGTTTTAAAAAAAATAATGAAAAGGCACAGAAATACTACAAAAATGAAGGAACAAACAAGAAACATAGAAGTCCAAATAAATGAAGAGGAAATAGGCAAACTATCTGAAAAAGAATTCAGAATAATGATAATAAAGATGATCAAAAACCTTGAAAACAAAATGGAGAAAATGCAAGAATCAATTAACAAAGACCTAGAAGAATTACAAAATAAATGTACACAGACAAACAACATAATTATTGAAATTAAAAATACTCTAAAAGGAATCAAGAGCAGAATATCTGAAGCAGAAGAATGAATCAGTGAGCTGGAAGATAAAGTGGTGGAAATAACTTCTGAAGAACAGAATAAAGTAAAATGAATGCAAAGAACTGAGGATAGTCTCAGAGACCTCTGGGACAATATCAAATGTACAAACATTTGAATTATAGGGGTCCCAGAAGAAGAAGAGAAAAAGAAAGTGTATGAGAAAATTTTTGAAGAGATTGTAGTTGAAAATTCCCCCAACATGGAAAAGGAAATTGTCAATCAAGTCCAAGAGGTACAAAGAGTCTCCTCAGGATAAACCCAAGGAGAAACATGTTAAGACACATAATCAAACTAACAAGGACTAAATACAAAGAAAGAATATTAAAAACAGCAATGGAGAAGCAACAAGTAACATATAAGGGAAATCCCATACACTTAATAGCTTATCTTTCAGTAGAAACTCTGCAGGTCAGAAGGGAATGGCAGGGTATTTTTAAAGTACTGAAAGGGAAAAATCTACAACCAGGATTACTGTACCTGGCAAGGATCTCATTTGAAACTGATGGAGAAATAAAAAGCTTCAGACAAGCAAAAGTTAAAAGAAGTCAGTAGCACCAAACCAGCTTTACAATGTATGTTAAAGGAAATTATATAGTAAAGAAATACAAGAGAAGAATAAAGATCCACAATATCAACCCCAAACAGTTAAGAAAATGGCAATAGGAACATATATATCGATAATTACTTTAAATGTAAATGGATTATATGCTCAAACCAAAAGACACAGACTGGCTGAACAGATACAAAAACAAGACCCATATATATGCTATGGAGAAGAAACCCATTTCAGACCTAAAGACACATCTAGACTGAAAGTGTGAGGATGGAAAAATATATTCCATGCAAATGGGAGACAAAAGAAAGCTGGAGTAGCAATCCTCATATCAGACAAAATAGACCTTAAAATAAAGAAGATTGCAAGAGATAAGGAAGGGCACTACATAATGATCAAGGAATCAATCCAAGAGGAAGACATAACAATTGCAAATACCTATGCACCCAACATAGGAGCACCTCAATACATAAGACAAACACTAACAGACATAAGAGGAGAAATTGACAGTAACACGAAAATAGTAGGAGACTTGAACACCCCACTCACAGCAACGGACAGATCATCAAAACAGAAAATTAATAAGGAAATACAAGTCTTAAATGATACATTAGATGAGATGGGTCTCATTGATATCTTCAGGGCATTCCATCCAAATGCAGAAGAATACACCTTCTTCTTAAGTGCACATGAAACATTCTCCAGGATAAACCACATCTTGGGTCTAATCAAACCTCAGTAAATTTAAGAAAATTGAAATCATACCAAGCATCTTCTTTGACCACAACGTTATGAGACTAGTTATCAATTACAAGAAAAAAAACTGTAAGAAACACAAACACATGGAGGTTAGCCAACACATTTCTAAATAGCCAGCAGGTTACTGAAGAAATCAAAAGTGAAATCAAAAAATTTCTAGAAACAAATGACAATGAAAAAATGACAACTCAAAACCTATGGCATGCAGCAAAAGCAGTTCTAAGAAGGAAGTTTATAGCAATACAATCCAGCTCAAGAAATAAGAAAAACATCAAATATACAACCTAACTGTACACCTAAAGCAACTGGGAAAAGAAGAACAAAACCAAAAATTAGTAGAAGGAAAGAAATCATAAAGATCTGAGCAGAAATAGATGAAAAAGAAATGAAAGAAACAGTAGTAAAGATTAATAAAACTAAAAGCTGGTTCTTTGAGAAGATAAACGAATGTGACAAACCTTTAGCCAGACTCATTAAAAAAAAAAAAGAGAAGAATCAAATTGACACAATTAGAAATAAAAAGGAGAGGTTACAAAAGCCAATGTGGAAATACAAAGGATTGTAAGAGATTATTATGAACAACTATATGGTAGTAAAATGGAAACCTGGAAGAAATGGACAGATTCTTAGCAAGTTCAATCTTTCAAGACTGGACCAGGAAGAAATAGAAATTATGAACAACCCTATTACAAACACTGATATTGAAGCTGTGATCAAAAATCTCCCAAAAAACAAAAGCCCAGGACCAGATGGCTTCACAGGAGAATTCTATCAAACATTCAGAGAAGAGCTAATACTTAATCTTCTAAAACTCTTTCAAAAAGTTGCAGAGGAAGGAACACTTCCAAACTCATTCTGCGAGGCCACTGTCACCAAAACCAGACAAGGACAACACAAAAAAATAGAACTACAGGCCAATATCACTGATGAACATAGATGCAAAAACCCTTGACAAAATTTTATCAAACAGAAGTCAGTAACACATCAAAAAGATCAAGTTGGTTTATTCCAGGAATGCAAGGATTCTTCAATATATGAAAATCAATCAATGTGATACACCATGTTAAATTGAAAGATAAAAACCATATGATAATCTCAATAGATGCAGAAAAAGCCTTTGACAAAAACTCAGCACCCATTTCTGGTTAAAACTCTTCAAAAACTGGGCATAGAAGGAACCTACCTCAACACAGTAATAAGCCTACAGCAAACATTATTCTCAATGATGAAAACCTGAAAGCATTCCCTCTAAGATCAGGAACAAGACAAGAGTATCCACTTTTTCCACTATTATTCAACACAGTTCTGGAAGTCCTAGCTACAGCAATCAAAGAAGAAAAAGAAATAAAAGGAATCCAGATCAGGAAAGAAGTAAAACTCTCACTGTATGCAGATGACATGATACTGTATATAGAAAACCCTAAAGATAGTATCAGAGAATTACTAAAGCTAATCAGCGAATTTAGCAAAGTTGCAGGGTACAAAATCAATACACAGAAATTACTTGCATTTCTATATACTAACAGTGAAAAATCAGAAAGAGAAATTAAGGAATCAATCCCATTTACCATTGCAACAAAAAGAGTTAAATATCTAGGAATAAACTTACCAAAGGAGACAAAAGTACTGTACACAGAAAATTATAAGACACTAATGAACAAAATCAAAGATGACATAAAGATATGGAGAGATATTCCAAGTTCCTGGGTAGGAAGAATCAATATTGTGAAAACAACTATACTACCAAATGCAGCCTACAGATTTAATGCGATCCCTATCAAATTACCAATGGCATTTTTCACAGAACTAGAACAAAATATTTCACAATTCATAAGGAAACACAAAAGACCCAGAATAGCCAAAGCTCTCTTGAGAAAGAAGAAAGGAGCTGAAGGAATCAAGCTTCCTGACTTCAGATTATACTACAAAGCTACAATCATCAAGACAGTATGGTACTGGCACAAAAACAGAAATATAGACCAATGAAACAAGACAGAAAGCCCAGAAATAAGCCCATGCACCTATGGGTACCTTATATTTGACAAAGGAGGCAGGAATATACAATGGGGCAAAGAGAGCCTCTTCAATAAATGGTGCTGGGAAAACTGACAGTTAAATGTAAAAGAATGAAATCAGAACACTTCCTAACACCATACACAAAGGTAAACTCAAAATGGATTAAAGACCTAAATGTAAGACCAGAAACTATAAAGCTCTTAGAGGAAAGCATAGGCAGAACACTTGATCACATAAATCAAATCAAGATCCTCTATGATCTGCCTCCTAGAGTAATGGAAATAAAAACAAAAGTAAATAAGTGAGATCTGATTAAACTTAAAAGCTTTTGCACAGCAAAGGAAACTATATGCAAGGTGAAAGAAACAATCCTCAGAATGGGAGAAAATAATAGCAAATGAAACAACTGACAAAGGTTTAATTTCCAAAATATACAAGTAGCTCATACAACTCCCAGAAAAACAAACAACCCAATCAAAAAGTGGGAAAAAGACTTAAACAGGCATTTCTCCAAAGAAGACATAGAGATGGCTAACAAACACATGAAAAGACACTCAACATGGCTCATTATTAGAGAAATGCAAATCAAAACTACAATGAGATATCACCTCACACTGGTCAGAATGGCCCTCATCTGTAAGCAATAAATGCTGGAGAGGCTGTGGAGAAAAGGGAATGCTCTTTCATGGTTGGTGGGAATGTAAACTGATGCAGTCACTATGGAAGATGGTATTGAGATTCCTTAAAAAACTAGGAATAAAACCATCACATGATGCAGCAATCCCACTCCTAGGCGTATACTCTGAGAAAACCAAAATTGAAAAAAACACGTGTATCCCATTGTTTACTGCAGCACTATTTACCATAGCTAGAATATGGAAGCAATCTAGATATCCATTGACAGATAAATGGATAAAGAAATTGTGGTACATATACACAATAGAATATTACTGAGCCATAAAAAGGAATGCATTTGAGTCAGTTCTGATGAAGTAGATGAACCTAGAACCTATTATACAGAGTAAAGTGAGTCAGAAAGAGAAAGACAAATATCGTATTCTAACACACATATATGGAATCCAGAAAAATGGTACTGAAGAACTTATTTACAGGGCGGCAATGGAGAAACAGACATAGAGAATAGACTTAAGGATATGGGGAGAGGGAGGAGAGGGTGAGATGTATGGAAAGAGTAACATGGAAACTTATATTACCATATGTAAAATAGCCAACGGAAATTTGCTGTGTGACTCTGGAAACTCAAATGGGCTCTGCATCAACCTAGAGGGGTGCAATGGGGAGGGAGATGGTAGGGAGGTTAGAAAGGGAGGGGATATATATATATACCTATGGCTGATTCATGTTGAGGTTTGACAGAAAACAACAAAATTCTGTAAAGCAATTATCCTTCAATAAAAAAATAAATTAAAAAAATGAGGACAAAATAAAGACATCTTAAGTAAACTAAACAGTGTTGTTATCAACAAGCCCTCAGTAAAATAAATTCTAAATGATGTCTTTCAGGCAAAAAGAAAATTATTCCATTTGGTTTTAATAGCTCAAGCATATATCTTATACATTTTAGAATACAGTCTTCATGATTCAACACAGGAAAACAGAAACAAAATATTTCAATAAGGAAAAATATAAATACAAGGAATTAGGAATTTATTAAATCATTGGAATGATTGAGAACAAAAGTTAGAATGGCAGTGAAAAAGTACCCAGCTGCTGCAAACTTCAAGGTTTTTACAACCTGTACATCAGCCATCATCACTGTCAAAGAAAGAAAGGTCTTTTCCTGTCTTGCTCTCCAGATTATATATATTTATTGGCAGAACATAAATTGCATTTCAAAATCCAGTGTTAAAGAGTTTGAGAAATGTAGGTTATAGGTTTCCAGCCCCTGAGATCTAGAGACAGGTGCAGAAGAAGATAGAAATGACAGATGATTACCACTAAACATTATTCAGCACCAAAAGAGTAAAGAGTGTATCATATCCAAAGAAGCAGATTTGCTACTATGTTTTATTCTAGAATCATCATAGTTTTTAGTTTTACATTTATTTATATATTGTATCCTGTGTTTTGGTAGATGTTATCTATTTTAAGTTATTTTTTGCATATTGATTAGAATTCTTTTTTTTTTTTTTTTTTGCATTGTGGATATCCATTTGTTCCAGTACCATAATGTCAAAAAAGACTCTGCTTCTCCATTGAATTGCCTTTGGTATGTGTGTGTGCTCAGTTGCTCAGTCATGTCAGGCTCTTAGAGGTCCCATGGACTGTAGCCCGCCAAGTTCCTCTGTCCATGGGATTTTTTCAGACAAGAATACTGAAGTAGGTTGTCATTTCCTTCTCCAGGGGATTTTCCTGACCCAAGGACTGAACGTGCGCGTCCTGCATTGGCAGGCAGGTTCTTTACTGATAGTGCCACTTGAGAAGCCCCCTTGCCCTTTTGTCAAAAGTCAAGGTGTGTGTATGCATGTGTATGTGTAACTTTTAGAGTCTCCATTCTGTTACATTGATATATCAGTTTATCTGATTCCAACATCACACTACCTTAATTACTGTACCTTTATATTAATTCTAAAAACAGGTAGAGTAAGTTCTCTATTTTGCACTTCCTTTTAAAATTTATTTTGGCTGTTCTACCTTACAATTCAATATAACTTTTAGAGTCAACTTGTCTAAATCTATAGAAAGGAAAAGGAAAACCTTATGGCATTTTCAATAGAGATTCTTTGGAATCTATGTGAGGACAATTGACATTTTAACAATACTGGGCCTTTGAACCTATGAACAAGGTATTTCTCTCCATTTATTCAGGTCTTCCATTTCTTTTCGCATAATTTTTTTTTAGTTTTCAGTGACAGATTTTGCATATATTCTGCCAGTTTTATACCTAGTCACTTCATATTTTGGTGCTATTATCTTTTAAAAATACTTCAATTTATGATTGTTCATTGTTAACATTCAGAAATACAGTTGAATTTTGTATATTGGTCTTGCAACCTGCAGTTCTGCTAAACTCACATATTAGTCTCAGCAACTTTTTTTTAGATTGCACCTCATTTTCTAGATGTACAATCTTATTGCATGTGAATCATATGTGTATGTATATGAAAATATTTCTACTCCTTCCTTACCAGTCTGGATGCCTTTTCTTTCTTTTTCTTGTCTTATTGCACTGGTTAGAAATTCCAACATAATGAATAAAAACAGTGAGATTGGATATCCTTATCTTGTTCTTGATCTGAAGGGGGAAAATAAGTTTTCTAACAGTTATTTTTTTTAATGAAAAATGAAAGTTGGATTTTCTCAAATGCTTTTTCTTCATCTATTGAGATAATTATGTGGTTATTCTCTTTCAGTTTGGTAATATGGTGACTTATATTAATTCTTTTAAAATGTTAAAGCAACTTTAACACTGATTCATGGAATAATTCATGTGATAAATCCTATTTGGTCAAGACATATTATTAATGATTTGTTTTTCTAAAATATTGCTTATAATTATGGTATCTATGTTTATGGGAAATATTGTTTTCTGGTTTTTCTTTTTTTATAATGTCTCTGTCTGCATTGTTATCACTGTAGCAACTGTACTAACTTTCAGATGAGTTGGTGCATATTCCCTCTTTTTCAGTTTTTTGAAAGAGTTTGAGTAGAATCATTTTAAGGTTTTCATTCAGTGTTTGGCAGAATTCACAGATGAAGTCACTTGAGCCTGGAGTTTTCTTTGTTGGAAGATTTTTATTTACAAGTTCAATATCTGTAATAGATATAAGACTATTCAGACTATTTCTTCTTGGATGTGCTTTGATAGTTGGTGGTTTTCAAGGAATTTTACATTTCATTTGTTATTAAATTTATTGGCATAAAATTGTTCATAATAATTCCCTCCGACCCTTTTAATATCTGTAGAACCTGTAATGACAGCCCTTTTCATATCTGATATTAGTCTCTTGTGTCCTCTCTTTCTTCCCCCTTGATTAGAGTGGTTACAGGTTTATCAGTTTTGTCATTATTAAACAATATTTATTGTTTATTACTACATTATACACATGCTAAATCTTTTTTCTTTTACTGTGATCCTTTGATCTGTATTATTTCTTTTCCTCTATTTGCTTTAGGTTTGTTTTTTTTCCTCAGTTCCTGAAGGTGAAAGCTAAAGTTATGTGTTTGAGATCTTTTTTTTCAACTAAAATAAATATTTAGTGATATAAATTTGTTTCTAAATACTGCTTTAATAATCCCACAAATTCTGATACATTGTGTTTTCATTCAGTTCAAAATGTTCTTGATTTTGTCTTTTGGTTTCTTCCTTGATTCATAGGTTATTTAGAAATGTGTTATTTGGTTTCCTATTTTTAGACTTTTTCTTTTCCTTCTGTTTTTGATTTCTATTTACTTCCATTGGGCTTCCCTGGTTGCTCAGATGCCCTCAGTGTGGGAGACTCAGGTTCAATCTCTGGTATGGGAAAATCCCCTGGAGAAGGGAATGGCAACCCACTCCAGTATTCTTGCCTGGAGAATTCCATGAGCAGAGGAGCCCAGAGGGCCACAGTCCATGGAGTTGCAAAGAGTTGGACACGACTGAGTGACTAACACCTTCACACTTAACTTCCATTTTGGTCAAAGAATATACTTTATATGGCTTGAATCCCTTTAAATTTATTTAGATTTACTTTTTTGGCTTTTGGCCTGAATTTCATCTACTTTGACAATTGTTCCATTTACATTTAGAAGCAATGTGTAATTTATTGTTATTGGATGGAATATCTTATGGATATCAGTTAGGTCAAGTTGTTTTATAGTGTGTTTAAGTCTTTTATATCATTGTCGGTTTCCTGTTACCTGTTTTTTCAAGTATTTAAAGAGGAAAAATTTCCAAGAGTAATCTCCAGCTATACCTGTGGGTTTGTCTATTTCTCTTCTTAGGTTTATTTTTCTTTGTTTCATGTATTTTGAAATTCTATTATTATATTCTAAACATAAATGTTTAGAATTGTTATACTGTTGATAGATTAGGGCATCCCTGGTGGCTCAGATGGCAAAGAATCTGCCTGCAATGCAGGAGACCCAGGTTCGATACCTGGGTCAGGAGGATCCCCCAGAGAAAGGAATGGCTACCCACTTCAGTGTTCTTGCCTGGAGAATTCCACGGACAGAGGAGCCTGGCAGGCTATAGTCCATAGAGTCACAAAAAGTCGGACATGATTGAGTAATTCACATGGACATACACACACATACACATTGATAGATCAACTCCATTAAACATTATGACTTAAAAATCTTTATCTATTATAGTATTCTTTGCTATGAGTCTAGTTGCCTAACTAGAATATAAGCACTCCAGCCTTCTTTTAACTAGTGTTAATATTTTTCCTTTTGATTAACTTATTTTTTTTAATAAAATTTGTTATCCATTCATGGTTCAAAAAAACATTTAGCAAAGTAGAAATGGAGGGGAAACTTCTTTGTCTTGATAAAACATATACATCATACTTAGCAAACACAGCAAATACCATACTTAATGGTAAAGCTCTGAATGCTTTCCTCTTGAAAGCAAGAACAAGACAAGGAATTCTACTAACCCCACATCTATTAATTCATTATTGTACTAGAGGTTTTGGCCAACACACAAAACACCTTCCTTCACCACCTCCAGAAAATGATTGAAAAGGAAAAAAGTCATCACTTAAATATAACTGTGTATGTAGAAAATTGAAAAAATTTCCATAGATAAATTTTTAAATGTAAGAAGAATTCTAACAAGTTTGTTGGGTACAAAATAAATATAAAAACAACATTTGTTAGAATATTTACACCACTATATATCAAGCCCTACTATAAATAATATGTTAATTAGGTTGGTGTTACACTGATGCAGTGATAGCAAAATGGAGCAATGCCATGGAATAGCAAGCCAAGCAATAAACTCTTGATACAGTGCAGAGGTGATCCTGCAGAGAATTAGATAAAAGACAGACTTTTCAAAAATGGTGCCAAGAAAATTGGATATCCATATGGGAGAAAAAGAAATTAGATATCTGTCTCACATCATACACTAAAATCAATTTCAGATGGATTAAAGACCTGATTATGAAGTCAAAATTATATTGCTTTCTGGAATTTCAGTTCCAGAACAAGATACTATAGACTGACATTTTCTTTCTCCTTCTCTCTCTAAATATAGCTAAATGCCCAGGAATTATTAAACTGACAATGATAAAAGGACTCTGAAAGCTGGAGAAAAAGTCAGACTGTCTAGAGACCTCAGGACTTGAGGAATAACCATGTGATGAGTTCCCTTGGGAGGGCTGGGTTGGTTTGTTTTTGTTTCAGTTTGTTTGTTTTATACCTCTCATATATCCTTGTACTGCACACTGGAGAAGCCTACACCCCAGAACCACTGACAGACATAAACAGAGAAAAAAAAGACCTTCTCTCTACTGCCAAAGGACCAAGAAGAGGCAAGCCCAACAGAGATCTAGTGAGGAATCTCAATCTCTGCTCTATCACTAGGAAATCAGCAGTGGCAGCAATAAAGACACAGCCCCCTCCACTCTGCTCCATCACCAGGATGCTGGTGGGTGGTCTACTCTGCTTACAGCAGCAGCAGAAAGTCCCCAGGCCATCCAGCCCTTGCTCCATAAGCCAGGCCCAATGGGTGACCTAATCCATGGGAAATGGTGAAGCCCTGAGCTGTCTAAGCCACCTCTGAACAACTGGAACACGAGCAGCTTATCCCATCTGTCAACAGTGGCAACACCATGAGGATCTGTGTCTCCCTGCTTTCCCCCTGGAGGCATAGGGAGACCCAGGCCCAGGGATTTTCTTCTTCTCGGTCAAAGGTCTCTCAGTAGCTGGTAGCCTAAGGGAATACCTTCTGCCACTGCAGACAGTGCTAGTAGGCAGTGAGCCATTATTTCAACAGCACTAGAAGAACAAAGCAAGTGAAAACAACATTGCAAGGACCCAGAAAAGTGAATTTTTATTAGAACTAAAACCACAAAAGTAAGACAGAATCTATATGTTAAACTTAAATAGGGTAACTTTCTGCAAAAGTAGATTTAGATGAGATCAAAATTTCTTAATTTAATAACCAAAATATCTAAGACACAATAAAAAAAAAAATCATCCTTTGTAAGAACAGAACCACAACTTGAAAAAGGAAAGAAATCAACAGACACGAATCCTGAGATGCTGAACTATTTGCCAAGACTTTTAAAGCAACTCAGACAAAATGCCCCATAATCAATTACAAATTCTCTCAAAACAATGAAACATATAGAAAACCTCAGCAAAAAAATAGAAGTCATAAAAAAGAACCAAAGAGAAATAAACTCAAAAATACAATAACTTAAATGAAAAGCTTGCTGAATGGAATCAATAGCAGAGTGGATATGACAGAGCACTAGATCCATGAACTTGAAGTCAAAATCAATAGAATTTATTCAATCTGAACAATAAAGAGAAAATAGACTAAAGAAAAAATAAAAGTATCAGGGATTTATACAACCAATATCTAACATGTTTATCAATGGAGTCCCAGAAGAAACAATAACTGAAAACGTTCCAAACTGGTGAAAGCAAAAACCTACAGATCCAAGAAGCTGAGTGAATCCAAAATAGGATAAACCACAAGAAATATATACTGAGAAATATCACCAACTTCTGAAAACTAATGGTGAAGGGAAAAAAATCTTAAAAACAGCCAGAGATAAATGACACATTATTAAAAACCACCAATTTGAATGACAGAGGATGTCTTATCTGAACCCACGAAGCAGACAGAAATGGCATAACATTTTTCAGCTCTTAAAGAAATGGCAACCTTGAATCAGCTAAAACAGATATCAGGGCTTTTTGTTTTCATTTCTTTTGTTTGTAGAAACAAATAAGTTTATTTTATTATATTTTTTGTTTCATCTTTATAGTTAATTTACAGTGTGTGCTCGTGTCTATTGTACAGCAAAGTGAATCAGATATATATTTATATGAACACACACACACACATACATACACTCTTTTTTAGATTCTTCTCCCATGTAAGTCATTACAGAGTGTTAAGTAGAGTTCCCTGTGCTATACAGTGAGTTCTTGTGAGTTACCTGTTTTATAATAGTAGTCAGTTAGTAAGTTCAGTCGCTCAGTTGTGTCTGATTCTTTGTGACCCCATGGACTGCAGCATGCCAGATTTCCCTGTCTATCACCAGCTCCTGGAGCTTGCCTAAACTCATGTCCATCGAGTCAATGATGCCATCCAATCATCTCATCCTCTGTCGTTCCCTTCTCCTCCTGCCTTCAGTCTTTCCCAGCATCAGGGTCTTTTCTAAGGAGTCAGTTCTTTGCATCAGATGGCCTTGTGAATCCCAATCTCCCAATTTATCCCCACTTTCCCCCTTGGTAACCGTATGTCTGTTTTCTACACCTGTGACTCTATTTCTGTTTTGTAAATCAGCTTACTTTTATATTTATGATAAGAAAAAGGCTCTAGAATGGCCAAAACAATTTTGTAAAAGAATTAAGTGCTAGAAATCACTTTTCCCAATGTTAAGTCTTACTATATGGCTAGGGTATTCAATGGGCTTCCCAGGTGGTGTGAGTGGTAAAGATCTTGCCTGCCAATGCAGGAGACATAAGAAATGCAGGTTCGATCCCTGCGTTGGGAAGATTCCCCTTGGAGAGGGCATGGCAACCCACTCCAATATTCTTGCCTGGAGAATCCCATGGACAGAAATGCCTGGAGGGCTACAGTCCATAGGGTTACAAAGAGTCAGATTCGACAGAAGTGGCTGAGCACACACACAGTGTATTCAATTAAATGTAATACAAATAGGGGGACAGACATATAGATCAGTGCCATAGAAGAGAGAACTCAGAAATAGATCCACAGAAAAATACCCAACACATTTTTGATAAAAGAGCAAAAATAACTAAAGGATAAGAGATAGCTTTTTCACTAAGTGGTACTGGAGCTATCCATAAGCATAAAATGGACATTGATTCTAAACCACACATTTTATGTACAAATAAATCAAAATGAATCATGGGCCAAATTTTAGGGAAAAAAGCATAAGAGAAAACTTTAAGGTTCCAAGATTAGGCAGAAAGTTCTTAGACTTGACCCCAAAAACACAATCCATAAAGGAAAAAATAGACTTCATCAAAATTAAAAAGCTTTTCTTTCAAAAAATCCTCTTAAGTGGACAAAAAGAAAAATCATGCTGAAAGAAAGTGTTTGCAAAGAATTTGTATGTAGACTACATAGAGAACTATCAAAATTCAACATAAAAACCAAAAAAATCCAATTAGATAATGGGCAAAGGACACGCACAGACATTTTATCAAAGAGCATATGCAGATGACAAATGAGCACATGATGTCCAACATCGTTAGCCATTAGAGAAATGCAAATTAAAACTACAGTGAGACAGTACTACACACCTATCAGAATAGCTGATGTAAAAAATCACACCAAATACTAGCAAGGATGTGAAGAAACTGGTTCACCTATATATTTCTAGTGGCAATGTAAAATGGTACAACCACTTCAGAAGATAATTTGATATTTCTTTTACAATTAAAAATTCACCGAACAATCATGCAATTAAGCATTTATTACAGAGAACTGAAAAATTATTTTCACACCTAAGCTTGTACAAAAATATTTATAGCTTCATTATTTGTAATTGCCCCAAAACAGAAACTATCCACTGTCCTTAATTAGCTGAAAGATTAAATAGGTTATGGTGCATTTATATTCTGGATAACTACTCAGCATAAAAAGGAATAAACTTGATAACTGCAACAACTTTGATGAACCTCGAGGAAATTATGCTGAGTTTAAAAAGTTATGGTTGAAAGTGTATATGCTACATGATTCCACTTATACAGCATTCATGAAATAGCATAATTACAGAGATGGAGAACAGATTAATGCTTGCCCAGAGACAGGGATAGAGAGAGGAGGAGGTAGCTATTGGGGTGTAGCATGAAGGGAGTCTTGTGATAACTATACACTTATGTATAGGGATTGTGGCAGTGATTCCATGAAGCTACACTTGTAGTAAAATTGCTTAGAGTGATACAAATACACACTCATGTATGTATAGGTGCATATATATGAGTGCAGTGAAATCTGAATATGCTCTGTAGATTGCAGTGATGTCAATTTCCTGGTCCTGGTATTTCACCCCAATTTTACAGCATGTTAACATTGGGAGACACTGGATGAAGGATGCATGTATGGAGATTCCCCATATATTTAAAAAAAAAAAACCACTAGCTTTTTTGTGGTTTTTCAGTTGCTAAGCAGTATTACTTCGTTATTAATGTAATGGTTTTTATCTTTACCCTTTCTCATGTTTAAGAGGCAGAAGCATCTACCTGATGGCCATGACTATGGGATAGAAGGGGAGAATGTTCTTTTTTAAAAAATTTTTCCCCCTTTTTAAAATAATTAATTAATTTTTCCCTTTACATTATCATGTTGGTTTTGCCATACATTGACATGAATCCACCATGGGGAGAAAGTTCTTTTTTGACCCTCTTTTGCTTACAGAGATGGTTGGTGGGGAGGTTCCTCCTGAAAGTTTGAACTGGTGGCAGAGGAAGAAATACCCTTTACACCCTGTAATTTCTAAACTCCTGCTGTTTTTTTAAATTTACTTTTAATTGGAGCATAAGTGCTTTATAATGTTGCATTGGCTTCTGCCACACAACAGTTTGAATCAGCCATGAGTATACGTGTGTCCCTTCCCTCTGGAGCCTTCCTCCCCCACTCCCACCCCATCCCACCCCTCTGGGTTGTCACAGAACACTGGGTTGAGCTGTCTGTGTCATTCAGCATCTTCCCACTGGCTTAGAGTGGAAAGCCACTCTAAATGCATAAGTAATGCATATGTTTCAATGCTACTCTCTCAATTCATCCCACCTTCTCCTTCCCCCACTGTGTCTGCATACATTTTTTAGCACCTATTGTGACTCTACAATTTTTCAGCACCTCTTGTGACTCTACAATTATTTCAAAATAAAAAAATAAAGATTTAAAAAATTATTTTGTTTTTAGATGATAGAATAATTTCATCACCTCAAGGTAGGAAAGAATTTCTTAAATAAAACACAAAATGTACTACATACGAAAGACATTTCCTCAGTTTTCAATCTCACTCAAACTTCTTGAAGCACTTTATATTATTCAATATTATTTATCTTGAAATCTAGCTTTGATTATTTTCTAGCTTGACTTCTATGGAACTTAAACTTATCTAAATTCTCCTTTTACTTCTCAGAATGTATTCACTTTGTTAAATGACTATTAAGCACCTATCATGTGCCAAGAATTGTTTTATGCTCATTCAGTCGTGTCCAACTTTTTGCCACCCCATGGACAATAGCCTACCAGGATCCTTGTCGGTGGAATTTTCCATGCAAGAATTCTGGAGCAGATTGCCATTTCCTCTTTCAGGGGATCTTCCTGACCCAGGGATTGAACTCGCGTCTCTTGCATCTCTTGTACTGGTAAAAGAATTCTTTTTTTAAAAAAAATTTTTTATTGTGTTGGTTTTGCCATACAATGACATGAAACCACCATGGGTTTACACATGCTCTCCCTCCAGAACCCCCCTCATTCCTCCCTCCCGATTCCTTCCCCCTGGGTCATCTCGGTGCACCAGTCCCGAACATCAACCCTGGGCTGGCGATTGATTTCACATATGATAATTAACATGTTTCAATGCCATTCTTCCATATCATCCCACCCTTGCCCTCATCCACAGAGTCCACGAGTCTGTTCTATACACCTGCGTTCCTTTTGCTGTCTCGCATGCAGGGTTCTCATTACCATCTTTCTAAATTCCATATATATGCGTTAGTATACTGTATTGTTGTTTTTCCTTCTGGCTTACTTCACTCTGGATAATAGGCTCCAGTTCCATCCACCTGAGTAGAACTGATTCAAAAAAGAATTCTTTACAACTGCACCACCTGGAAAGCAGGCTATAGCAGTGAACAAGGGAGGTTTTTCAAATAGATAAGCCTCCTATCCTGATGGGGCTTACAGTTTAGTGCTGGCTTGTGATTGAGCAGACAAAAAAAAAAAAGTGTAAATAAGTAAAATATAGTAGTATGTCAGTTGGTGATAAGTGTTACAGAAAAACTAAAAATCATGAAAAGGGAATAAAGATGCTGGGGAGAGATGAAGTGTGCAGTTTTAAATATGATAATTAGGGAGTTCCTCATGGAGGTGTCTTCTGAGAAGGGAATTAAAGGAGGTGAAGAATGTGCTATTAAACTATCTGGAGACAAGTGTTAGGAAAAGAGGTTTCAGCAGGAATATGTACGCTTGGCTCAAGGATGGGTAAGGGGACCACAGAGTCCTGAACAGACTAAAGAAAAAAGTAACAGGAACTGAGATGAGAGTGATAATGACACCAGATCCCAGTGTAAGGCTTTTGCTTTCGCTCTACATCAGTGGTCTTGAAGCACTGTCCCCACCCAGCAGCATCAGCATCTCCTGGGGTGGTGTTAGAAATGCTCAACATCGCTGGTTATCAGAGAAATGCAAATCAATGCTACAGTGAGATATCACCTCACACCAACCAGAATGGCTATCATCAAAAAAGTCTACAAATAATGAATACTACAGAAGTTGTGGAGAAAAAAGAACCCTCCTACACTGTAGGTAGGAATGTAAATTGGTGCAGCCACTATGGAGAAAGCTATGGAGGTTCCTTAAAAAACTAAAAATAGAGCTACCATATGATCCAACAAGCCTACTCCTGGGCTTATATCTGTGGAGAAAATTTTTGAAGAGGTATGTGCAACCCAAGGTTCATTGCAGAAATATTTACAATAGTCAAGATGTGGAAACAACCTAAATGTCCATTGACGGTGAAAAACTGAAAGCATTTCCCCTAAAGTCAGGAACAAGACAAAGGTGCCCACTCTCACCACTATTACTCAGCATAGTTTTGGAAGTCTTGGCCACAGCAATCAGAGCAGATTAAAGAAATAAAATGGATCCAGATTGGAAAAGAAGAAGTAAAACTCTCACTGTTTGCAGATGACATGATCCTCTACATAGAAAACCCTAAAGACTCTACCAGAAAATTACTAGAGATAATCAGCGAATATAGTAAAGTTGCAGGATATAAAATCAACACACAGAAATCCCTTGTGTTCATATACACTAACAATGAGAAAACAGAAAGAGAAATTAAGGAATAAATTCCATTCACTATCGAAACAAAAAGAATAAAATACTTTGGAGTATTTCTACCTAAAGAAACAAAAGACTTATATATAGAAAACTATAAAACACTGATGAAAGAAATCAAAGAGGACACAAATAGATGGAGAAATATACTGTGTTCATGGATTGGAAGAATCAATATAGTGAAAATTAGTATACTACCTAGAGCAATCTATGGATTCAATGCAATTCCTATCAAGCTACCAGAAGTCATTTTCAGAGAAGTAGAACAAATAATTTCAAAATTTGTATGGAAATACAAAAAACCTCAAATAGCCAAAGCAATCTTGAGAAAGAAGAATGGAACTGGAGGAATCAAGCTGCCTGCTTTAGGCTATACTACAAAGCCACACTCATCAAGACAGTATGGTACTGGCACAAAGACAGAGCTATAGATCAATGGAACAAAATAGAAAGCCCAGAGATGAATCCACACATCTATGGACACCTTATCTTTGACAAAGGAGGCAAGAATATACAATGGAGAGAAGACAACCTCTTTAACAAGTGGTGCTGGGAAAACTGGACAGCCACTTGTAAAAGAATGAAACTAGAACACTTTCTAACACCATACACAAAAATAAACTCAAAATGGATCAAAGATCTAAACATAAGACCAGAAACCATAAAACTCCTAGAGGAAAACATAGGCAAAACACTCTCCGACATAAACCAAAGCAGGATCCTCTATGACCCACCTCCCAGAATATCGGAAATAAAAGCACAAATAAACAAATGGGACCTAATTGAAATGAAAAGCTTCTGCACAACAAAGGAAACTAAAAGCAAGGTGAAAAGGCAGCCTTCGGAATGGGAGAAAATAATAGCAAACGAAGCAATGGACAAACAATTAATCTCAAAAATATACAAGCAACTTCTGCATCTCCATTCCAGAAAAATAAACGACCCAATGAAAAAGTGGGCCAAGAACTAAACAGACATTTCTCCAAAGAAGACATAAAAATGGCTAACAAACACGTGAAAAGATGCTCAACATCACTCATTATCAGAGAAATGCAAATCAAAACCACAATGAGGTACCACTTTACACCAGTCAGAACGGCTGCCATCCAAAAGTCTACAAGCAATAAATGCTGGAGAGGATGTGGAGAAAAGGGAACCCTCTTACACTGTTGGTGGGAATGCAAACTAGTACCGCCACTATGGAAAACAGTGTGGAGATTCCTTAAAAAACTGGAAATAGAATTGCCATATGACCCAGCAATCCCACTGCTGGGCATACACACTGAGGAAACCAGAATTGAAAGAGGTGTGTACCTCAAAGTTCATCGCCACATTGTTTACAATAGCCAGGACATGGAAGCAACCTAGATGTCCATCAACAGACGAATGGATAAGAAAGCTGTGGTACACATACACAATGGAATATTACTCAGCCATTAAAAAGAATTCATTTGAATCAGTTCTACTCAGGTAGACGAAACTGGAGCCTATTATCCAGAGTGAAATAAGCCAGAAGGAAAAAAAATACGGTATACTAATGTATATATATGGAATTTAGAAAGATGGTAATGAGAACCCTGTATGCGAGACAGCAAAAGAAACACAGAGGTATAGAACAGTCTTTTGGACTCTACGGGAGAGGGCAAGGGTGGGATGATATGGGAGAATGGCATTGACACATGTAAATTATCATATGTGAAATCAATCGCCAGCCCAGGTTTGATGCTCAGGGCTGGTGCACCGGGATGACCCAGAGAGAGGGAATCGGGAGGGAGGTGGGAGGGGGGTTCTGGAAGGGGAACACATGTATACCCATGGCAGATTCATGTCAATGTATGGCAAAACCAACACGATAATGTAAAGAAAAAAAACAGTAAATGTCCATTGACATTGGAGTGATAAAGAAGATGTGATACATGCATACAATCTAATATTAGTCATAAAAAGAATGAAATAATGCCATTTGCAACAACACAGATGGGTCTAGAAATCATCATGCAGACAAAGGCAAGTATGATATCATTAAGATGTAGAATCTAAAAAAATGACCCAGCTGGCGTGGAGGTTGCCATAGCCGGGGATCCCTGGGGAGGAGGCTGCAGTTTCTCCCTGGGGCTCAGGCCTCAGCCGCCTGCATTCCCACTCGTAAGTCTCCTGGAGGGCGTGGCCGCCCAGGGCCTCCAGATGGGCAGGAGCGGGCAGGCCAGCTGTGTGAGGGCGGCCGCCCAGCTTCCCAGGGGCCGCAACTAGAGAGGCGCCCCCACGCCGCTCATTTTCCTCTCCCTCTGGTCCAGGCGACGCCCGCTTGTCCTTGGCCCGTTGGTGGCTTCCTGGGCCCTGGGGCCTGCCAGGTCTCCCTCCACTAGTCTGGCCTGGGGAGGGTCCGCGGACATACCAGCAGTCTGATTGATGCCCCAGTTCAGTTCAGTTCAGTGTCTGACTCTGCCACCCCATGGACTGCCCCAAGCCAGGCCTCCCTGTCCATCACCAACTCCCTGAGCTTACTCAAACTTTTGTCCGTTGAGTCGGTGATGCCATCCAACCGTCTCATTCTCTGTCGTCCCCTTCTCCTCCCGCCTTCAGTCTTTCCCAGCATCAGGGCCTTTTCCATTGAGTCAATTCTTCGCATTAGGTGGCGAAAGTATTGGAGTTTGGTCTCCCCAGGGAGACCGTTAACCACCCACCCGCCCCGGCACCTCGGGCAGGAGACCACTGCCCTGCAGTTGACACTGCGTGGTCAGAAATCTTTTTATTAAAAAAAAAGTGACACAGATGAACTGATAAACAAAAAACAGAAATAGATGTATGTGTATGGAAAACAAACTTTCAATTATCAGATGAGAAAGGGGGTGAATTTGAGATTTATATATATATATATATATATATATATATATATGCTAGTATATATAACAAATAATCAACAAGAACCCACTATATAGCACTGAAAACTACACTTAATATTTTGTAATAACCTATAAAGGAAAATAACCTGGAAAAGTATATATATATAAAATATAATATGGAGAAGGAAATGGGAACCCACTCCAGTATTCTTGCCTGGAAAATTCCATGGACAGAGGAGTCTGATGGGGTATAGTCCATGTGGTTGCAAAGAGTGGGACATGACTGAGCACACACATGCACATAATATAATAATATATATATATAGAATATATTGAATAATATATAAATAACTGAATCTCTTTGCTGTACACTTAAAACTAACACATTATAAATCAATATTCTTCAATTAAAAAAACCATATTCTCAGGATTTTCCAACTACCTGATAAATTAGAGACTCTAGAAATGGGGCCAGCAATTTGTGTTGTAACAGCCTGTTGGGTGATTTCTTTTTTTCTGAGCCCCTAGGGTGATTTTCTTTAAACTTATTTTTTAAAATTAATTTTGACTGAAATATAGTTGGCTGACAGTGTTCGTTTCTGCTGTATAGCAAAGTGAATCAGTTATATATATAAATAAATATCCATTAAAAAGTCAGTTACATATATAATATATATCTATATATCTCTATCCACCCTTTTTTAGATTCTTTTCCCATATAAGTCATATAAGAGCATGGAGTAGAGTTCTCTATGCTATAAATAGCTTCTTCTCATACATTTTTTATAGTATATGTCACTTCTAATCTCCAGATTTATCTTTTCCCCCTTCCTCCTTAGTAACCATAAATTTGTTTTCTACATTTGTGACTCTATTTCTGTTTTGTAAATAAGTTCATTTATACCTTTTTTTAGATTCCACATATAAGAATGTCATATGATATTTGTCTTTCTCTGTCTGACTTCACTCAGTATGATGATCTCTAGGTCCATTCATGTCACTGGAAATGGCATTATTTCATTCTTTTTTTTATGGTTGAGTAATATGCCATTGTATATATGTATCACTTTTTTTTTATTCATTCATCCGTTGATGGACATTTAGGTTGTTTTCATGTCTTTGCTATTGTAAATAGTGCTTCTGGGAACAGTGGGGTGCATGTATCTTTTCAAATTATGGTTTTCTCTAGATATATACCTTGGAGTGGGATTGCTGGATCATATAGCAGCTCTACTTTTAGTTTTTTAAGGAACCTCTATAGTGTTCTCCAAGCTAGATGGCATATTAAAAATCAGAGACATTATTTTGCCAACAAAGGTCTGTCTAGTCAAAGCTATGGTTTTTCCAGTAGCCATGTATGGATGTGAGAGTTGAACTATAAAGAAAGCTGAACACTGAAGTATTGATGCTTTTGAACTGTGATGTTGGAGAAGACTCTTGAGAGTCCCTTGCACTGCAAGGAAATAAAACAAGTCAATCCTAAAGGAGATCAATCCTGGGTGTTCATTGAAAGGACTAACTGAAGCTGAAACTCCCATACTTTGGCCATCTGATGTGAAAAACTGACTGATTGGAAAAGTTCCTGAAGCTAGGAAAGATTGAAGTTGGGAGGAGAAAGGAATGACAGAGGCTGAGATGGTTGGATGGCATTAGCAACTCAATGGACATGAGTTTGAGTCAGCTCTGGGAGTTGGTGATGGACAGGGAAGCCTGGCGTGCTGCAGTACATGGGGTTGCAAAGAATCAGACACAACTGAGCAACTGAAGTGACTGACTGATATTGTTCTCCATAGTGACTGTAACAATTTGCATTCCCACCAACACTGTCAGAGTGTTCCCTTTTTTCTACACCCTCTCCAGCATTTATTGTTTGTAGAGTCTTTAATGATGGCCATTCTGAACCAGTGTGAAGTGATACCTCATTGTAGTTTTGATTCATGCAGCTCAATATAAACACCACCAACAACAAACCAATCAAAAAATGGGCAGAAGATCTAAATAGAGATTTCACCAAAGAAGATATATAGATGTTGAAAAGGCACTTGAAAATATTCTCAGTTCAGTTCAGTTCAGTTGCTCAGTCGTGTCTGACTCTTTGCCCCACCATGAACCGCAGCACGCCAAGCCTCCATGTCCACCATCAACTCCCTAAGTCCACCCAAACCCATGGCCATCGAGTCGGTGATGCCATCCAGCCATCTCATCATCTGTCGTCCCCTTCTCCTCCTGCCTTCAATCTTTCCCAGCATCATGGGCTTTTCCAACGAGTCAGCTCTTTGCATCAGGTGGCCAAAGTTTTGGAGTTTCAGCATTGGCATCAGTCCTTCCAATGAACACCCAGGACTGATCTTCTTTAGGATGGACTGGTTGGATCTCTTTGCAGTCCAAGGGACGCTCAAGAGTGTTCTCCAAAACCACAGTTCAATAGCATCAATTCTTCGGCACTCAGCTTTCCTCACCATCCAACTCTCATATCCATACATGACCACTGGAAAAACAATAGCCTTGACTATATGGACCTTTGTTGGCAAAGTAATGTCTCTGCTTTTCAATATGCTCTCTAGGTTGGTCATAACTTTCCTTCCAAGGAGTAAGCAACTTTTAATTTCGTGGCTGCAGTCACCATCTGCAGTGATTTTGGAGCCCCCCAAAATAAAGTCAGACACCGTTTCCACCGTTTCCCCATCTATCTGCCATGAAATGATGGGACTGGATGCCATAATTTTAGTTTTCTGAATGTTGAGCTTTAAGCCAACTTTTTTACTCTCCTCTTTCACTTTCATCAACAGGCTCTTTAGTTCTTCTTCACTTTCTGCCATAAGGGTGGTGTCATCTGCATATCTGAGGTTATTGATATTTCTCCTGGCAATCTTGATTCCAGCTTGTGCTTCCTCCAGCCCAGCATTTCTCATGATGTACTCTGCATATAAGCTAAATAAGCAGGGTGACAATATACAGCCTTGACGTCCTTCTTTTCCTATTTGAAACAAGTCTAATTGTTCCATGTCTAGTTCTAACTATTGCTTCCTGACCTGCATACAGGTTTCTCAAGAGGCAGGTCAGGTGGTTTGGTATTCCCATCTCATTAAGAATTTTCCACAGTTTATTTTGATACATACAGTCAAAGGCTTTGGCATAGTCAATGAAGCAAGAATAGATGTTTTTATGGAACTTTCTTGCTTTTTTGAAGATGCAGTGGATGTTGGCAATTTGATCTCTGGTTCTTCTGCCTTTTCTAAAACCAGCTTGAACATCTGGAAGTTCACAGTTCACGTATTGCTGAAGCCTGGCTTGGAGAATTTTAAGCATTACTTTACTAGTGTGTGAGATGAGTGCAATTGTGCAGTAGTTTGAGCATACTTTGGCATTGTCTTTCTTCGGGATTGGAGTGAAAACTGACCTTTTCCTGTCTTGTGGCCACTGCTGAGTTTTCCATAGTTGCTGGCATATTGAGTGTAGCACTTTCACAGTGTCATCTTTCAAGATTTTAAATAGCTCAACTGGAATTCCATCACCTCCACTAGCTTTGTTTATAGTGATGTTTCCTAAGGCCCACTTGACTTCACATTCCGGGATGTGTGGCTCTAGGTGAGTGACCACACCATTGAGATTATCTGGGTCATGAAGATCTCTTTTGTACAGTTCTTCTGTGTATTCTTGCCACCTCTCCTTAGTATCTTCTACTTCTGTTAGGTCCCTACCATTTCTGTCCTTTACTCAGCCCATCTTTGCATGAAATATTCCCTTGGTATCTCTAATTTTCTTGAAGAGATCTCTAGTCTTTCCCATTCTATTGTTTTCCTCTATTTCTTTGCACTGAGGAAGGCTTTCTTATCTCTCCCTGCTATTCTTTGGTACTCTGCATTCAAATGGGTATATCTTTCCTTTTCTCCTTTGCTTTTTGCTTCCCGTCTTTACACAGCTATTTGTAAGGCCTCCTCAGACAGCCATTTTGCTTTTTTGGATTTCTTTTTCTTGGAGATGGTCTTGATTCCTGTCTCCTGTATAATGTCACAAACCTCCATCCATAGTTCATCAGGTATTCTGTCTATCAGATATAGTCCTTTAAATCTATTTCTCACTTCCACTGTATAGTCATAAGTGATTTGATTTAGATCATACCTGAATGGTCTAGTGATTTTCTCTACTTTCTTCAATTTCAGTCTGAATTTGGCAATAAGGAGTTCATGATCTCAGCCACAGTCAGCTTCTAGTCTTGTTTTTGCTGACTGTGTAGAGCTTCTCCATCTTTGGCTGCAAAGAATATGATCAATCTGATTTCAGTGTTGGCCATCTGGTGATGTCCATGTGTAGAGTCTTCTCTTGTGTTGTTGGAAGAGAGTGTTTGCTATGACCAGTGTGTTCTCTTGGCAGAATTCTATTAGCCTTTGCCCTACTTCATTCTGTATTCCAAGGCCATATTTGCCTGATACTCCAGGTGTTTCTTGACTTTCTACTTTTGCATTCCAGTCCCCTATAGTGAAAAGGACATCTTTTTGGGGTGTTAATTCTAGAAGATTCTCAACATCACTAATTATTAGAAGAGATGCAAAGCTTGATGCAAAGATTCTGATGCACCCTAGAGTTTGAGAAACACTGCTCTAAATCATACAGAAACCATCTGAGAGCCTTGAGGAGAAGACTGGGATGGTCTGATTTACCTTCTGGCTTCTATGTTGAAAATATTTCACAGGAATGGACACAAGGAGGCCAGCAGGGAGACTACTGTAAAGATCTATGGGAGAGATGATGGCGGCTTGTTCTAAAGTCATAGTGGTGAAGATGGAGAGGGGGTTATCATCACTGATTCCTCAAGGATTGTTTTTCCATGAGTTATTTTCTTTAGAGTTTGGTTACGAGATTTCACATGTAATTTGCATAAGAAGATGCTCAGATCCGTGTGTTCCTGGCCACGTTGCAGAGCTCTCTCTCTCCTATATTCAACTCCTTTTAGGATATTTTAAAGGAAATATCACCCAGCCTTCACTTAGTGGAACTACTCTTCATGTTTTGGTATCTGCAGTACATGTGTTTACACTGCTAAATTCCCAAAGAATTAAAAATAAATTCATTTCTGGGCTTTATTAACCCCCATAGGACTGAGGTCCTGTCACACCTATGAATTAGGTTACTCTGTTTCCAAAAACCCATTAAAAATATTTGACGTCTGTGCTTGTCTGTATGTGCTCAGTCACTCAGTCATGTCTGAGTCACTGCGAACCTGTGGACTGTAGCCTGCCAGGCTCCTCTATTCATGAGATTTTCCAGGCAAGAATATTTGAGTGCGTTGCCTTTTCCTCCTCCAGGGGATCTTCCCCACCCAGAGAATCAAACCCTCATCTCTTATGTCTCCTGTACTGCAGGTGGATTCTTTGCCACTGAGCCATTGGAGAAGCCCATTCTATCACCTAATATTCCCAAGAACTGATATCCAGTCTAGGATGACAATTCTGTCATTTTGCAAGGGTTGGGGTTATGTTCCCAAATGTTGTTGGGCTGGCTCTTGTGGGATCACTACAGCCAAGGAATCTGTGAGCCTCTAGTTGGTTCAGTCCTAAATGTTGACAGTGACAGATGATAAGGATGAGATGAATGTTTGTAAGAATTGCATGTATCTCTGAGTGTTTATTTATTTGATCTTTTAAAAATTAATCTTAGAATTTGGACTACATGTAATGCTAAACACATGTCACTGATTCCAAACTTAATACAGTGCATGAAAATGTTAACAAAAATCAGAGGTACTTCAGAGTCTCTCATGGGGACAGATTATTGACACAATCTGCTTATGCCTTCTGAAACCTATATTTAGTCATGGACAACTTTATGTAACTCTTTTAAGAGTTCAATGGCTAAAATCATTATTCTTGTGTCTAAGAAGAATGAGATTGTTAATTGTGTTTACTATGAAAGATGTGAATAAATAGAGTATGTTAATATTTTATTATAACTGTTAGGATTTGCTAGAACAACATTTACTACATTGGTACAACTAGTAGATTTTATTTCTCGTGCCAGATCATACTGATTGCTAATGACTGCTTGGAGCTCTGTACGAAGAGTTCTGAGGCTGAGTCTGATTACCTCAAGAAAGAGGGTCATGTTTGATATAAATTGTCAGCTGTTGGTGTGGGTCATGGGCATGGTGGTGGGGGTGGCTTTAGAGCCTCATATTGCCTGACTCTTCCACAGAAGCAAAACCTGTCAGTTTTATTTGGATAAATTCAACACTTCCCAGCCTGGATGGGAACTCTACACTCCTCAACTCTCCACTTTGAATGTGCTTATCTTTCTCATCTTTGCATTTTTCCCAAGAGCCCACTGCTCATCCAGCTGCTATTCTATCTAGCATGAAATTCTCTGTTTGGCTTTGAGGGTTCTTATGACCTCCTTCCACCCATCCTATGCCTACCATTCTCCTAAGGTCCTGTATGCATACCCTTCTTTCTGGTTAGCCTGGCTTCCTTATTGTCACAAGTGGAAAAATATTGATAATTTGGTCTCTGAGCATTTGCATAAACCTTCCATTTTAGTGGAAGGCCAACTCTCCTCTCTATTTAATTTCTATCTGTCTTTCAAGATGTGTTGTAAGTCCTTTGTAGACTGTGGAGTGTTCCCTCATTGCCCTGACCCCTCTCCCCTAACACTGCAGTTTTTGATCTAATAGAAACATGGTGTGAGCTGCAGAAACCATGATACCTTTCTTAAAGCAAAAAAAAAAAAAAAGATGAATTACAGAGAATTGGGTAGCGTTGGAAAGTTTGGAGGAGCATGCTCTAGACAGGACTTTTAGAAAGATTTGAAAAATATCATGAATTCATCCACTTGGCAAGCTGCCTCCTAGATCCAAGAGGAAAGGTTAGGGATTAGGAATGAAAATTCTAGAACACTTAGTTTTAGGGACATACCATTTTAGGTAAAGTCCAGGAATCAGAGTATTGCCAGTATTGTAACTGTTGGCTTAAGAGCCACATCAGTCCTGCCAGAGTACACTAGGAAAAAAGATGCCTTATGCCCAACATTTTGGCATCTGAGAATCGAATGACTGGATGATGGAACACAGTGCACAAATGCCCTACTTCATGGTCATGCTTGCCAGCAGAAGACAACAGATGCCTGAAAGGATGCCCACCTCTACCTTCTAGATCTTGCGTGAGTAGATGTGATTGCTTCAAGCTAAGTCTTGAAATCCAGCTGAAAAAGCCGAAGGAATGCAGTTCCTGGCATTCTACCATGTACAATACAGAAAGGCACACTAGAAAGAGAATGGGATTGATCTCGGTAAGGCAGCAGTGAAGCAAGATCTTAATTCCCTGCCCAGGAATTGAACCTGGGCAGCCTGGATGAAATCCAGGAATCCTAGCCACTAGACCAGCAAGGCTACAGGCTAGAAGCTATTTTTTTCCCTGGATCTTTGCCCTCAGTGAAAAATGTATTTATCATGGAGGCAGAAACTGTAAATGCAGGTACAAAGTTTATTATTAGGGACAAAGCACAACTACAAGTGGGAGAGCACATAGAGAAACAGTTTGTTTAGATGAGATAGAAGCAAGACAGAGATGCAGACATGGAGAGAAATGGTGCGGGTGCCTCCCTAGTGAGGAGGAGAGGAGTGAAGAGGCTGTTAAGTCATTTATATAAGGCAGTTCTTCTGGGTCTTTGTCTTCCTTCAGGCATAATATCTGGTTTCTTTTTCTACACCTGACCTCCCCTGGGATCTCCCCTGGGTGTGCATGTACCCCTCAGTCAATATAAATCTTGAAGTGAAGGCTTCTGGGAGGAGCAAGGCTCATTATGGCCTGGAATTATCCCCTCGCTTTTGACTCACAAGGATCTGTGCATGTGTAGTGTCTCCCTTGTCCCCAAAAGAGAGGAGAGCAAAGATTCCTTAATCCATTACTCAAACAGGGTTTTGCCCCTCTTTGTCCTTGCCATGATTATTGCCTTAGAGACAAACCCTGGCTATTGACCCTGTTTCTGTTGTTACTTCCATTTTGGAGGGCAAACAGGAGGCTGATTTTAAATGCTTAAACAGGAGCCCATCTATCTTTTGTCTCAGGAAGTGCTAATGGTTAAAAGTATTCAGCCTGAAGCCCACTTCTTCAAGCCCCATGAAACGCAAACAGGAGGCCAGTTGTAAATATCTAACATGGAGCCCATCTATCTCCTACATCAGGATGGGTAAGGACATTTGTGTTGTGAGATTTGCCATAGGCATCACAAAATTTGCCATAGGCATCACAAATTGCTATCTCTTTTTTAAAAAATTAATTTATTTTAAATGGGAGGATAATTGCTTTACAATAAGTTGGTTTCTGCCACATATCAACATGAATCAGTCATAGGCATATGTATGATCCCTCCTTGGACCTCTCTCCCTCCTCCCACCCTGCCCCCCCCCCCTAGGTTATCACAGAGCCCCAGATTTGACCTCCCTGCATTATACAGTAAATTTTCACTGGGTATCTAATTTTATATATGGTAGTGTACATTTCCAATCTTCTCTCTCAATTCATCCTACCCTCTTCTTCTCCCACTGTGTCTACAAATTTGTTATCTATGTCTGTGTCTCCATTGCTGCCCGGTAAATAGGTTCTTCAGTACTATCTTTCTAGAGTCCATATATATCCGTTAATATATATTTGTTTTTCTCTTTCTGATTTACTTCACTCTGTATAATAGGCTCTGAGTTCATCCACCTTATTAGTTCATCCTCCTTTTTTATGGCTGAGTAATATTCTACTGTATATATGTACTGCAACTTCTTCATCTATTCATCTGTCAGTGGACATCTAGATTGCTTCCACATCCTAGCTATTGTAAATAGTGTTATGATGAATATTGGGGCATGTGTGTCTTTTCAATTATGGTTTCCTCAGGGTATATGCCCAGTAGTGGAATTATTGGGTCATAAGCTGGTACAGGGTATATGCCCAGTAGTGGAATTATTGGATCAGAAGCTGGTTTTATCACTAGCTTTTTTTTTTTTTTTTAAGAAATCTCCATACTGTTCTCCATAATGGCTGTATAAATTTACATTCCCACCAACAATTCAAGAGGATTCCCTCTCTCTGCATCCTCTTCAGCATTTATTATTTATAGATTTTTAATGTAAACTTAAAAGATTTTGCACAGTGAAGGAAACTATAAACTATAAACAAGGTGAAAAGACAGTCCTCAGAATGGGAGAAAATAGTAGCAAACAAAAGAACTGACAAAGGATTAATTTCCAAAATATACAAGCAGCTCATTCAGCTCAATACCAGAAAAACAAACAACTTAATCAAAAGTGGGCAGAAGATCCAAACAGACATTTCTCCAAAGAAGACACACAGATGACAAATAGACACATGAAAAGATGCCCAACATTGCTCAATATTAGAGAAATGCTAATCAAACCTGCAATGAGGTATCATCTCACGCTGGTCGGAATAATCATGAACAAATTGCTGTCTTTAAACATTGCAAATCCTGTCCTGCTATTTCCCTCTTTAAAACCACTCATTGCCTCTTAATGGCCTGAAGCTGTACTCCTCAGCATGGCCATAGGCTTTCTTCTGTGCCCAGGAGGCTAGGAGAGTACAAATGTAAAACAGAGTTTATTAGGGGAAGGTGGCTTGGAGAGCTTTTCCAGCTTCTGGGCACTAGTATTCTCCTCTGCTCTTTTGCAAAGTCATCAGAAGCATGGCTTTTGTTTTGATTTCATACTTTTCAAAATATGACTGTTTCAACACCTCCCTTACTTTTCTTTTAAAAAATTGGGGATATATTTGCTTTACAATGTTGTGTCAGTTTCTGCTGTACAACAAAATGAATCAGCTATACAGGTGTATGTATTCATATACATATACATATATCCTCTCCCTCTTGAGCCTCTCTCCAACATTGCCTGTTCCACTGCCCCCCTATTTAGGTTATCACAGGGCACCAAGCTGAACTCCCTGTGCTGTACAGCAGCTTCCTACTAGCTATCTATTTTATACTTAGTAATGTATATATTACCCAGTCTGGGACTAATTGACTGGGAGTCAATTCCAGTCTCCCAGTTCATCCCGCCCTCTACTCTTCTCCCTTCCCAAGTCCACCCTTACTTTTATTTGAAGCTTCCTCTTCTTATGCCCCTATAGGCCCTTTCTTGTACAGTTTGGATTTTTATTCCCAGAAGTTTCTTCTTGGCATAATGCTTTGCCTCAGAAGCAAGCTTTAGTTGGTTAGCTCCAGGTTTCAGGGTCCAGACTGGTTCAGCACCATCTGTCACGATCGTACTCACCCATGATGCACAGCCAATATTGCACTGTCTCTTTGCACTCACCCACAAATTGGCTCCTGTAGAATCCCTCCCCATTTTTGGCCTCTATTCTCAGACTGGGCCTCCAGAATCCCAGGGAATACTTTTGGCATCTTGAAGTTCTCATATACTTAGGGCCATGAGAGCTCCATTGCCTTTCCTTTCTTTCTTCAGCACAGATGCTAATATCACTTGTTCTGATGATATTAGACTATTCTTTGATGGTTTGTTCCTACATACTGGGTATATGTCAGGATATCATGATTTCTCCTTTTATTATAGATGTTTTCCATGATTCTTTGATTTTGATATTCCAGTTGCTAGGCCTTTTTTTAAATGGGAAAATTAATGGAAAAATAAAGATCATTCTATTTTTGTCACCATCTTCTTTTAAAAATACTAATTGAATAAATAAAAATCACTGATGATTCTGAATTCACCCCTACTTTTGTTAGAAAAAAAGGATTTACTGAAGTCGTGATGTCATGAAGAATGATGGATTTGCAGGGATCTCTTCAGCAACAAGCCAGCACCCTCACAAAGTTGACATTTTTGGCTTGGGTCCACCCAAAGTTTCCTTAGTTGGGCCCAACACAGCCTCTTTCTACTCATTGCTCTTTTCCTGTGGAAACAGGTGCCACTTCTGATGCTCTTGAAAAAATTGTGGGTGCTTCCTGTGGCATTACTAAGAACAAAGGCTGGACTTTGTCATTGATGGTGTAGATGAATTCAAGCTATCTTTCATTTTCTTGTCACTTACTCAAGAGTTAAAATCTGGGGTGGGGAGGTTAGGTGCACCTTACTGGCAAAGTCTAGGCTTCTTCCTGTGATTTCCTTGCTAGGGAATAGAGGATGAAACTGATATTTCAGTGTCAGTAGTATAAGAGGTGATTCCTTTACAATGAGGAAGGAGTTTGATGTTGGAAAGCAGTGGGGAAAGGCTAAATCTCTATTGCAGTCCATCCCTTTGGTTGGTGAAAATCCATTTACTTTTCCTTAAATCTTAAAATTTTATCAGGAACAATAAAAATAAACAAAGGAGGAAAAGAAGAAAGAAAGACAAACAACTCATTAAAATACACCTATCTTTTATACAAATGAAATGTCTACCTTTGACGAAAGGTAGACAGACTATGATCTTGCAGTTCTTGCTCCAGTTTTAGGTACAGGATTTTGGTGATGCTGTCTTAGCGTTGGCTTACCAGGTTGTGAAGTTCACCACCACCAATGGACATTATGCCAAATCATGAAAAAAGGAAAGAAAAAGAAAGTAAAATATATTACACCACAAATAAAGAAATAAAGATAAAAGCTATGTCTGTTTTTTCCAAAGCTGATTATGACACTGTAGTTAATTTTTATGACTTCTTTTCTCTATTATCAATTCCTGTTTCCATGGACTTTAATTAACACCTTAACTAGTTGGAATTCCTTCCTTCCTGAGGTGGTGCATATGATATCCATTTCTGAGGGAAGTGAGTGCTTGATAATCTTGTGTGTAGAGCCTTCTATAAATTTTCACCATTGCAAACAATGCTACTGGGAAGAGTACTGAAAAGCCTCTGAATTTACTCCTTTCTCCTTCTTCCTTCCCTTTTATAAGTTATTCAGTCATGTCCAACTCTTTGTCATCCCATGGACTGTAGCCTTTCAGGTTCCTCTGTCCATGCAATTCTCCAGGCAAGAGTACTGGAGTGGGTTGCCATTCCCTTTTCCACCCCTTTTGTAGCAGAAACCTTATTTATTTCATCTTGATACTGAGAATTAACCATCCTATATAACACTACAAAATTATTATTTTTTTGCATGTTGTCTCAGGAACATGAGCAACCCAAAACATCCAGGAGACAATTACAACTTTCAACTTGGTTAAATAATTGTTGTATTTCCTCATAGAAACACTCTTCCATTGAGAGGTGGCTAAGGGCCTGAGCACTCAAATTCCAGCTCCACCATTTACCACTGCATTCAATTTCCTAATGTGCAAAGTGTGGACAATATAGTACTTCAGTGGAGTTATTATGATGACTAAATGAGATATTCCATGTAAGTCACATAGAACAGTGCCCATCACAGGAGTGTTTTTAAGATATAAACTGTTACTACCGAGGTGCTAAACACACAGAGCACAGTTACAAGGAAGAGAAACAAACAAAATCAAGATTATGGGTGTAACTGTGAACCTTGAGCAGCCCCTCACCACTCTATGCACATTTTCACACTTTCATTTCTTCATTATGTTAATAGTGGAAATAGCACCATATATTTTGCATACTCAAAGCATCCAATTTACCTTATACCACGTGCTCTAATCTCCCAAGATTCCCCCACAACTGGCACTGATTTTTATAAAGGTCCATATTCTTGTTGCTTAAGGCCACCTATTTCTGGGCAATGCACATATGTCGTGAACAATGAATCCCATGGGTATCGATCCATTATCAATTCTTTTCTGTGCAAATATCAATCATTAATACTAATATTTGAATTATTTGATAAGAAATAGTAATGTGTGACTGTCATGATGTATAAGGCAACAATTAGGTCATAGATGACATGTTAAGAAGGAAAGAAAATCTTAATCCAGAATAACTTTCTCTTCCAAAGGAGTAAATCATTGCCTCCTTCATAAGGGTTCACTGTAATCAGCCTGCCAACAGGAGGCTCCTGGTCCCTTTGATATGCCATATTAGGAGATAGGGATGTTGGTTGCTGCTCTACAAACTGTAGAGGATACATCCTTAATCTTAGTCTGTGTTCTTGTCAGCTCTTGGTCCCATGCCTGTATGGGTCTGGTGTTCCATGTGTGAAATAGCACTCTATATGGTCCACTTATTCAGATCATCAGAATGTACTCTGAAGAATAGAATCCCAATAACAACTTTGCTTTGTTCATAAAAACAATAAGCAATGTTTAATTTTCTAATGCTGTCATAAAAATTACCACAAATCTAATGGCTTGAAACAACACAAAATTTTAATCTCACAGTTCTGTAGGTCAGAACTCTGACATGGGTCTCGAGTATCTAAAATCAAAGTGGCAGCGTGTCTGTATTTCTTTCTAGAGGCTCTAAGGAAAGTCTGTTTCAATGCTCGTTCAAGGAGTCAGTAGAATTCAGTTCCTTGAGGTTGTAGGACTGAGGCCCCTACTTCCTTGCTGGTTGTCAGTTGAAGGTTGTTCTCAGCATTTAGAGGCCCCTGTATTGCCTCTTCTATCCATTTTCAAATCTAGTAATTGTGAGTTGAATTCCTTTCACACCTTGAATCTCTCCTGCCTCTTATGTTACATCCCTTATACTCTTCTTTCAGGAAAAGTTCTCTACTTTTAAAGACTTAAGTTATTTGATTGGGTCCACCAGGATGCTACAGGATAATCTTCCAGGCTCAAGATCCAGAGCCTTAACCACATCTGAAAAATTCCTTTTGCTAAGTAGCAAAACATAATAGGGTCCAGGGATCAGGGCATGACCAGCTCTGAAGGGCCATTATTTTGTCTACCACAAGCAAGCGTTGTAGAAGAAAGCTAATATCATCTGACTCTCTGCAGTAGGAAACTTTGATGATTATTCACAAGAGACATAATATTCTTCCAATCTCCAAATGTTGATCCTACTAACTTATAAATAATTTGGCTAAACCATTAGCAAACACCTAGTTCCTTAACTCAGTTTATCACTCTTTCTAGGCAAAGTGGAAAAAGAGATGTCCTAGTCAAGGAGAGTTGAGACATCTCTGAGAAAGTCATAAAGGTGTACATTTGTCCCATCAAGTGAAAGAAAATTGCTTCTAGTGTCCTCCATTTGTTGGAAATTGAGGAGAAAAAAAGCATTTGTCAGATTAATAACTTCATACTCAATATCAAGGGTTGTACTGATTTGTTCTAATAAGGAGACCATGAAAGGAAAAGTACCTGCAGTTAGAGTCATACATTATTAAACTGACAATAATCCACTGCCATTCTCCAAGGTTCATCTACCCTTGGCAGGATAAACCAAAGAACCAAATGGACCTGTGAGCTGGAGTGCTTTTCAAGTATTTTATGGTGACACTGATTTCCATGATTCTCCTAAGGATGTGGTTTATGTTTTGGCTTATTTTTTTGGTAGGAAGCACAAAGTGTAGAGGCTTCCTCTTGTCCCTTTCTGTCATGATCTCCCTCCCTCCATTAGTAAAGGGTACTGATAGAGAATCATTGCTGTGCATATTTATTGACATGTGTTTTGATTACCATTGGCCCACTACCATGAATAAGGTCAAAACTCCACTTGTCACCTGTCTTGTGTAAACTTCCATTCTGGGTATTAGATCACTGTGGTATTCTGAGAGCATAGGCAGTAGTGGCAGTTTAGACCTGACGGATAATGTACATAAAAAGTTTAGATGCCTATCTTTTTATGAGGATAAATATCCATATCTATCTTTGGAGAAGAATAAGGGGAAGATTCTAAGTGTACACTTGTATATTTTTGCAGGATATTCCAAGTGTACCCAGTCTTCATTTGCAAGATTCTGTTTCTTTGAACTTGAGTCTAGGAATTGCATGAAGCACTAGGATCATCATAACATGGTGACGATAGAAGTCAGACCTCCAATTATTCAGTAATATCCATAATGTAGGATTGCAATAGGTATGGCAGAAAAAATAATGTTCACAAGTATTCTATACGGTTTATCCATTTCCCTTTCCCCTTGTAGTCAAGTGCTGCCATGTGATTAGCTCTGCTCAATGGGCTGTGAGCAGAAGTGACATGTCAAACTGCTGGCTGGAGCCCAGAAAAGCAGGCTTAAGCTCTTGATGTAATCTCTTCCTCTACCATGGAAGCTATGAGATCAGATCACAACATGAAACAGGCTTGGCCTCTAGTCGCTGTATGATCAAAAGCCCAAGGTCACTCAGACCTATAGCAGACTTACGTACAAGAGAAATAAACTTTTAACTGCTAAATCATTGACACCTGGGGGTCATTTTTATTAGCATAGCATCTCCTCATTCATTGGGGAACCAGTCCTTAGAGTCAAAGGATCCCAAGAGCGATCAACCATTATCAATGATCTTGTGGGTAAGACCATTTTATCTACCATAATGATACTTCCTTCTGTTATGGTAATCAAGCTCATTCTGCCTCTGCCAGTTAAGTGTCTCTGCTTTTTTTTTTTTTTTTTCATTCTGAAATCCTTTCATCACACTGAAATGAGGGGGCCTGTTTTAACTGTAGCATCTTCCTCAACATCTTTGGACAACACAGAACAGCCATCAGAGTGTTTCTCAAAGATGCTCATACTTTTTTTACCAACATTGATCTCAAGGTTTCATTGAGGAGAGATTTTTTTCTGGGCCCTCCCTAGGGACTTAGGAAGTGGGTGGTTGCATTGTGATTGATTTCACACTTCCTATATCTCTCCAAATTAAAGTTCCTTTATATACATTAGATCAAACTATTTTTGGTATTTGGATTTTATTTAGTAAGGGTCAGCTAAGAACATATATGCAAATGTTCATTAACCAGATATACAAATCATTACAATACATACCAGCAAGAACACAAAAACTAGCCTGTCTAGTAAGTCCATTTATATTGATAATTTGAGTCCAATCTAAAGCTATGTTTCTTCCAATTTGGTGCGTGTCTTCAGTTGCTCAGTCATGGCTGACTCTTTGCAACTCCCTGGACTGTAGCCAGTCAGACTCCTCTGTCCATGGAATTTTCCAGGCAAGAATACTGGAGTGGATTGCCGTTTCCTACTCCAGGGGATCTTCCCAACTCTGGGATAGAACCTGCATCTTTTGCTTTGCCTACGCTGGCAGACAGATTCTTAACCACTGCACCATCTGGGAAGTCTCCTTCCAGTTTGATGAGAGCCCTCTAAATTCATTCCCACACACATTCCAAAGACCTTTGCAAATAAAATGAAATTCATGCAATTCTTTGGAATAGATTCCTCTCTTTGGTTTTATTTATCATTTTCTCCTTAGGGTATGCTATGATCTAATTTAATTGTAACTTAGGAGAAAAGAGGGTGTGTGAGGGGTTAGAGAGGGTAGATTGAAAGATAAAATGGTTTGTTGTTGTAGGGTAACTCTCTCATTCATGGACACAGGAAGATTGTTTCCAAGAGTATGGGAAGTTCAGTGATGGGTAGGGGTTCTATATACCAAGACATCTCCTAATCCTGCGATGTACATCTAATCCAGTGTTTCAGTGTTGTCTTTTTTCCTGATACGTGGCCCTACTGAAGAGACATTACACTCTGGTTAATTCAACAGATGTCACAATTTGGCAGTCCGCAGGGGAAAAAAATAATCTCTGATAAATTTGGTATTCACTTATCTCAGTCTTAAAGATGCAACTAAAAATTTATTCTTTTACAGTATTCGTAGAAAGCCTGAGAATTTAGAAATTTAAATGCTTCATTTTCTTTTTAAAAAATCACCAAATGCCAAGATAAGTAATTCCTTTACCCTGTAGTCTTTGCATTAGCAACAACAATCTCCCAGGCTTTGCCTTCCGTGAATACTTCATTCTGATAACTCTGGGTAATCTTTAACTATTTTGCTGCTGTGTGCCATAAACTAGAATTTCATTCTAGAATGTTAATAGGATGTTCATTGCTTTTTGTTGTGTCTAGGCTAGATACCCAATCCCAGCTTTTCTATACTTTATTGGAGTCGTGTTAATTACAATGTGCTTACTTTGTGCCAGGCACTGTTTCGAGCCGTTCTCATACATTAACTCTTTAAGCATTAAAACAAGCCAGTGAGACTGGCACTGTTATCATCCACACTTAAAATGAGACACTGATACATCTACAGGCTAGTTCACAGAGCTTGTTAAGTGGCAAAGCTGGAGATTTAAATCCAGGCAGTCTGACTCCTCCATGTGCTTTGCTGCTTCTCAATTTGAAAGTGGATTCTTATCAGTTAGTTTGCTGTCATTTTGTGAGAAATAGAAACTAATTTTTGCTTTCTCAACAAAATGATGTTTTATTGGAATATCGTCAGAACTGACAGAAAAAACTACAAGAGCAGCCTTGGTAATAAACAAGATGGAGCTGAGGTCTCTATAGTGGGCCAAAGAAAAGGAAGGCAGCAACTATTCTGCTGAGAAAACAGTCTGGCCAGGACACCGCTCTTTTCACTACATCTGCCATCACTGCTAACTTCATGACAGAGTTCTAACCACTCCATCATCATATTGCCACTCACTCGAGTGCCAAACTTCAGAGCAGAAGCCTCTGATGTGCTGAGCTTATTCACCTGCCTGTACTGTGGCTGCCAAAGAATGAAGAGAAGGAGGATTGAAAGTTTGTGGCTTCCTTAGTGGGAAAGAGATGAAGCCCAGCTTCACAATGAGACTAAACACAATGAGGAAATCCAACAAATGGTAAAGAGGTTGCTTAAAAGACATCAAAATGCTAACTGATCATTGCGATTTGTAAAGATCTAAAAGGATCGGTACCCTACACTTTCATTTGTGTCTGAAAAACCAAGAAACCAAGGAACAGATATTGCTCAGCCTTCCCGCTCTCCAAATCTCTCCCAGCTCCAGTGTATAGTTGGATAGACTTAACTGAAAAGAAGTAAACCATATCTCCCTAACCCCATCCCTGAAACACAGCAAGCTAGATTCAAATTCTAGGCTCAGACCATTTAATAGGAGGCTATGTTTTTTTTTTTTTTCCCCAAAATTTTGCAAACCCAAGACACACCCTAGTCTAATCTCAGCTTGGGGATGTTTCTCACATTCCTTTGTAGAATTGGTTACCCACAATTTCAGTAGTCCCAGCCCAAGCCCCAAACCACTGAATTCAGCCCATCAGACTTTCAGATAAAATTTGGGAGGTTAGAAACAACCCTAAGTGGTCCAATTTACCAAAATAGGTAGGTCCCTTACATGTTCTTTTCTCAACCCCAATCTCCCAGGAAATACTGTAAAAGGAAACAAGAAGACATAAAGTTGATAGGTAAGACTGTAGATAAATACAAAAAGAAAATAAGGAGTGAGTGAGAAGAAAGAATGTAGCTCCATTCAAAAGAAAAAGGCTTCCCAAATTACTCTGTCTCCAGAGTGCTGCCCTCTTATTTTGGAAAATTTCACTCTTCCTAGCCTGCCTGCTTGCCTACTCTTTACCCAGAAAGCCTATCAACATTTGCAGTGAATCTTCCTCACGTGCAGTTGCAAACATAAGGATTGGACTCATGAAACCTACATCAGCTTACTAAACAAATGAATGGGGCTCTTCATTCATAAGTATTAATAAACAACCACTAGATATATGACTAAAACCTATGATAGGAAGTAAATGTGCAAGGCAAACAAGCAGAACTGACCATAGATGAAAGAGAGATGATAATGGAGCAGAAGAGAACTTGATACATACTTGAGAGGTCATTGCAGCCATAAAAGGATGCAATCAAAAAGCAAAAAAGAGTTAGCAAATCTGTTATTAGTGTTAACTATGAAGGAAAATAAACAAACCAGTAAATAATAAAATGGACAAAGTAAGTTGGGTACTTATAGATAACAATTGAGAAAATCAATGATAACATAATAAATGGATTATATTACATTACAGGAAAGTTGAGACTTGGTGAATAGAATTCTGTTCTGAATAAAAGAATTTCTGGGGGAAAAAAGAGTGGAAAAAATATCAAATATAAACAGAAAAATAGTTTTCAGAGCCAAACAAAGACATACACTAATAATAATTTTGATTTTTCCATGTTTTCTTTTTTTTTTCTTACTGTGAATGTATCTCATTCTTATTTTCTATCCCTTTAATTATCTGTTTCTTCTGTGGTTTGTTCTGTTTACTTTGTAAGTGTGAGCAAAATTGATTTTAAAAGACTACACCTGAACCTCTAGTTCCAATCAGGTTGCAGTACCTTCCATAAACAACTCTAAAAGCTAGACAAAAAATATTAAAAAAAAAAAAAAACTTTTGTTTCTAGGCATTAGAGAACAATCATAGCAGAAGTGAACACTTCATTTATACTCACTTTGTCCCCAAAGGCATTTCCTAAACTGAGGTGCAGAGAACCCACACAGAGAATGGTGGTTTATTCAAGCAGAGGAGACATTCATTGTTTAGATCTGCCAAGAGAACTCTGATTGAAAGATTGTCACAGTAGAGGAGAGACCTGCAGTTGAGTCCCCAAAATCTATGATATTTTCCTAGGTTTTTGAATAATTTTAAATTATTTGTGCATAAAGAGAACCTCTGGAAAAAGAGCCACAGTTTGGGAGGTAAAGATTAGAATTTTGACGTAAATAGAATGGAAATATCTTGGTGAACCCCATAGACTTTCAGTCAGGAGCTAAGAAAGGTCATATCCTAATAAGTGGCAAATGTTAGGAGTCCTAGCTACATCCTTAGAATAGTACAAAACTGAAGTAAATCTACTTAATTTTTCTATTTTATGTTTAAAATAATTAAATTTACATACAATAAATGCATTTTAGCAACTGATTTGAACTGTAAAGCTTCATGAGTTTTGACAAATGCTTACACCCATATAGTCACTACTCCAAAAAAGATATAGATGTTTTCTACCACACCAATTTTCTTTTTTTTAAAATTTTATTGATATATAGTTGATTTACAATGTTGTACTAATTTCTTCTGTTTAGCAGTGTGTTGGTTATAGATATATATTTAATATACATATGTATTTTGCTCATAATCCTTTCCATTATGGTTTGTCATGGGATATTGAATATAATTCCCTGCACTACACGATAGGACCTTATTGTTTATCCATCCTATTTATAATAGTTTGCTTCTACTAATCCAAAACTTCTAATCCTTTCCTGTCCTACCACTGCTTCCCCTTGGCAACCATAGTTTGTTCTCTATATCTGTGAGTCTATTTTGGTTTCATAGATATTGCTTTGCTGGTTTGTATTATATTTTAAATTCCACATTTAAGTGATATCATGCGCATTTGTCTTTCTCTTTCTGACTAACGATAATCTCTAACTCCATCCATGTTGCTGTAAATGGCTTCAAAAAGAATGACATAATGACATTTGTATCACCCTAAATTTTCTTTGTGACTTTTTTCAGACAGTGACCCCTCTGATTCCTCTAGATTTCTCTAGAAAACTACTAACATGCTTTCTATTAGTAGATAAATTTTGCCCTTTAAAAAAGAACATCCTTTAGTGTCTGGTTTATTTCACTCAGCATAATGTTTTGAAATCATATATATTGTTGTGTGTATTAGAAGTTTGGTCGTTTTTCTTTCTGAATAGTGTTGCATTATATAAATATACTACAATAATTTGCCTATTGTTAGGCATTTAGGTTATTTTCATCTTTTGCTATCGTGAATAAAGCAGCTATAAACATTTATGTATAAACTTTTCTTGTGAGCCTTTTCATACTAGTCAAAGTTATGGTTTTTCCAGTAGTCATGTATGGATGTGAGAGTTGGACTGTAAAGAAAGCTGCGTGCCAAAGAACTGATGCTTTTGAGCTGTGGTATTGGAGAAGACTCTTGAGAGTACCTTGGACTGCAAGGAGATCCAACCAGTCCATCCTAAAGGAAAACAGTCCTGAATATCCTTTGGAAGGACTGGTGCTGAAGCTGAAGCTCCAAACCTTTGGCCACCTGATGCAAAGAACTGACTCCTTAAAAAAGACCCTGATGCTGGGAAAGATTGAAAGCAGGAGGAGAAGGGGATGACAGAGGATGAGATGGTTGGATGGCATCACTGACTCAATGGACATGAGTTTGGGCAAGCTCCAGGTGTTGGTGATGGACAGGGAAGCCTGGCATGCTTGACCATGGGGTTGCAAAGAGTTGGATAAGACTGAGCAAGTGAACTGAACTGAACTTTCTTGTGGGCATATCTTTTCATTTCTTTTATGTACTTAGCAGGGCAGTTTCTTGGTTATATGGTAGGTGCAGATTTAACTAAACAAGGAAATGTTGAATGTTTATCAAAATGATGTCACTTTACATTCCCACTCGCAATGTGTTAGAATTCCAGTTTTTTACATCCTTGTCAACTCTTAGCATTGTCAGAGTTTTAAATTTCAGCCGCTCTAATTGCCATGAAATTAAAAGACAAAGACACTTGCTCCTTAGAAGAAAAGCTATGACCAACCTAGCAAGCTTATTAAAAAGCAGAGACATTACTTTGCCAACAAAGGTCCATCTAGTCAAAGCTTTGGTTTTTCCAGTAGTCATGTATGGATGTGAGAGTTGGAGTATAAAGAAAGCTGAACACCAAAAAATCAATGTTTTTCAACTGTGGTGTTGGAGAAGACTCTTGAGCATCCCTTGGACAGCAAGGAGATCCAACCAGTCCATCCTAAAGGAGATCAGTCTTGAATATTCATTGGAAGGACTGATGCTAAAGCTGAAACTCCAATACTTTGGCCACCTGATGCGAAGAACTGACTCATTGGAAAAGACCCCAATGCTGGGAAAGATTGAAGGTGGGAGCAGAAGGGGATGACAGAGGATGAGATGGTTGGATGGTATCACCAACTCAATGGACATGAGTTTGAGTAAACTCCAGGAGTTAGTGATGGACAGGGAGGCCTGGCGTGCTGCAGTTCATGGGGTTGCAAAGAGTCAGACATGACTGAGTGACTGAACTGAGCTGAACTAAATGGGTATGGAAAACTTTTCTATTTGGTTTTTAATTTTCATTTCTCTGGTGACTAATAATATTAAGTATGTTTCAGATGGTATTGTTTTTTGCATATCTTCCTTTGTGAAGTGCTGTTCAAATACTTTGCCCATGTTTTAAAATGTAGCTGTTTGTGCTTTTATTATTGAGCTGTAATGCTTCCTTATATTCCCTAGATGCAAGTTCTTTATCAGATATATATATATATATACACACACACATATATATATAGTGTGTGAGATATATATATATATATATAAGATTATATATATATTTTTATCAGGTATATATATATACATATATATATATATATATATATATAGTTTGTGTGTGTTGTGTGCTTAGTCGCTCAATCATGTCTGACTCTTTGTGACCCCCAGGCTCCTCTGTCCATGGGGATTCTCCAGGTGAGAATACTGGAGAGGGTTGCCATGCCCTCCTCCAGCGGATCTTCCCAACCCGGGAATAGAACCCAGGTCTCCCACATTGCAGGTGGATTCTTTACCATCTGAGTCACCAGGGAAGCCCAAGAATACTGGAGTGGATTAGCCTATCCCTTCTCCAGGGGATCTTCCTGCCTCAGAAATTGAACCAGAGTCTCCTGCATTGCCTATATATATACATACATAAAATATCTTCTCTGAGTGTATAGCTTGTCTTTCAACTTTCTTACTGGGATCTTTTGAAGAGTAGACATTTAAAATTTTGATGAAGTTATATTTATAATTTTTTATTTTCTCACTTGTTTGTGTTCCATCTAAGAAACTTTTGCCTATACTCAGGTGACAAACATTTTCTCCTCTTTTGTTTCAGAGGTCTCTAATTTTATCTTTTACAGAGGATCATGATCCATTTTGAGTAAATATTTGTTCATGTTGTCACTTAAGAAATGAAGTTCATTTTTATCCAAACAGATATCCAGTTGTTTCAATACCATGTCCCCATTTGATTACCTTGCTGAAAATCAACTGAACATGTATATTTTTTCCCAGTGAACTTTTGATGTTCCATTTGTTTCTATGTTAGAATTTCAATTAATATAATTATTATGATTACAGTTTGTATAAATTCTTGAGCTTTTTAAATAAAAAAGTGCTTTAAATTGTTTGCTAGTTACATCATTTTTCTTATTCTTGACTATGCTTTGTTAATTCATTTTCTCCTGATTTTGAGTTGTATTCCTCTACTTCTTGATATATCTATTAAATTATGATTGTATACTAGACATTGTGAATGTTACACTGTTGAATGACTGGATTTTGTTAATGTCCTTGAAGAGCATTTATTTGGGGCAGGGGGAGGGTGGAGGTAGCTAAATTATTTGTTGTTCAGCTTGATCCTTTTGAGATGTTTCAAACACTTTTGCATGTATCCAACTTTAATTTACCTACTAACAAATGATTCTATTTGAGATCTCTATTTAATATTCTGGGTATTCAATAAATTCTCTCTGCTGTGATTGGCTAGAATATAGATGTCTCCCAGCAGTATATGGATTCTAAAGTTTTTTTTTAACTTGTAGCAAACTAAAGATTGTGATTTTTGCACAATCAAGGAATTTCACTTGATGATATGTAATAAATACTCAGCTAAGAAATCAAGAATACTCTTAGGCAGATTTCTGAAGCTCTCCATCTGCATAGTTCTCTCCTCTACAGTACTATGCCCTGCAAATTCCAGTCACATTAGCCTCCGACAAATTCTGCTTATGTCTTCCCAAGTCAGAAAAACCCCTTTTGTCTGCTTGAATTTCTTTTCTTTTGAAAAAATCTAGAAGTCTCTTCCTGGAAGAAGGCTAGAGTGAATAGCTTAAGAGACACGAAGATGTCTAAAATCATATATGTACTTGATTCACCAGAAGTGAGGATATATAATGAAATGAGGCAATATTTGAAGAAATAGCACTGAGAAATTTCCAAATCTGATGAAAGTCATTAACCTATAGATTCAAAAAACTCAGAATATAATTTTAAAAAGACTTCATCTAAGCAAGTACTAGTCAAAATGTTGAAAACCAAAAATGAGGAGAATATCTTAAAATATTCAGAGAAAAAAGACAAGCAAAAACAATAAACTGATAATTTTTAAACATATACTCTAAAAGCCAGGAGGCACTAGGGTGACATATTTAAAGAGCTAAAATAAATAAATAGAACTGCCAACTTAGAATCATATACTCCATGAAAAACATCTTTATAAAGTATGGACAAAATAAAGATGCTTTAATATAAAATAAGATACCAAAATATTAATTTTTAGCATACTCATACTATAAAAACTATAGGAAAATGGTAGAGATCAAAGTCCAAAACATAAAGAAGGAATAAAGAATATTAAAAGACTAAATAGGTAGCTCAGTTGAGTTTAGTTCAGTTGGTCAGTCATGTCTGACCCTTTACAACCCCATGGACTGCAGCATGCCAGGCTTCCCTGTCTGTCACCAACTCCTGGAACTTGCTCGAACTCATGCCCATCGAGTTGGTGATGCCATCCAACCATCTCATCTTCTGTCATCCCCTTCTCCTCCTTCCTTCAATCTTTCCCAGCATCAGGGTCTTTTCAAATGAGTCAGTTCTTTGCATTAGGTGGCCAAAGTTTTGGAGCTTTATTTTTAATATCAGTCCTTCCAATGAATATTCAGGACTGATTTCCTTTAAGATGGACTGGTTGAATCCCCTTGCTGTTCAAGAGACTCTCAAGAGTCTTCTCCAACACTGCAGTTCAAAAGCATCAATTCTTTGGCATTCAGCATTCTTTATGGTCCAACTCTCACATCCATATATGACTACTGGAAAAACCATATCTTTGACTATATAGACCATTGTTGGTAAAGTAATGTCTCTCCTTTTTAATATGTTGTCTAAATTGGTCATAGCTTTTCTTCCAAAGAGCAAGTGTCTTTTAATTTCATGGCTGCCATCACCATCTGCAGAGATTTTGAAGCCCAAGAAAATAAAGTCTGTCACTGTTTCCATCGTTTCCCCGTCTATGAAGCAACGGGACTGGATGCTATGATCTTCATTTTTTGAAAGTTGAGTTTTAAGCCAGCTTTTTCAGTCTCCTCTTTTATTTTCATCAAGAAGATCTTTAGATCCTCTTTGCTTTCTGCCATAAGGATGGGGTCATCTGCATATCTGACATTATTGGTATTACTCCCGGCTATCTTGATTCCAGCTTGCACTTCATCCCACCCGGCACATAAAGTATTCTGCATACAAGTTAAGTAAGCAGAGTGACAATATATAGCCTTAACATGCTCCTTTCCCAACTAGGAACTAGTCCATTTTCCCATGTCTGGTTCTAACTGTTGCTTCTTGACCTGCATATTTCTCAGGAGGCAGGTTAGGCGGTCTGGTATTCTCATCTCTTGAAGAATTTTCCACAGTTTGTTGTCATCCACACAGTCAAAGGGTTTCCCTGGTGGCAGGTAGAGAATTTGCCAGCAATGTGGGAGACCTGGGTTTGAACCCTGGGTTGGGAAGAATCCCTGGAAAAGGAAATGGCTATCCGCTCCAGTATTCTGGCCTGGAGAATCCCACAGCCTGTGTAGTCCATGGAGTTGCAAAGAGTCACACATGACTGAGCCACTTTCACTAACACAGTCAAAGGCTTTAGTGTAGTCAGTAAAGCAGAATTAAATGTTTTTCTGGAATTCTCTTGCTTTTTCTATGATCCAATGGATGTTGACAGTTTGATCTCTGGTTTCTCTGCCTTTTCTAAATCCAGCTTGAACATCTGGAAATTCATGGTTCATGTACTGTTGAAGCCTAGCTTGCAGAATTTTGAGCATTATTTTGCTAGCAGGTGAAAAGAGTGCATTTGTGCAGTAGTTTGAACATTCTTTCACATTGCCTTTCTTTGGGATTGGAATGAAAACTGACCCTTTCCAGTCCTGTGGTGCTGCTGGGTTTTCCAAATTTGCTGGCATATTGAGTGCAGCACTTTAGCAGCAGCATCTTTCAGGATTTGAAACAGCTCAGCTGGAATTCTGTCACCTCCAATAGCTTTGTTTGTAGTGATGCCTCCTAAGGCCCACTTGACTTTGCACTCCAGGATGTCTGCCTCTAGGTGAGTGATCACACCATCTGGGTCATGAAGATCTTTTTATATAGGTCTGTGTATTCGTGCCACCTCTTTTTAATATGTTCTGCTTCTGTTAGGTCCATACTGTTTCTGTCTTTTATTGCATCCATCTTTGCATGAAATGTTTTCTTGGTATCTCTGATTTTCTTGAAGAGATTGCTAGTCTTTCCCCTTCTATTGTTTTCTTCTATTTCTTTGCACTGATCACTGAGGAAACCTTTCCTCTATCTACTTGCTATTCTTTGGAACTCTGTGTTTAGATGGGTATATCTTTCCTTTTCTCCTTTGCCTTTTGCTTCTCTTCTTTTCTCAGTTATTTGTTAGGCCTCCTCAGACAACCGTTTTGCATTTATTCATCTTGGGGATGGTTTTGATCACCACCTCTTGTGCAATGTTACAAACCTTCATCCATAGTTCTTCAGGAACTGTATCTATCAGATCTAATCCCTTGAATCTGCTTGTCACTTCCCACTGTATAATCATAAGGGATTTGATTTAGGTCATACCTGAATGGTCTACCACTTTCTTCAATTTAAGTCTGAATTTTGCAGTAAGATAGTTAAATATAGTCATATTAATATTTTTAAAGATTTTTTTATGAGGATCATTTTTAAAGCCTTTATTGAATTTGTTACAATATTGATTCTATTTTATGTTTCGGTTTTTTGGCTGCAAGTCATGTAGGATCTTGGCTTCCAGACCAGGGATTGAACCCACACCCTCTGCATTGAAAGGCAATCCAAAACACATCAGATTTAAAAGAGACAGAACTAAACTATTGAACAATAGCAGCACAAAGAGAATGAAGGGAAAGTCATGCAATTAAACTGTTGTAAGTGTATTGCATTGTTTAAAAATTAACATAAGCATTAATTTAAATATCCTGTAATAAATTAAGTATTTATAAGAAAATATTTCAGTATTTATAAGAATATAAAATCATTTTTAAAATCTCTATATAAAAGAACAGTAAAAGAAGATACAAATAAAAGAACAAAAAAGGAGAAAAATTGAAATATGAATAAACTTGACTGATTATAAATAAACTTGATTGATTTAAAAGGGAGCAAGAAATTAAGAATAAAAAAATCGAACAAAAACATGAAATAGAACACAAAAACCAAAATGAAAGACAGTGCTGACTAGATTGGTAAACTATATTAGGAATAAATAATTTAAAGAGTTACATTATAAATGAAGTCATTAAGTAATATAATTAAAACAGAGCTTGTAAGAATGGATAAACAAATAAACTTCAGCTACATGCTATTTATAAATGGAATTCTTCATTAAAAGCCACTGAAAATTAAAAATAGAAATACAGAAAAGGATATTCTAAGTAATCACTAACTTAAAGGAAACTGGTATAGTTAACTATATAAATATCAAGTAAAGTAGACTTTAAGGCAAGATATTACATTATAAAATATGTAATATCATATGCAGTGGTGATGGTTTAGTCTCTAAGTCATCTCCAACTCTTGTGACCCCATGGACTGTAGCTCATCAGGCTTCTCTGTCTGATCCTCAGGGATTTTCCAGGCAAGAATACTGGAGTATATAGTATATATAATTAATGTCATTTCATTTTGTAATAGTAAAAAGTCCATATCAAAAAAAGATGGTAAAATATTGCATAATTTGTGTGCAATCAATAACAATTTCAAAATATTGGGTTGGGCAAAAACTTCACTTGAGATTTTCTGCAGCACCAGAATTTTTAAAAAATGTTAATGGATCTAAATGTAAGACCAGAAACTATAAAATTCCTAGAGGAAAATATAGGCAAAACACTTTCTAACATAAATCACAGCAAGATCCTCTATGACCAACCTCCCAGAGTAATGGAAATAAAAGCAAAAATAAACAAATAGGACCTAATTAAACTTAAAAGCTTTTGCACAATGAAGGAAACTATAAGCAAGGTGAAAAGACAGCCTTTAGAGTGGGAGAAAATAATAGCAAATGAAGCAACTGACAAAGAATTAATTTCAAAAATATACAAACAGCTCATCTAGCTCGATACCAGAAAAATAAAAGACCCAATCAAAAAATGGGCCAAAGAACTAAACAGACATTTCTCCAAAGACCTATAGACTGCTAAACAAACCCATGAAAAGATGCTCAACATCACTTATTATCAGAGAAATGCAAATCAAAACCACAATGAGGTACCATCTCACGCTGGTCAGAATGGCTGCCATCAAAAAGTCTACAAACAATAAATGCTGGAGAGGGTGTGGGGAAAAGGGAACCCTCTGACCCTGTTGGTGGGAATGCAAACTAGTGCAGCCACTATGGAGAACTGTGTGGAGATTCCTTAAAAAACTGGAAATAGAACTGCCATCAGTTCAATACAGTCGCTCAGTCATGTCCAACTCTTGGCGACCCCATGAATTACAGCATGCCAGGCTTCCCCATCCATCATCAACTCCCGGAGTCCACCCAAAGAACCCATGTCAATTGAGTCCGTGATGCCATCCAACCATCTCATCCTCTGTCGTCCCCCTCTCCTCCTGCCCTCAATCTTTCCCAGCATCAGAGTCTTTTCAAATGAGTCAGTTCTTTGCATCAGGTGGCCAAAGTACTGGAGTTTCAGCTTCAACATCAGTCCTTCCAATGAACACCCAGGACCGATCTCCTTTAGGATGGACTGGTTGGATCTCCTTGCAGTCCAAGGGACTCTCAAGAGTCTTCTCCAACACCGCAGTTCAAAAGCATCAATTCTTCGGTGCTCAGCTTTCTTTATACTCCAACTCTCACATCCATACATGACCACTGGAAAAACAATAGCCTTGGCTAGACGGACCTTTGTTAACAAAGTAATGTCTCTGCTTTTTAATATGCTGTCTAGGTTAGTCATAACTTTCCTTCCAAAGAGTAAGTGTCTTTTAATTTCATGGCTACAATCACCATCTGCAGTGATTTTGGAGCCCAGAGAAATAAAGACAGCCACTGTTTCCCCATCTATTTGCCATGAAGTGATGGGACCAGATGCCACGATCTTAGTTTTCTAAATGTTGAGCTTTAAGCCAAATTTTTCACTCTCGTCTTTCAATTTCAACTGCCATATGACCCAGCAATCCCACTGCTGGGCATACATACTGAAGAAACGAGAATTGAGACACTTGTACCCCAATGTTTACAATAGCTAGGACATGGAAGCAACCTAGATGTCCATCGGCAGACAAATGGAAAAGCAAGCTGTGGTACACAATGGAATATTACTCAGCTATTAAAAAGAACACATTTGAATTAGTTCTAATGAGGTGGATGAAACTGGAGCCTATTATACAGAGTGAAGTAAGTCACAAAGAAAAACATCAATATAGTATATTAATGTATATATATGGAGCTTAGGATGGTAACAGTGACCCTATATGTGAGACAGCAAAGGAGACACAGATATAAAGAACAGACTTTTGAACTCTATGGGACAGGTGAGGGTGGGATGATCTGAGAGAATAGCCTTGAAACATGTATATTACCATATGTGAAACAGATCACCAGTCCAAGTTAGAGGCATGAAACAGGGCACTCAAAGTCGGTGCACTGCGACAACCCAGAGGGATGGGATGGGGAGGGAAGTGGGAAGGGGGTTCAGGATGGGGGACACATGTACACCTGTGGTTGATTCAGGTCAATGTATGGCAAAACCATCACAATACTGTAAAGTAACTAGCCTCCAATTAAATAAATTAAGTTTTAAAAAGTTTTTTTAAATTTTTAGTTGAAGGATATTGCTTTTCAATATTGTGTTGGTTTCTGCCATCATCAATATGAATCACCCGTAGCTATACATATATCCCCTCTTTCTTAAACCTCCCTCCCACCATCGCCAGGATGAACTTTTTGGTAAACTCAGTATACAAAGCCAAAGTTGACAGAACTAGGAAGAGGTAGATGAACATACAACCAGCTATGAATGGGAGAGAGTATAATCAACAACCTAGTGGGTAAATAAGTACACTTCAGAGGGTAGGACCATGGCTGGCCACAGACCAGAGGCTCTGTGCCTACCATGATTGCACTGTGAGCCCTGGAATATAGACAATGTTGTGGGAGAAGGGTTCAAAAGGAAGAAATCTAGAGTTACTGACTTTAAACCTGGATTACTGAGTGAACCCTAAAATGAGATTACTAGAATTAACAAAGTTATCTTTCCAACTGCCACACAAAATGAGGAATTGAAATACAGATTGCTTAGAGTTACAAAAAATAGTAGAGTCACTATTTTTTGCATAATCCATTATGTGGCTATAAAATTCAAACCCCCAGATAGTTCTCTCATTAAAAATGATAGGTTATGATACACTGACAAAAGGGATTACTATACAGTAGTTTAAAGAATAAAATATATCTGTAGGTACTAGCACAGGAAAGATGTTGACAAGATATTAAATTTTGAAAAATTTGCATAATGGTATAATATACTAGGATACCAACTATGTAAAAACATACATAGATATGTATTCATGTCTTTATATGTACACATACACACACAAGCTTTTAACCATGTTGATTCCTGAGGAGAGGTATTTAAGGGGAGGTATGCCAAGACAGGGTATCTTTATTTTTTAATAATGAATTTCTGTACTGTCAGACATTTTCTTTTTTAGTAGCTACTTGTGGCTCAGCTTGTAAATAATCCACCTGCAATGTGGGAGACCTGGGTTCGATCCCTGGGTTGGGAAGATCCCCTGGAGAAGGGAAAGGCTATCCACTCCAGTATTCTGGCCTGAAGAATTCCATGGACTGTATAGTCTACAGGGTCACAGAGTCAGACTTGACTGAGCAACTTTCACTTACCAACAAGCATTACTTAGATGTACTTTTTTTTTTTTTTTTTTTTTTGGTTAATCAGAGTGGTGATGGTGGTTTAGTCACTAAACTGCATCTGACTTTTTGCCAGCCAGGCTCCTCTGTCCATGGGATTTACCAGGCAAGAATACTGGAGTGGGTTGACATTTTCTTCTCTGTTGGATCTTTTGGTCCCAAGGATTGAATCCTCATCTCCTGCATTTCCAGGTGGATTCTTTACCACTGAGCCACCAGGGAAGCCTGCATCACACAGAGTAGGCAGTCAATAAATGATAGCTACTATTTGAAGAGGGTAACTTTTACCCAGCTTACTATGTGTCAGGAATTAGATAAATAACTTGTACATAAACTGTCTCCTCTAACCCTCTCTAGCAGCTAGTTGTGAGAACTGACACCAGGATTCCACTTCCAGGCCCTCAGCTGATTTCTTCCTATTACATCTTCTTCAACCACAGGCAAACCCCAGATTTCTGTGGCTGCTCTAACTCTGCAAAAAGAGTTGCTTTGACATGACACTAGCCTCTTCTAGGGAGCGAGTGGAAACCAGAGGAGCACTGGCACTGCCTGGGGGGACAGAGGTGTGCAGGCAGCATGCCCAGTGCAATTAGAAGCGGATTAAGAGGGAAACAGTGTGGGGGCCAGGAGTGATGTGTTTTTGCCGTCTTGTCTGGGATTAGTAGTAATATATCTGCTGGTGTGATGGACACATCTGCTTTCGTTTATTCTGAGCCCTGTCAAGCTCACAGGCCTGGATTAAAGCAAAATCACGCTGAGTGAACATTGCTAATTTAGCTACTTTTTCCCCTCTCTTTTTCTTCCTCATCTTCAAATTTTAATGTGAATGCTGCAAGAAGCCATTTCTTTCCAACCAAATGATTTGGGAAAGGAGCCTCAAATTCATAGATCCTGAAGGGGAGAGGGATGAGGAGATCTGGACCAGAAGGTGGAGCCTGGGGAATCATGTCCATATCCAGAGGAAAAGGGGAGAAAGGAGAGACAACAGGATGGCAGGGGAGTAGAGGAAATGTGAATGTTCACAGTACTTCCTGGGATGAATAGATTTGGAACCCTTCCCCTTAAAGCAATAAACAACCATCTCTTCCTGCAGTGAAGAAAGCCCAGGCGTATTTCAGTCCACAGTTCTCTTCCATCTCCCACAGGATCAGACTTTTCCTCTCTTTATCTGCATCCTTGAGGCTGGCTCCTACTTCCCCAGTCTCTTCCTTGCCTGATGTGTGTGTGTGTGCTCAGTCGCTTCAGTCACGTCTGACTCTTTGCAACCCTATGGACTGTAGCTGGCCAGGCTCCTCTGTCCATGGGCTTCTCCAGACAAGAATACTGGAGTGGGTTGCCATGCCCTCCTCCAGGGGATCTTCCTGACCCAGGGAGAGAATTCTCTTATGTCTCCTGTATTGACAGGCAGGTTCTTTACCACTAATGTCACGTGGAAAGTCCTTGCCTGATACTTTCCTGCAAAAGAATTTCACTGCAGTGTGAGCTGCTCATGGTACCTCAGTTACAGGTCCACCATCTCATTTCTGAAGCTCAGTTCTCAATAAGTTTGCATTTCTTACTGGCTGCTCAAATTCTGCTTCTAAATGCTGAGTCAAAGAACTCCCTTTGCAACCTCCAGAATCTGATCTTAGAGATTCTTTTCTTAGTTTCTGCCCAGAACCTATACATCAGTCATGTCTTCATGCACTTTTTGTTGGTCTAGACAAGATCTTGAGATCTCTCCTCTCTCCACCCTAGTTAGGTTTTTTTCGAGACAAATAAGCTCTCTTCTGTTTTTCCCTTCTGCTATCTTTGGGTGTCTGATGTGCATCAATTCATTCAGCTGATTCCTCTTCGGTTTCTTGTACCTTTCTCAACTTCCTTTCCTTTTAACATCTTTGAGACAGCAACATCTTTATTTACCAAGAAGAAACATTATAGGAAAACATAATTCTGGCTTTGAAATGTGATAGCCAGATGCAGAAATAGTAAATAAGCTCTAAGAATAAATGCCAGGATGCCAGATAAAGGGGATTAAGGTATGAACAGTCTTAAAAAGCGTAATAAAATCAAGCTGAAAGTCAGCATGGTGTCTTGGGACAAAGGGAAGGGATGGCAGGGATTAGGCTAAGATTAGGGGTGCAGAAGGAGAGACACAGCTGATCTCAAACCAGGAAGTGGAGGGGAGAGGCAGGAGGCAGGGCTGCAGCCTACCTCTCCAGGAATCAGGCAGGCTTTGGGTCCAAGATAGTGACTGAGGGATTGGATCTCTTTTACCCTCTGCAAGGCTTGGGGCATCGACAGCCCCAGAGTGCCGTTTGCCTACTCCCCAACCCTATCTAGGAGGGCAAGGACCATTTAGTAGGGCAGTCCCTCTGGCTACTGCTCCACGCCATTTCCAGCAAAACAAAAGGAACTTGAAAAGGGCTAAACCAAATTCACCTTCAGAACCAGCAGAATCTGGCTAATGTGATTTCAAGCTCCCCCTCCCTTCCTCCAGAGCTCACCACCTTCTTGCTGAAGTCTCAGATTCTTCTTAACAAGAGAAAAAGTCTTTCATGCCACAATTAGGGATAAAAGACATAAAATGCAAACGCCTGGCTGAGCTCCAGTTGGAGAATAATCAATCAATCCTTGGAATATAAATTACTAATATCAGATTCTTTCCTGGTATGACAGAGGGAGGAGGGTTAAAGACCTGGATGATAGTGACACCTGAAAAGGAGGTTGCCAAGGAGATGGGAGCTGAGGAGGAGGGGGCAATCCCCTCTAGGTACACAACACCTTAAGATTTGAAGAGTGTCTGTGTGTGTGTGTGTGTGTTGAATCACTACTGCTCACAGCCCTGGGAGGCAGGCATGTGTGTCCTTTTCATTAAGCATAAGAGGAAACTGAGGCTCAGAGCTGTCCAGAAACCATTGCCAGGACCAGAGGTTGCCAAACTAGAGATCTTTATCTTATATTTGAACCTAAACTTCGGATTGCAAGCCCAGTGATCTTTAAAATGTGTCAAAGCCGCAGAATGAAACTGACAACAGAAGAAATATCCTACTAACTTTTACAGTTTGGGCTGAGACTTGTTGACTTTCAAATGGGGGAGGACACATGACTCTGTGTGTGGAGTAATTTTAGGATGGAGCTGCCAAGGCAAGTAGCTTGCTTTGCATGATTTATGAAGACTTTTTTAAAAAAGAGAAAGAGGTTGTGTGTTGACTTTGTTAAAAAGGAGCTTCATTTTCTGGGAATTTACTATTTGAAGTACACCCATATTTTCATGAATTTATCCTCTCCTCACAAAACTCCATTGACCTTTTCTTTCCCATCCATGGAGGTAGTCCAGAGCTTAAACTATTTCTAGTTTAGTATGGATATTCATGCATATTTTTCTTAATTTTTAAAAATAAGCATGTGAAGTATAATACTCATACAGAAATATGTACACAACATGAAACTATAGATCAAATCTCAGAGAAGCTATTATCCAGATAGGAAAATAAAACACCTGTAGTACCCCAGAAATCTTCTTTTTAATCCCTCCTCATCACTAGTCTCTCTTCTCCCTAAAGGTTACTCTTGTCCCCACTTCTGAGATCACAGGTTGGTATTGCTTGATTTTTGGACTTTAAATGGAATCATACAAAGTATATTAGATGCATTTGACTTATTTTGATTCATATCATACACATGAGAGGCTTCCCAGGTGGCGCTAGTGGTAAAGAACCCACCTGCCAGTGCAAGAGAGGTAAGAGACACGGGTTTGATCCCTGGGTCGGGAAGATCCCTTGGAGAAGGGTATGGCAACCCACCCTAGTAGTCTTCCCTGGAGAATCCCGTGAACAGAGGAACCTGTCAGGCTGCAGTCTGTGGGGTTGCAAAGAGTTGAACACAACTGAAGTGACTTAGCACATGCACGTACGTGGGAGATTCATTCTCATTACTGAATACAGTTGTAGTTTATTTTCATTGCTGGGTAGCATATCATTGTACAAGTATACAACATTCATTTACCTATTCTACTGTTGGTGGAATTTGAATTGCTTCAGTTTGTGCTATTATGAGTTATGTCACTATGAATATCCTTGTGCATGTATTTTTATGCATATATGCATTATTCTACTGAATATATACCTGGGATTGAAACTGCTGGGTCATAAAGTATGCATAAGTTTAAGTTTAGTAGAAAGCTGTTTTCCAGATAATTCTGCTGCTGCTGCTGCTAAGTCGCTTCAGTCGTGTCCGACTCCGTGTGACCCCATAGATGGCAGCCCACCAGGCTCCGCTGTCCCTGGGATTTTCCAGGCAATAACACTGGAGTGGGTTGCCATTTCCTTCTCCAATGCATGAAAGTGAAAAGTGAAAGTAAAGTCTCTCAGTTGTGTCCAACTCTTAGCGACCCCATGTACTACAGCCTACCAGGCTCCTCCATCCATGGGAGTTTCCAGGCAAGAGTACTGGAGTGGGGTGCCATTGCCTTCTCCGGAGTCGGACATGACTGAGTGACTAACATTTTCATAGAGATAATATCTTATATTGTCATGTAGAAACTTTATGGTGTTGCTTTTACTTTTAGATAAATAAGCCATCTGAAATTGATTTCTATTTATGCTATATTTTAAAAGTCAAGTTTTATTTTGTTCTATATGGATATCCAAGGGTCTAACACCATTAAAGAAAAAATTGCATTATCTCCACTATTCTGCAATGTCAGACCCAATGACCATATATGCATAGTAGTTTCTGGACTCTTCTGTTCCATTGGTCTATTTGTCTATCTTTGCACTAATACTAAGCTATTTTAATTATTGTTGCTTAATGATATGTTCTACTTTTTTGCTCTTTGTCAAGAATGTCTTAGCTTCTTGATCTTTTGCACTTTCATATGGATTTTATTTTATTTATTTATTTTTTCTTTTTTTTTTATTATTGTTTTTGCCATACATTGTCATGATATCACCATGGGTTTACACATGCTTCCCCTCCGGATCCCCCCTCCCTCCTCCCTCCCCCCCGGGAAATCTCGCTGCACCAGTCCCGAGCATCAATCCTGGGCTGGCGATTGATTAGACAAATGACAATTAACATGCTTCAATGCCCTTCTCCCATCTCATCCCACCCTTACCCTCATCCACAAAGTCAACGAGTCTATTCTATACATCTGCGTTCCTTTTGTTGTCTCCCATGTTGGGTTCTCGTTACTGTCTTTCTAAATTCCATATATATGTGTTAATATACTGTATTGTTGTTCATATGGATTTTAGAATAATATTTCCAATGTCAGAAGAAAACAGGAAAGAAGGGAGAATTCGCTGGCATTTTGATTAGGGTTAAATCGAATATATAGCTAAACTTGGAGATGATATCATTGCACAATTTAGTTTTTAATCTTTGGAAAATTTTTGTATCTCATTGAATTTAGGGGAGCTTCTCTGGTGGCTCAGAAGTAAAGAATCCACCTGCAATCCTGGAGATCAGGAGGTGTAGGTTCACTCCTTGGGTCAGGAAGATGCCCTGGAGTTGGAAATGGCAATACACTCCAGTATTCTTGCATGGGAAATTCCATGGAAAGAGGAGACTGGTGGGCTACAGTCCAGTGGGTCTCAAAGAGCCAGACATGACTGAGTGACTAAGCATGCATGCATGCACGCATTGGATCTAGACCCATTTTTTTCAATAATATTTTAATAGGAATTTCTTTTGGTATGTTTTTTGCTTGTTGTTTTGTTGTTGATGGTGGTGGTAATATATGTATATGTAGAAGTCTTTCATATCTTTCATTAGATTTAATTGTAGGTATTGTTTGCTGATGCTGTTATGAATGCCTTATAATTATCTGAAAAACATTTCATACTCCCTTTGTTTATATTATACAAGCATATAATTGATTTTTGTATATTGTCCTTATTTCCAGCCACTTGCTAAATAATTTTAGAATTCTGATCATTTATTTGTATACTCTTTCAGATTATCTATGTACAAAACAGTATTATATGCAAATGTTATCTCTTTATAGGTTATCACTTTATAATTGTGATCTTTTTTTCTTATCACATTGTCTAGGCAATCTATTACAATTTTGAATGGAAGTAAACCCTTGCTTTATTTCCCTTTTCAAAGGGTCAAAGGGATATCTTCAGTATTTTCCATTAAGAATGGTGCTTGCTATTTCTACCTTGCAAATAAGTTAATCTGTATCATTTTTCTAGATTTCACGTATAAGCAATATTTTATGATACTCTTTTCTTTTTCTGATTTGCTTCACCCTATATGACAGTCTCAAGGTCCATCCATGACTCTGCAAATGGCACAATTTTTTCCTTTTTATGAGATACAGATATAGAAAATGAATGTGTGGATACCAAGGTGGGAGGAGAAAGGGTGGGATGAATCGGGAGATAAGGGTTAACATAGTACACCATTATGTATAAAATAGATAACTAATGAGAACCTACTGTGTAGCACAGGGAACTCTTCTTGGTGCTCGATGGTGACCTAAATGAGAAGGAAATCCAAAAAAGAGAGAATGCATGTATATATATGGCTGATTCATTTTGCTGTACAGCAGAAACTGCAGTGAACTAACATGACAGTTTAAAGCAACTATACTCCAATAAAAATTAATTTTAAAAAGGATGGTGATTGCTATTTTTATAGTTATTTTTTCTCATAAAATAATTTTATTCTATTGCTGTTTTGCTTAGAGCTTTTATCATCAATATGTGTTAAATTTTTTAAATAATCCTTCTTGCTTCTATTGAGAGGATTGTATAAACTTTCTTTTTTCTGTTATTATTATGAACTAGAATTGATTTCAAACATTAAATCAGCTTTTCATTTTTACAGTAAATATTCCTTGGTCTTAATAGTCTCCTTTTCATATATTCCTGAATTTTGTTTGATGACGCTACTTAGGATTTTTGTATCTGTGTTTGTGAGTCAGATTAATTTAGACTTCCTCTCTTGTAATATCCTTGTCAGCTTTTAGTATCAAGGTTTGCTAACTTCTTAAATGAGTTAGGAAGTATTCCCTCATTTTAGGGACTTCCCCAGTGGCTCAGGCGGTAAAGAATCTGCCTGCAATATAGGAGACCTTGGTTTGATCTTTGGGTTGAGAAGACCCCCTGGAGAAAGGAATGGCTACCCACTCCAGTATTCTTGCCTGTAGAGTCCCATAAACAGAGGAGCCTGGTGGGCTACAATCCTTGGGGTTGCAAAGAATTGAACTTGACTAAGCACAAACACACACACACACACTCGTTTTAAAGTTTCTGGAAAAGCTTATGTAAAATTGTGGCTTTAAATTTGTAGGTTTCAATATAGAAGTGACCTAGGTCCGAAGTATGTGTGTGTCAATGTTTTTAACTATAGATTTGACTTCTGATTAGATGTCGAACTATCATATTCTCTTTCTTTTTGTGTTAGTTTTAATAAGCTACCTTTTTAAGGAATATATTCATTACCTATATAGTTTCAAATGTATTGGTATAAAGTTTTTATATTAGCTTCATGTTTTTAGTCCTGTAGAATAATAATGCCACCTTTTCAGATACTGTTTTTGTATCAGAAGGAGAGGATTTTTGCATATCCTAGGCCTTAATAAATGAAGAAATGTTGACTTTGTGTTACTATTCCCAGCACTCAGTTCTGACCTCCTAACATCATCTTCAGATACCAACTCCAGGCTGAAAAAAGTAGAGGGAGTCTTCCTTAGTATTCATGCTACAGGCCATCATCAACAATCCCTTCAAATTTAGTATTTTTAGATGAAAATTTATTAAAGCATAATATGTATACACAAAAGTGTATATATCACCCAACTCAATGAATCCTGAAAAACACATCTGTAATAATGTATATAATAATCTGTATAATTCATCTATAATAATCAGTGTACATATTAAAAAATTAAACATTACTAGTATCCAGAAGTCCTTCCCATGCTTCCTTCAAATTATTCTTCCTACAATCCAGACTTCAAACATCATGAACTGGTTTTGCTATCATATAAATATCTGTTGTCTTTTATTCAAAATTATGTCTTGAGAGTTATTCCTATTGTTACATACATATAGTAGTAGAAAGTTTATTCTCTTTACTGCATAGTATTACATTGTCGTAACATACCATAATTTATTTATCTATTTTACTATTGATGGATATTGGTATACTATCCAGATTGATATCATAGTTCTATGACAAAAACTCTTGTACATATTTTTTGCTGAATATACGTACACATTTTTCTTGGTTTTCTACTTAGGAGTGGAATTACTAAATCATGGTTTGCATATGTTCCACAATAGCGTAAATACCATAACTGCCAAAAAGTTTTAAAAAGTGATTCTATGAATTTACTCCTTACTAGCAATGGACAAGAGTTACATTTGTTCTTCATCCATGACAATATTTGATATTTTCCACCTTCTTCATTTTACCACTTGGCTCCCTGTCTAGAGAAATTGCATTGTTATTTTTAAAATGTAGTCTCTTGATTTCTAATTAGGTCAAGCATCTTTTTGTATGTCTGTTGGCTACTTGGAGATCTTCTTTTGTGTTTATTCAAGTATTTTGCTCATATTTCTATTAGGTTGATATTTTATAACATTTATTTTCATGATAGAAAATTTGGAAAACACAGAAGAGTATCAAAAAAAATAATAAAAACCTATTATTCCAATAATATTTAAATAACTCAATATTATAATTTTACCACATTATATCATGTAATAAAGTAGTTATAGTTGTAAAGTAGTTATAAAATAATATAATAATGTTTATACTCTTCAAAACAATTACATTGATTCCTATTTCATCTGAGGCTCTCCAAAGTACACAAATGGTACATGAAGGGAGGTACTCTTTTTCTCTCAGCCTTAAAAGGGTTGAGGATATTAACCCCTTAATCTCATCCCTAGTCAGAGGGATATCATTAGCTGATTACAAGGTCACTCCTATTCCCAGCATCTCTGGAATCTGAAAAAGGCACATGTGGGGATCATTTATGTCAAGTTTGTTTCCTCTCTGAGTTCATGACATCACCACCCTCCCTCTTTCCTGAGTCAGACCCCCAAGTCAACTCCTATTTCTTTATTATACACAGCTAAATTTTCACTGAGTCCCAAACCTCTTCTTCCCTACTGCTAGGTCCCTGATTTGAACCTTATCTGTCCCCTGAGTTATTTCCATCCCACTTGCCTCTTCTTGTTGTTCTTGCCTCTATTCTTACCCTACTGCTTGCCTCCCCTTCCACTCCAGGCCATTCTTCAGGTGCTAGGCAGCTTTTCCAAAATGTAAATCTGACTATGTCACTTCCCTGCTTATACCCTAAGAGGCTTCCCAGTGCCCTCTGATAAGGGCCAATGTCTTTGCATCGATTGCTTGCATGCTTCTAATCTGGTTCTTGCTTTCTTTAGCCTCATCTCCTGCCACTGACAGATCACACACTTCCAGGCATCAGAGCCCTTGTTCAAAGTCTCCCTGCTTAAAATGCCCTCTCCTGGTGTCTGCCTTGGAGACATCCTGTCCACATTTTCAAGGCCTGGGTCAAGGGCCATCTGAGCTCTTAGACAGGATCCATCTGTCCCTCTCAACTGTACATACCACTCAGCTCATTGAATTGCTATAGTATATTTCCCATCCTAGTCACACAATGCATTTCTCAAATCTTTATCTCCTGACTTTCAAGTGCTTGGCACAAGATTCAGCTTATAATAGATGTTCAATAAACGTTGAAAGAATACCCAAAGGAATTAATCAAAGGTAAAAAGAAAAAGGAGCAACATTTGTTAGGAACTTGCCACATAGCAGACACTTTTCCTATGTTCTCTCTTTTAAACTCCCCCAACAGTCTTATTAATTAGATGGTCTTATGCACATTTTTAGAAACGAAGAGATTAAGGCATAGATAAATTTAATAATCTTTTGCTCAAAATTACACAGCTAATATATAGCAGAGCCAAGATTTAAATCTACGTCTGAAAATAAAGCTGGTTGTTTACCCTTAAACAGGTTAGTATAATAATAATCATGATCATTTTAATGATGTACTAAGAAATCGTCAGAGCACTTTACATGCATTTCTCTGTGGTTAGTTCATAGATCACTTTCCCACTCATTACTGTTATTGAGTCCCATCACAAACAGGTGAAGTCAGCAGAATTAGCCTCCAACTCTGATAAAGACAGTAAGTATGAGGGTTTAAAGTGCCTCCCCTGACTTACTTCACCTAGATAATCTCTGGGTCCATCCATGTTGCTGCAAATGGCATTATTTCACTCTTTTTAATAGCTAAGTAATATTCCATTGTGTATATGTACCACATATTCTTTATTCATCCTTCTGTCGATGGACATTTAGATTGCTTTCATGACTTGGCTAGTGTAAACAGCACTGCAGTGAATGTTGGGGTGCGTGTAGTCTACTGTATAGTACAAAGAACTCTGCTCATTATTCTGTGACAACCTAATGGGGAAAAATATTTGAAAAAGGATCGATAGATACATGTAAATGTTAATTGAATCACTTTGTTATACACCCTATACTCAACCTTGTTAATCAACCATACTCCAATATAAGATAACAACTTAAAAAAAAAAAATCACTTGCCTCACCTAAGATCACAGTGTGGCTGAATCTCAAATCCAGGTCTTCCAGCTCTAAGTCCAGCTGGGGCTGGCGAGGAGGACAGAATCTCAAAGGAAGGAGCGCTTTGAAATAATAAGCTGGCTGTTCACTCTGGCACATTTCCTTTCCGTTTCCCTTTGCAAGTCTGCTGGAGCCATGGCAGCTTCTACAAGGTGGAAAAAAAAATAAAAATCTCAGGCTGAAGTGGTCCACCATTTCAGGAGGATTGGGAATTCTTTGCATGAGTGCCATTGTTTGACTTGGCAAGAAAAAAACATTTTTTTTTAATGAAGAGAAGAGAAACCAGTATATATAAACATTCTGAAAAGTTGCATGGAGCCCAGACCAGTACAGCAAGAAGAAAAGCTCTGTTGGGCTACTGCCCTGTGTGAACCGCCCCCAGGTAACCCCCTATAGGCACTGCCCACCAGGCCTGCCTAGGGAATCTCCAATCTCGGGGAAGAAAAGGATCAAACAACACGAATCCTCCAGGAGCCTCATTATTCAAACAGTTCCAGAGGCAGTGAGAGGACAGCGGTGACTTTGGGAGAAGCACAATCTTATCTCCAGGGTGAATAGGACCATTTGTTGTTTATGTCCAGGAAAGCGGGGGCCCCCCCCCCCCCCCGCACAAAAAGAATGGGGGAGAACTCAGAGGAGAAGGGCGCCAAAAGCCAGCGGCTGATCTAAAAATCCTCTGCAGAAACAATGGCTCCTCCCGGGATGAGCTGCAGCCCCTTCAGAAAACAAAAGCTCTCGCGGAGGAAACTAGTCTTTTGTGGCTCTGGCAAGAAGCGACCCAGATAAAGCTAACCTGGCCTGACCCTCTCCCTTCCAGCAGAGGAGACATAGAACTTGTCGGAAAGTGGGAATGCTTCGGCAGAGCGTGCTGACTTCTATCTGCTCTTCGAGCTTCCTGGGTCCTCCACAGAGACTTCCACTCTTTTTGCAGCAAGGCCCCAGGACATCCTGGCCGCCCGCCCCCCAGCCCCTTTCCTGTGTCCCTCTGAGGCGTTTGGTTTCTGTCGCTCTCGTTCCAGCCAAACCCAAAAGCTGCTGTTGGCCCTGGAGCTCTTGCAAGTTTTTCTGACAATTTTTTGAGCTTGGGCTAAAAATACACTCTGGCATGGGACTTCGAAGTTAGCCTAACCTTGCCCTTACTTGAACCAGTTTGGCCCTTTACACCCTGCCAGTAGAAGCCCCCAAATTTCAAAGGGAGCCCAGCTGGGACACGGAACAGGCTGCCAGCCCAGCGTCTGCCCCCCTCCTCCTGAGTCACCAGGGTCCCTCGGATGGCCCAAGTTCCCCTTTGTGCCCTGAGACCTGGCCCTGGGGTGGCCTTTCAGCTGACTCTGCAGAATTGTTTTTTATGATACTTCCCACATTTGGATTTAGATAGGACTTGGAAGAAGTAATCTGTTTAGAAGAGCATCCTGAGGACCTTGTCTTGAGATGATGTTTGCCTCACAAGGGAGTGGTTTTTTATTTAGATTGCTGGTCTAACTGGGGAGATTGCTGGAAGACAAAGGCCAGCAGAGGTTTCCAAGCCACCCCTTCACAGTTGTTTTTATTAATGATCACATCAGTGGCAGGGAGGGGAAACCACACCTAGACGCAGAGCAGAATTCATTCCACCCATAGTCTGGGGGAGGCTCAGGGGGAAACCAGGCTACTCCTAAGGCTTCTGTGGGGAAGCGCTCAGGCACCTGTGATGGCTTAGGCTAGCTTTGGAGAAGGGAGAAAGAATCATTTCCTCAAGGAAATGCTGAGGCTCCTTCTCTGCCCTAGGAATGTGGAGGAGAAGCCGTGATGGGTGCCGCCTCTGGGCACACAGGGCAGTGACCAGGCTGAGTCAACCAGTGTCTGTCAATAATAATACCCAGCTTGCACCTTATTCTTTGGAGCTAGTGAAGCTCCTCATACTTTATCTTATAAAGTTCTTCCATTAAGAACATGAGGTAGTAAGAATATAATCAAAGCTGTCTCTTATTGAGCACCTACTATGTATCGGGCAGTGTTCAGTGCTTACAAAAGCAGGAGATTTTAGCACAGTGAGCGATAGACACCCCCACCTCCCTGCAACAGAGCTAGAATGGACTTCAGGGTCTCTGTAAAAAGTTGAAATTCCAGGAACAATTTTTCATTTAAGCAAAAATGACTGAACTCATTTCTGGAGTGAAAGGCCATGACTTCCAGCCTGTTCTTAAAGACATTTAGGAATAATAAATGATCAGAACCACTGCTTTAGAAACAGGATTTCAGGTTCTATATTGGTTTGATACCAGGGTCAGTCCCTCTTCTGACAGGTTTATAAACCTTGTTTCTGTTCTCACATTGCACTTTGCACGTGCCTTCATTGGAACAATTATAAATGTTTCTTGTGTTTTATAGGGCTATTTTTGCATCCTCACCTTTCATTCATTAGATTACAAATTTTTGAAGTCAGGAATTGCATCTTTTTAAAAAAGTCTTTATTGAATTTGTTACAGTACTGTTCCTGTTTCATGTTTTGATTTTTTGACCTCAAGGTATGTGCGGTTTTAGCTCCCCAGGAACTGAACCCACACCCCCTGCTTTGGAAGGTGAAGTCTTGACCTATGGACTGCCAGGGAAGTCTCCAGGTATTGAATTTTATTCACAATTTTATCTTTGATGCCTAAAGTAAGTTCAGGTACTTAGCAAATGCTCAATAAGATTTCCATGCATAAAATTAACACAACATTGTAACTCGACTATATCTCAGTTAAAAAAAAAAAAAAAGATTTTGGTGCATGAATGACTGAATAAATATAAAGGCCCCAGTAGAGAAGCTGCTCTCTTTTAACTATGTGAATGTGTAGGAGAGTGCATTGTGGGTGGAGAACGTTGGGTCCTCTCAGACATGGTGACAGAAGGTATGTGTGTGTGGAATGACTGGGGCTGGTTTGCAGGAAACCAGAGGCAGCTCACTGTTGGGCACAGAGCCAAGGGAAGCTGTGTCCGTGCATCCTGGTAGCACTCAGATTTGGCTCCAGACTGGAACATCTCAAGTGCGCCTCTCCCTGCCAGCACCCCTGTGCCTTCACTTTCCTCGGCATCTATTAATGATAAAAGTCCCTGTGGTTTATAATTACCAGTTTGACAAGTTCAGGAGTTCTCTGTTAATTATTATAATTAGCTTTCACTCAGTGTGACTTCGGGAGTTTAACAACAATATTAACAACGGGAGGATGATGATCAGGAATTGACTACAAAGAATTGACTAGAAAGACTTCCTTCTGCTGTCAGGGAAACTTATTAATGAAGGCAGAACCTGCACAGCAACTCCCCTCTGTCCTTAACTCAGTGATCAGATCTAAATCTGCCTTGGGGAACTGAAAATAACGGTTGTGGCCCGTGCTTGCAAATCCCAAGTTTAAAATTAACCAGAGAAGAAAGAAGAAGCCACTGAACTGACAGCTGTGGACTACTCCTTGAGCAGAAATCGAGCAAAGGCAGCAGCCAGGGAGGAAAGCATGAACCAAAGCTGCCAGCTGTGGCTCCAGATCTGGTTGGTAGGGACTGCAGAAGTGTCCAAGGTGTTACGAGGGGAAAGGAGGGCAGGGCTGGGCATTCCTGGGGGCAGCCAACTTACCCTGACACTGTGATGGTGAAGACCACTTTTTCTGCCCATCTCTCAATGCTATTCATTCCCACAGTTGTTCCCTGAGTTATGACCCGCAGTCTCATTCACCTCGATGTTACTGGACTTAATTGGTTTCCACTCCATTTTCCAAATCTGTTCAAGCTCACAGACTTTTCAGATTACTCATCCTTAAAGATGGCTTTGGTGACTTCAACGTCTCACCTCCAAAGTCTTTGATGGGTTCTAATTGCTCATCAAATACAGCCCAGAGTCCTCATTTTGGCCCCAAAGTATGGGTCCAACTTTTCTTTCCAATACTGTGTGTGTGTTAATTGCTCAGTTGTATCTCACTCTTTGCAACCCCATGGACTGTGAAACCCACCAGGCTCCTCTGTCCATGGAATTCTCCAGGCAAGAATACTGAAGTGGGTAGCCATTCCCTTATCCAAGGGATCTTCCCAACCCAGGGATCAAACTCAAGCCTCCTGCATTGCAGGCAGATTCTTTACTGTCTGAGCCACCAGGGAAGCCCCTTTCCAGTACTATCTTCTAATTATTCTCTTAGTCTGTCACTCAGACAATAAACACCTTCTCAATATCAGACAGTGTTTCAGATGCTGCAGCCTCAGTGGACAACAAGACAGATGAATACTTGCATCAGCGGCTTTTTAACTCTAGTGAAGGACATCAGAAAATAAACAAATACACTAATAAATAGTATCATCCAAAGAGATAATAAGTCCTCCATTGTTAACATAACCAAAAAGCTAAAGGCACTGAGCCTGAAGCAAGGAGTTCTAAAGAAACTAACATTTATTCAGCCTCTATCATAGGCCAGATGTGATGATAGCCCTTTGGGGAAGCTATTCCCCTTTAGGTTAAACAGGTATTTTTCTACCCGCTGTTTTTCAGTCTCCTCCCTGCCATGCTCCAGTGACCATCAAGGAATAGAAAAAGAAGAAATCCATGGCGACAAAGGGATCAGAAAAGTAGGATGGTGGAGCAAAGAATAAAAGATATCAGCAATTTTTTGACAATGGATAGTGGGCTGGAGTGTTAATGATGCAGCAGACTGAGGAGCTGAAATCTGAGAGCCTGCAGAGGGATTTGCCAGTGAGAGGTGAGAGGCAGTCCCTGGAAGCCTTAGGTGATCGGGAGTACCAGAGTCCTGAGGGCAAGATCAGGAGTGATGTGCACACAGGGAGATGAGTTAAGGAGCACTTGGATGCCCAGATCTTCTTCATTCTGTGCAGCCAAATGACTGCACCTCACCAACCTGGCAAAAAGCTTTGTCTTCTGGAGAAATTACGTGAGGGAAATTGTATATTAGGGACAACAGGTGAAGGCGAAGGTAAAGAGATGCATTGTGGAAAAAAGACACTATGTTCAAGTACACTCTCAGTTCTTCCAGTGGTTACTCCTCTTCTCTATTCCCTCAGCTCTGTCAGGAGGTAGGAGAACTGTGCTCTGGGAAGGATTATCCCTAGAGAAAAGCCCTGTGGACACTGACATTGGAGAACCTCAAAGATGTGGGTACTGCCTGCAGACTAGTGGACCCGAGATGTTTATAAGTCTGCATACATGGAATTTCCAGTCAGATTTTAGTGCCTCATCCCAAAGGACCAACAAGGATCACCACACATTTGGGGAAAACCGAAAAGCAGTGCCCAAACTATCAGGGAGAGAAATTCAGAGGAAAAGAAAGTAACACAGGGGGCAGAAGAAAAATATGAGGAAAAAGAATCCCTATCAAATCCATGGAAACAGAACACCTCTCGTTTCTTGTATTCCAGAAACAAAACAGGATACTGTGTTTTTTCTAAGGAACAATATCATAATAGATAAGAACGCTTGAAAGATAAAGTCATTGTGACCAAAATTTAACAAAGATCAATTGAAGATTTGTGAATTAAAAAAAGAATGTATCTCCTAGAAAGTGTGAAAGCAGAAAGTGAAATGAAAGGGAAAAGACAAACGTATTTGAAATAAATGACTGCATTTTATTGAACCATTAGAATAGCTGTGTAGGTTAGGTGTAATTTCTCCTATTTTGTCGAAGAGAAACTGAGGCTTCAGGGAGCTTTAGTAATCTCCCCAAGATCACACATAGTGAAATGGCAGAGCTGGAATGTGACCCAAGTCTTAGGACTCCAAAGCCATGTGTGTCTGCTCAGCTGGCCCCTCAGAAAAGCAGACTCAACAGAGACCTGGAGGGTGGGGTGGGAACTGAGACAGCAGCTTTAGTGAAAGGCATAGTGTTTTCACCTTTCTGCTCTGGGGTGACTCTAAGACCCATGCTTTTCTAAAGCTTTTGTGATTATATAACAGAGATATCACACATAGTATACAGGGTTCTTCTCTTCTTATCTGCAGCTGAGCTAGACTCCCAGTAACTCTTTGTCCTGGGATTTTATCTGATAAAGTTATGGGCGTTTAAAACATATAGTTGTCCTTTGATCAGACTTAGTGGGGCATTTTCATCAAGTGGCGGTGGAATCTAGAAGATGGTTCTATAGCAGACCCTTCATCCAGGTGGATTAGGCATGTATTCATGCCTTGACATGTATTTCAAGTCAGGGGAAAATGTAGTGTCAGAGGAAGCATAACCAATGACAACAGAGACTGGCATGTCTTCTGATTAACGGGCCCCAGTTCAGCTGCTGATCATGGGCAGTGGAAGGAGATAAGGCCCTCAGCAGAACTATTTCTCATTTCCTGGGAGAAAAAAGAATGGAAGAGAAAACAGGCTTCTTGTGGATCAAATGAGACCTAATAAGAGATAGTGTGAGGTTCTACAGTCCATAGACGTTTCCACTCTTTTGCCTTCCTTTCCTCTGTCCTCCCTTCCCGTATTCCCTTCATCCCTCCCTTCTTCCCTCCTTCTTTCCTTTTCTTCCTTTCTTCTTTCTTTTTTCCCTCCCTTAGTCCTTTCCTTAATGGAGGTGGAAGACAGAGCTCAATACAATCACCTTGATTATCAATGCACATTAGTTTGAGGACATGACTTAAACATGTGACAACAATGGGCTTCCAGACACTGACCTAGAAGAGAGAGGTCAGATGGGCCTCAGAATAGCTGGCGGGCTGATGCATCAGTTGGTCAGTTCCTGGGGCAGAGACGTTACCCACCCCTCCTGTCTAGGGAAGAGTGAGTGAGGAAAGAGAAGGTGAGCTATGCTAATCAGCGTTCCTCCAGGAAGAAGGAAGCCTCAGAAGTGGGGACTATGTTCCCTCTAGGTTACAAGTAAACATTGGCATAAAAGATATTTCATGGGGTAGGGTGGAACATTGTGACGTACCAGGGACAGGGCTTTTGCAGCGGGGTGTGCAAGAGTACTGGGGTTTTCATTTTCTTTTTGCTCCCTTCCTGGTGTACGTCTTGATAAATGCTTGGCAACTCTGAAATGATTAATTTCTACTTCTTTCTACTAGTAGCTGGGAATCTTGTAGGTATCACTATACCACCCCTGGCCATTTATTCTATCATCTTGGGTTCCATCTGGCCTGTCTGGAAGTTAGGCATAGCTCTGGCTGCCTTGTTCACCTTCCAGGGCTGCTGTGGGGATCAAAATGCAGCATAGTCGTGAAAAAGCATCACAAACATTTAATAACGCCGAGGATTGTCCCAGTAGTATCCAGTATGGCTCCAGACTTCTCCTCCACAGCTCTGTCCACGGATACTTCTGCATACATGCTTCCTGTGTCTGGTCCACAGAGACTCTCAGGAGAACACCCTCCATGGCCCTCCATGGACACGGAATAGGCATCCTCTCATCCAAGGCTATGGAATGGGCATTCTCTGTTCTCCGTCCTGCCCCCGCTCTAAATACTTTGTGCTTTGGTAACAGGGAGCAACCTGCCCAACTACAACCAAAAGGAAAGAAAGAAAAAGAGAGATAAGAAAAACACACAGAAACAAACAAACCCATCCCTCCATATTCTGAACCTCTTGCTCAGAAATGGCACAGCAAGGGAGGTTTTAAGACAGAGAGATTAACTTTCTCCAAAAGCCAACGCACCTGGGAATACACACAGCAAGACACAATAGGCTGAGTAAATATTAGACAAATATTCCTTTTCTGCATGGCCCACTTTGCTGGAGATGAATGGATTGACTTCTCAAACACTCTCAGAGTGAACCTAGCCTGCCTGACTTCAAGATAACATCGCTTGTCTTTCTTTCCTTCCCATCCCTCCCTCCCTCCTTTTCTAATTTCTAAAGCAAATGTATACAAAATATTTATCTAAAATAGAAGCACTTAGAAAAGCAAACTGTGCAGAGTTGATGATCTGAGACCCCAGTCTCTATTTCTCTGTAGGCTGCTACCTGCTTGGGCTCCAACCTGGACTTGCAATGCAGAAATACCTGGGGAAGGTTCATGGCACTGCCCTGGTTCCAAAATGATGCTCTTTGGAGCCCTTTGACTCCTCCCAGCAGAGGTGGGGAGGATGGAGTTGGATAAGGAGCTGTGGACTCAGAAGAGCAGAGAGCAGAGATGTGCTCTAAGAAAGAACTTAGTGGATTTAGGTCGAATGTGAGAAAATGATGTCCAGTGGATACTGCTTGAATCTTAAATAAAGTGAAATGTGAAGGAAGGCTGTAGAATGACTTCCTGAGGTCCAAAAAGAGCAGGGAGAGGAGAAGGGTCACGGGCGAGAGATGGTACCTACAAATAAATGAAGACAGGACTGTCTTGGGGCAGGAATACATCCATTGTGACCTTTAGATGTCCCTGTCTGCTAGAACAAGATCGTGAGAAGCCGTCACTGGATGGTACCTTATGGTCGTTGTGCTTTATCAACAGTTGAGAAAAAAGGCTCAGAGATATAAAGAATGGTTTTCTGGTGTCACACAGCAAGGAAATGATGAGGCTAGGATTATAGGCTTGCTCTGAGCCATAGCCTGCCCAGCTGAGCCCTAACTGCCTGTGTCTTCTGGGCTCAGTTGTCTCTGAGCTCCCAGCATAGGCTAGCTCTGCCCTGAAAAGACTAGTCCCCTGGGTCAGGAGCTACCGTTCTCTAACTTGGAGCATCACTTGACTGCAAAGGATTGCTCCAGGTTAGAGCATCCCTATGCATCACCCCAGCCCAACAACACACTGTATGTTACATGTCCTCATGTATTGAGATGCTAGCTAGTCTCTTCCAAATAGGCTCTCTCTGCCCCAATCCTGGTCTTTCATGGTCCCAGCATCTTCTCTTTTCCCGCTGCCTAAGGCAAAGGTCCCAGCATGCCTTTCTGATGAGTCTGTTTGCATTAGGGCAAAAATGGGTGGAAGTAACATTTTCTCATGGCTCCAGGCCTCATAGGACAGTGGCTGCTAGGATGTGACAGTCGCATTTTTCCTGCAGGAGGAAGAGGGATTTTCATCTTCTCTCTGGAAGAGGAAATGACAGGAAAGCCACAGCAGCCAGGGCTGGAAGACAGACTGTGGTTTCTCATCATTAGAAAAATTAAAGTATACAGACAGAAATGCGGTTTTGCTCCGTAACTGTATCCTGTCAACTAAATATTTCATTTAGACCTAATGCCTGAGCCAAATGAGAATCTCGAGCAAAACTGCACTATTAGAATACACTTAATTATTGATTCAGCCAGGCAAAAAATAAAAAATAAAGAAACCGGGCGGTACTCTAATTCCTCTTATCAAGCATCTCGAGTGCTAATATGCACTTGAACAGCTGCTATTATCCTGGGGAGCCCACTGCCTTCAGCTGCAAAATGTACAACTTCACACCAGCCACATGCAGCCAAAGTGAAGGCGACAATGGAAACACATCCTTTTTTTCCAGGCTGAATTCCTCTCTCAGGGAGAGGAGGGGGCAGAGGTCCTATGGTCAGCACCAAAAGGGGAGCCTCCCCTTTCACTTCTTTCTGACTTCCTATCTCATATGTGTAGAAAATACCATATTATTTCAGTGGTTCCCAACCCAGAATATATACATGCCCCCAAAATACTGCTCCTGTGCTTTCTAAACATCCTCTCTTTCACTTGATTAAAATGAAAAAAGACAATGGTTTATGATCCTAGCACTAAAAGGGACTGTGGGCCCCATTTGATTCAACCCTTTCATTGACACCGATGGAGTTATTGAGACTAGGAGGCGGAGGTGATGAATCCAAGGACCCATCGTGTTAGAGGGAGTAATAGAACTAATTTAGTTTCATCTATAACATTTTGTTGGTGATGGAAGAGGAAAGAGAGTAGAGAGGAGTTGGAAGGGGAATATGGAGGTATTGTTAGCTGTGATGTGTGTATGTGTGGCTGGGTGATGTTCTGTTATATAATGTGTCTGTAAAAAGACATTGCTGGCATGTCAGTCTCAAGAACTTGAAAATGCAACTTTGTTCTATACTTTTTTTTTCTAGCCATATTATATAACTTCTCTTCTTATAGCTTTATTATTTCAGCCACTATAATTCCTCTATTTATCCATTCACTTATCCATCATTTCATTCAAAAAGCTGCCATTCAATTTCACCTCTTTTCTCTCCCTCCCTCCCTCTGGTCCTTCCTTTCTTCCCTCCTCCCTCCCTTTCTTTCGTCTGTCTGTCCATCCATCCAGCTACCCAACCATTTATTTATCCCAGAAGCACCTATTGAAGCCCTACCAAGTACAAGATATTGACACATAATTCTTCACAAGTAATACTACTTTGTTAAGAGTGTCTTCCTGTGAGCACCCTGGGGGAACGCACTATGTTCTAAGTCACTTAAGAACCAAAATATGGAGTTTTCTGACGAATATGTGCCCAGTGAGACATTTATGACCAAAGCTGAGGAAATTTAAATGCCTCCTGAAGACGGAGATGGTAGAATTAACAAGTTGGATGGAGCCTGAAAAGACCATCCTGTTCCTACCTCAGCTTTCAGGATAACTTTTGACCTAAATCCTAGCATCTTGTCAAAATGGTCTCTTTAATGTTCCCATGGGTGGTGTGAATCAAGTTTCCCTTGCTTTGGGATGAACAATGGTGTCAGTTTGCCCAGGACTGAGGAGATTTCCCATCAAATGAGAGCAGCACCTACTTCCTTTGTTAAAACAGCTCCTTCTATTTATAGGAGGAGCTGTTTTCTTGCTTTTATTTATAAACATCCTTCTTAACTCAAGTCCTGCCATCTCCACAGAGATTTACGTAGCTCCTTTTCCTTCTTTAAAATTTCATTACATTTAGACTCCTTGCCAGACCGCTCGTATTTGTACAGCGAAGTGCACTGGCCAGTCCCTTTCACTAGCGTCTGAACATCACTGTGGAATCTCTAGCTACACTGGAAACTTCTCAGGTGAAGGGACTTACCTAAATTCTGTCTTGTGTCCTGTTTACTGCAGCTCTTGCAGAAGAAAATTCTCCATTCTGTCTAACCTAATTCCTTCCTGCTGAATTTGGTCTTGAATTTCCTACTTTTTCCTCAGAAAAGATAGCCAGGAAGTCACTTTCCCACTAATGATAGTTTTTCTAAAACATCGAGTCAGTGACTAAAAACCCTTCCTGTCCTTTCACTCTGTCTTCCTCATGAGTGTCTTTCCTTTGGTCCGTCCTCCAAGGTGCCATTTCTTTTTCGTGTGGTCTCTTGTTTTCCTTTGCATTCTTTAAATGAGGAGTCCAGGCTGGACATGGTGTCTAAAGGGAGACTGGCCAAGGGACGCGGCTGCTATGAGCCTGGGGAGCCAACTGACCAGGTGCTGACAAGCTCTGTCACACAGTCTTGTGGAGAATGGGGGAGGGAAAAGGCCTGGGGAGATTGAAGCCTCAGCACTCTGCCTCTCAGAAGGACTGGCATGCAAAGACCCAGCAGCCTTCGTTGGGAAATTCCCACCTCCCATCACCAGCAATCCATGATTGCTGGTCTTGCCCTGACACTCACTTTGGCTGCCTTGGGGAGCAATGCTTCTCTTTTGTGTGCTGATGTAAAAGAAAACGCCCACAGAGACCTGAGGGACACAGGAAGCAACAGATGGTTTGTGGTGTTAGGAAAACAGCGCTGGAGATGCAGAGGATGAGAAAAAGAAAATCGATGGCTTGTGAAGACTAGGCAGAGCAGCTAGGACTGGGAGCCTGGCTCTTGCCTGTGGCTGGTTGGTTAGTGTGAGCTGTGGCTGGATTTGTGTTATTTTATGGCTCCTGAAAAGTAGTGTGTTTCTGAAGCCCCTCCCATTTCAAACCAGGAGGAAACTATGGAGGTAATTTGGGCCCTTACAGGAGTGTGGTAGGTCCTTTGCAAAAATGGATACATTTTTTTGTATTCGTGCCTTTTGCAATGTGACTTTGCAGCTCTTTCTATCAGTTTTTCTGTCCCTTAAATCTGGACTGAACTTTACAAAAACTCGTTTGCCAATAAAATGCAGCTGAAGTGACAGGGTACCAGTTCTAAGTCTAGAACCCAAGAGCTTTTGTGTGCCTCCGCTCTCCTGTGAAGAAGGCATTGTCATGTATAAAGCCTGGGCTAGCTTGCTGAGGGATGAGAGGTATGTGGCCCTTTCACCCCAATAGCCGACCACCAGACACAAATGAAGCATCCTGGACAAGCTGTCTCCCAGCCTACCCACCAGCTGACCACAATCTCACGAGTGAACCCAGCCAAGATCAGCCAAGCCTGGCCCAAATCAGAACTACCCAGTGGACTTCTGGGTGTGCGAAGAATAATAAAGGTTTGTGGTTTCAACTCGCTGAGTTTGGGGCAGTTTGCTGTGTAGCAAGAGCAAACTGATGCAGGGGTTGAGAGGATGGAGGGGGAAGAAGTGTTTTTTATAATAGATCCTAAAGGAATTAGAACAAATCTAGTTCTTAACTGCACACAGGAATCTCCATGATGTGGATTCCTTACATCTTTGACTTTACTTCTTGCTACTAATATACCCTTCCCCTTCTTATTTGCCTAGCTGCTCCATCCCCCATACACACACCAAGCTTCAGCCTTCCTGGGCTCCTTGTAATAGCTTGAGCTCTACTTTCAACTCTGCTCTTTTCCCTTCCTGATACATTGTCCCATTTCTCACCTTCTTTCCTTTGCCTGTCTGATTCCTGCTCAGTCCTCAGGCTTCAGCTTAGCTGTCTCTTCCATATATTACTACCTCATCTCTGTTCCTTAGTTCTCTTTAATGATGTCTCTTTTAATACTTACCACATTATATTGAGGTCTGAATGCCCCTCTTTCCTTCAAGGACCATTGTTCTCTGATTCAGGGAATATAGAAGCTAAGGTCCTAACTCTGAAAAATTAAATCATGTGGTTGAGCATCCACATATTTGAAAGCACCAGGTGATTCTGATATGCAGTCAGGGCTGAGACTTACTGTAGGTCTAGTCTATTTGTGAAAAGGTGTGTGGGAAGGGTCGGGGTGGTTTCCCTGTCATCCACATCTGCAGCTACTCTTCCATTTTTCCTCAGTTCTGCCTGGACCTTCCTCTGTGATCAACCATGCTCTGGAATTTCAGTGTTCTTTACTTTCTCAGTGCCATGTTCTGCTGTCATCCTGGTCTCAACAGAGAAGTGATGTGAAGAAGATGAGGCTTCTCTTTGTTGTCCTGTCCAATAATTTACACAAACAAAGGCTATTTTGGTATCACATATTTTACTGAAGGGATAAAAGGCAAGGAAGAGGGGTAGCACACAGTGAAGAACTTAGAACAAATTCTAGCTTGGCTTGAAAATTTCCTGGGATTTTCCCACCACCATCACCTTCTCTGACTTTTGCCTCTTCTTGATGTTGGGTTCTTTTTCCAAATGTGTTTGGCTTTCCCAATTTATATTCCTTCTAGCATCTTTACTCTTCCTGCTTTGGCTACTTGAATGGATTTAAACTCCTCTTTAAAATGCAGAGCAGGGGGACTTCCCTGGTGGTCCAGGGGTTAAGAATTTGTCTTGCAATGCAGCAGACACAGGCTTGATCTCTGGGGGAACTAAGAACCCACATGCTTTAGGGCAACTAGACCCTGACACAGCTACTGAGCCCCACGCCTCAATGAAAGATCTCACACGATGCAATGAAGATCTTGTGTGCTGCAGTTAAGACCCAATGCAGCCAAATAAATAAATAAAAATAATCAAATAATCAAATGCAGAGCAACTGTTGGATTCACTCCTCCTGGCAGGTCAGGCTCTGGGCCTGACTTTTTTCCACATATGACCCATCAGGTGTATTGTTAAACAGAAGAGAGCTCTTTACTTTTTAGGAATTCTGCCTCAAGCTTTACCAGAAAAGTTGTTGCTTTCTCTGCTACCTATAATCTTTGCCTGACTACTTATCTGTCTCCCCAGTGAACAGTGAGCCACTCAGATTGGTTCAGATGGTCGTGTTCACCAGTGGGTTCTTAAAGCCAAGCTCAGATCAGAGGAGGCCCTCAAGCAATATTTGTTGCATGAATGATGCTTGAATGGAAGAAGGCAAGGGATCCTATGAACCAGTCCAAAGCTCAGCCAAGGAGTGTGTCTGAGCCTGTCAGAGGGGAAACACGTGATGGGGGAATCCTTGAAGACCTCCAAGGGTCAGAAACTGGGGAAGTGCCGTTCAGCTGTCAGATCTATTAGGAGAAACTTGGGTTTGAAATAAGCCAGGCTAAAGTGCCCTAAAATGAATAGCTTAGAATGAAGGAGGGGACAAAAACAAGGGTGAGAGTGGGAAAAAGTGAGAAACGAACTCAGGGACTGAGGAATCCATAAGCCATGGGGGCCTCTTGTTACAGGGAGAGAGGGCAGCAGGTCTCTAGAGCAAAGCTGGGGAGGGCAATGGATGCTTCATCCCCTAAACCACTATTTCAGAATCATTTCCCTTTTCTTTAGTACAAACTTGGATGTGTATATTTGCACACACACACACTTATGTATGGATCCCTTGGATCAGACTTCTAAGATCAGGTGTGAAAATGCATCTGACAGTCAGAGCAATTGTTTTCCCTTTACAGAAGTAGTGTGATGGAGTGCTTAAGAGAACTGAGTTTTGGAGTCAGTATCTAGTGCCGGCTCCACCTCTCAAGAATTGTAGTACTTTAGGATGGGAAACTGCTAGACCCTTAGCTTCTACAAGTCTTAACAGTCGAATCACATCATCTCCTGCACAGGTTTACTAGGAACCCTAGCCAGAAGAAAATCTGTAAGGCACTTAGCATTGTCCTTGCACTCAATAAATAAAACTATATTTAACAAATGCTCTCTGACTGCTGCCTCTGTGTCTGATGCTTTGCTAGGCTGGATGCACATGAAGAATAAAGCTGTAGTCAGAGTTGTTGATGGGTAAAGACATCCTTTATATATTTCTCTTCTACAGACCATCTGAGGCCAGGAGGTAGCCATTAGAGTTTATCCTGAGTCTTGTGTCCAAGTAGTTAAAAACTTGGCTTCTGAAGGCATTGGTGACCCTGGCCCCAGAAAAGAAAAAGGTACCTCTTTCCAAGAGAGATAGTCATCTATGGGATAGTCCGTTCAGTCTCATCCTAGGTTTTCCTAGGAGATTTCCCCACTGTCCAAAAACCAATGAGGTCTGACCTTGCAAGATGGGCTGAGCTCCCAGCCCAGAGCAGTGTGACTGCTGCTGAGGACAGGCCCATTCATAACCAGGCACAGACAGGCCCGTTAGCGACATTGCTGCAGGCGAGCTATTACTTACAATATAGTTAGTGTCGTTTAACCAAAATGGATGGGACGCAGTGTTTGGGAGAAGAGTCCTGAATCTGACCAAGAGGAAAATAAGTTACTGCAGTGGCAGGCTGGTCTAGGGAATCAGAGGGCAGGGGCAGGGGCAGTGGTTGCCATCGAAATTGGGTCCTCCCTATGCAATGTAATTGTTTTCCTTTTTTGATAAATGTCCCAAGTTTAAAGTTTCCAGGGAAGGATCTGATGCAAGATTCAATATTTGCTTAGAGAAAAAGTGGACAGGGCTTCAGGGGGTTAGGGACAGTGGTGGCATGGCCATGAGGAACAGGTAGTTCAAGCTGTAACTGGAAACTTCTCTAAGTCCTTCTGTCTACATAGCTAGTCTATTTCTGCCACCTTAAGGATCTAATCAGTGGTCTTCAAAGGTCAGAAAAGCTTCCCCCACTAAACCATCAAAAGCAACTCTGGGTTCTCTGCTGAGAATTTTTCAACTCTCAAGTTCTAAACCCAATCATGATTTCTTTTTCTTCAGAGAGTTCTTTTACCCATGGGAACCAAGCCAGTCAATCCTAAAGGAAATCAACCTAGAATACTCATTGGAAGGACTGATGCTGAAGCTGAAGCCATCTGATGCAAAGAGCCAACTATTGGGAAAGACCCTGATGCTGGGAAAGACTGAAGGAAAAAGGAGAAGGGAGTAGCAGAGGATATGATGGTTAGAGAGCATCACTGACTCAATGGATACAAATATGAGCAAACTCCAGGAGATAATGAAGGACAGGGGAGCTTGGCATGCTGTGGTCCATGGGGCTACAAAGAGTTGAAAATTACTTAGCAACTGAACAATGACACACCATCTAAAAGTTCTAGAAAGATATAACTAGATAGATTTCCCATTATTCTCCAAACTTGTCCTCATTCTAGCTTCCTTGGAGATCGTCAGAAACATCAAAGGCACAAGAAATATATGTGAACTCTCACTCCTGAGAAATATTTTGTGACCAATCCCTGGATATATAAAACTCTAGTGACCAGTTTGAGTCCCACCTCCCCAGTGAAATCTTCCATGAGCTCTCTTGACCTATTTTGTTTTTTCTGTACTTGCTAAGAGGGTGGTAGTTGTGGAGCTTAAGAATGTAGGCCTGGGTGAGACAAATGGGCTCCAACTCAAGGTTTGCAGCCTTTGAGCTGGGTAAGCTTACTTATTCCCTTAGGCTTCAGAGGCTCCTTATAAAACAGATTAATCATAGTGTGTTTTTCACAAAGTGGTTATGATTATGGAGAAAGTGTGTATAATGTACTTAGCACTGTAAGCACTCAATAAAGAGTGCTATCTTTCTTTATTTCTTTGTTTTCAGAGTTAGAAAGCATCTGACAACTGTTTCAGAGAGACTGAAGTTTTAGCTCCAGCTTCATCACTAAAGAGGAGGGTGACCTTGGATCGGTCACTAATCTCTCAATTTTTAAACTTATAAAAGTGAGATGATAATTTCCCAGAATTTTTATGAGGATCAAAAGATAAAATGGATGGTGGAGTGTTTTGAAAGATATTGAGATGGAGGATACTAAAAATTGGAAAGCATCTGGTGAGAGATTATCTAGCCCAGGCTTCCACCACTCTTTGAGACTTGGTATGGAACTTTCATTAATGGGAAAACCACTCTCAAGCCACACTGTTTTGTTGTTGACAAATGCACAGATTTTTAAACATTATTTTTAGAATTTTATTTAGCTAATATTATGGAGTATCAATTTTTGAGCCAGTTATGATGATTTCTCTGAGAGCATAGCAATAAACCAGGTAAACGTGGTCCCTGTTTTCATGGAGCATGCATATGATGCCATTTGGGGAAGATATTCCATTCACTGAAGGTAATTGGGTTTCCTGTAACTTCCAAGAACTGATTAATCCTTCCCTATCAATTAATAACCGCCACCATCTCCCCAAATACACACACGAAAGGCTTCTGAGTTTTAGCTTTCTTCAACTATTCCTCAGGACATATGAGCTAGGATGAGCAAAGCACCCTCCTCCTCTGTCTTCCACCATCAGAGATTAGAGTGATAAGAAATTGGCATTTGGTTCCAGAATTATTTTTCCAAGGAAGTAATACATTAGTTAGGGTAATGCTGCTGGAACAAGTAGGTCCCCCAAATCTGGCTTAGCACAATATAATTTGTTTTCTCATTCACTTAACTTAATTCTGGAAGTTATTGTGATGGTATTTAGAGTCCAAAGTCCTTTAGTATGTTTCTGTTCCTGCCTAGGGACTTTGGAACCCTCTGCATTTGGCTGGTGGATTAGAAAAAAGAGACTGGAGGATGTACATCTGCTTCTTAAGCTCCAAGACTTAATGGAGATGCTATCACTTCTGTTTGCATTCCAGTGATAAGAATTCTTGTCATATGGTCCTTCCTAGCTTCAAGTGAGGCTAAGAAATCATAACCCCTAATTGGCACAACTATTTGCCAGTATCAAATCTCTAGGACAGAAGCCAGGTAGCTCTGCAACAAATAGGGCCAAATTTATGTCAGTAAGAGCCATATGCTTTTGAGGGTTGATGGGTGGTCTTTGGAAGGGACCTGTCATTGGGACAAACTTAATTTGAGGATCTTTTCCAAGCCTTCTTCCACCATATTTGCATCATCATTCAGTTCAGTTCAGTCGTTCAGTCGTGTCCAACTCTTTGTGATCCCATGAACTGCAACACACCAGGCCTCCCTTGTCCATCACCAACTCCCGGAGTCCACCCAAACTCATGCCCACTGAGTCGGTGATGCCATCCAACCAGCTCATCTTCCGTCATCCCCTTCTCCTCCTCCCCTCAATCTTTCCCAGCATCAGGGTTTTTTCAAATGAGTCAGCTCTTTGCATCAGGTAGCCAAAGTATTGGAGTTTCAGCTTCAACACCAGTCCTTCCAATGAACACCCAGGACTGATCTCCTTTAGGAGCGACTGGTTGGATCTCCTTGCAGTCCAAGGGACTCTAAAGAGTCCTCCAACACCACAGTTTAAAAGCATCAGTTCTTTGGTGCTCAGCTTTCTTTATAGTCCAACTCTCACATCCATACATGACCACTGGAAAAACCATAGCCTTGACTAGAGGGACCTATGTATCCTAGCCTTTATCTTTCTCCCCCATTGTGGAGCCAGTAAGAAACTGAGCAGAGGAGAATGTCTAAGGCAGCAGGATGTAAAAGTCAAGAATGAACTGGAGACAGGCCCTTTTTCAATCTAGTCTCCAGAAATGGGCACCTGGGACAGAAATACCAGTTCAGGGAGGAATTAGAGATCAAGGACTATGAGAAAGAAGATGAGCAAAGAGACGAATGCAGGAGAGTTAGAGCACTTACGGAGGATGCCTTCTGAAGGCCTGGGTCCCCACACCTTTATGTGGTGTTAGAGACCAAGTAAGCATATACAATGCTCTGTTTCCTTTTTCCTCTCTACTTTTTCCCTTTCTTCTTTGGGGGCGATCACTTAAACCTTTTACAAAAGAACTGTTTAAATGTATTCAGAATGGGTAAAAGGTAGACCTACTTTTCCGTCTGAGGCAAAGCATCAGCCCACACCCTCAGCTCGAAGTAATCAAAAGTGAGGAATAACTAAGAGCAGATCATTAATTTGAGAGATATAAAGTCTGTTCTCTCAGTGCTTATCTCCCCAGAACAATCACTATAGATAGGTTCTGAAAGCCATGCGAGTTTCCAGCCAATTATATTCTGACCATTATTCCGTTGCTGCTTGCTGTTATTTCAGTCGAGGCATCGGATGTGTGTGTTTAGTTGCTCAGTAGTGTCCGACTCTTTTGCAACCACATGGACTGTAGAGGTCTCCTCTGTTCATGGGATTCTCCAGGCAAGAATACCAGAGTGGGTAGTCATTCCCGTCTCCATGGGATCTTTCCTACTCAGGGATCAAACTCAGGTTTCCTCCATTACAGGCAGATTCTTTACCATCTGAGCCACCAGGGAAGTGCATGGCACTGGAACGGAGCCCTATGTGTGTGGACAGTTCAGTGTACAGTAGGCTGAGATGATCAACTCCGTTACTCAGGATACTACATTTCTATTAATGTTACATTGGTTTTGTTGAAAGTCATGTACCATACTATTACAAAATAGCTTACCATCAACTAATCCCCCATGACTTTGTTTTACCTGAATTTCCGGAAAACTAAGGCTCCTCATTATAGGAGACTGAAATGCAAAAGTAGGAAGTTAAGAAACACCTGGAGCAACAGGCATATTTGGCATTGGAGTACAGAAGAAGCAGGGCAAAGGCTAATAGAGTTTTGCCAAGAGAATGCACTGGTCTTAGCAAATACCCTCTTCCAACAACACAAGGGAAGACTCTACACATGGACATCACCAGATGGGCAACACCAAAATCATATTGATCATATTCTTTGCAGCCAAAGATGAGGAGCCCTATACAGTCAGCAAAAACAAGACTGGGAACTGACTATGGCTCAGATCATGAACTCCTTATTGACAAACTCAGAATTAAATTGAAGAAAGTGGAGAAAACCACTAGACCATTCAGGTATGACCTAAATCAAATCCCTTATGATTATACAGTGGAAGTGAGAAATGGATTTAAGGGACTAGATCTGATAGACAGAGGGCCTGATGAACTATGCATGGAGGTTTGTGACATTGTACAGGGACAGGGATCAAGATCATCCCCAAGAAAAAGAAATGCAAAAAAGCAAAATGGCTGTCTGAGGAGGCCTTACAAATAGCTGTGAAAAGAAGAGAAGTGAAAAGCAAAGGAGAAAAGGAAAGATACACCCATTTAAATGTGGAGTTCCAGAGAATAGCAAGGGGAGATAAGAAAGCCTTCCTCAGTGATCAAAGCAAATAGAGGAAAACAATAGAATGGGAAAAACTAGATATCTCTTCAAGAAAATTAGAGATACCAAGGGAACATTTCATGCAAAGATGGACACAATAAAGGACAGAAATGATAGGGACCTAACAGAAACAGAAAATATTAAGAAGAGGTGGCAAGAATACACAGAAGAGCTATACAATAAAGATCTTCATGACCCAGATAATCACAATGGTGTGATCACTCACCTAGAGGCTGACATGCTGGAATGTGAAGTCAAGTGGGCCTTAGGAAGCATCACTATGAACAAAGCTAGTGGAGGTGATGGAATTCCAGTTGAGCTATTTCAAATCCTGAAAGATTACACTGTGAAAGTGCTGCACTCAATATGCCCACAAATATGGAAAACACAGCAGTGGCCACAGGACTGGAAAAGGTCAGTTTTCATTCCAATCCCAATTAAGGCAATGCCAAAGTATGCTCAAACTTCTGCACAATTGCACTCATCTCACATACTAGTAAAGTAATGCTTAAAATTCTCCAAGCCAGGCTTCAGCAATAAGTGAACTGTGAACTTCCAGATGTTCAAGGTGGTTTTGGAAAAGGCAGAGGAACCAGAGATCAAATTGCTAACATTTGCTGGATCATCAAAAAAGCAAGAAATTTCCCGAAAGACATCTATTTCTGCTTTCTTGACTATGCCAAAGCCTTTGACTGTGTGGATCAAAATAAACTGTGGAAAATTTTGAAAGAGACGGGAATACCAGACCACCTGACCTGCCTCTTGAGAAATTTGTTTGCAGGTCAGGAAGCAACAGTTAGAACTGGACATGGAACAACAGACTGGTTCCAAATAGGAAAAGGAATACATCAAGGCTGTATATTGTCACCCTGCTTATTAAACTTATATGCATTGTACATCATGAGAAACACTGGGCTGGAAGAAGCACAAGCTGGAATCAAGATTGCCCGGAGAAATAGCAATAACCTCAGATATGCAGATGACACCACCTTATGGCAGAAAGTGAAGAAGAACTAAAGAACCTCTTGGTGAAAGTGAAATATGAGAGTGAAAAAGTTGACTTAAAGCTCAACATTCAGAAAACTGAGATCATGGCATCTGGTCCCATCACTTCATGGCAAATAGATGAGGAAACAGTGGAAACAGTGGCTGACTTTATTTTTCTGGGCTCCAAAATCACTGCAGATGGTGATTGCAGCCATGAAATTAAAAGACGCTTACTCCTTGGAAAGAAAATTATGACCAACCTAGAGAGCATATTGAAAAGCAGAGGCATTACTTTTCCAACAAAGGTCTATCTAGTCAAGGCTATGGTTTTTCCAGTGGTCATGTATGGATGTGAGAGTTGGACTATAATGAAGGCTGAACATTGAAGAATTGATGCTTTTGAACTGTGGTGTTGGAGAAAACTCTTTAGAGTCCCTTGGACTGCAAGGAGATCCAACCAGTCCATCCTAAAGGAGATCAGTCCTGGGTGTTCATTGGAAGGACTGATGTTGAAGCTGAAACTCCAATACTCTGGCCACCTGATGCAAAGAGCTGACTCATTTGAAAAGACCCTGTTACTGGGAAAGATTGAAGATAGGAGGAGAGGAGGATGACAGAGGATAAGATGGTTGGATGGCATCACCGACTCAATAGACTTGAGTTTGGGTAAACTCCAGGAGTTGGTGATGGACAGAGAGTCCTGTCATGCTGCGATTCATGGGGTCGCAAAGAGTCGAACACGACTGAGCAACTGAACTAACTTACTAAGGCTTCTCCCATTGCACAAACAGTTTTGGATCTAAGGGTGGGATCTTAAGTATCATTCTGATAAATTTCATCTTGTGTATTCTATATTACTCTGCTAGTCTGCCTTTGAATCTAGATTTTGTCATCAGAGTTATTATCTATCCCTCCCAGCTAAGAGCTATGTACAACTTTGATAAGCAAGCTTCCTGTATGCTTTAGACAGACTTAGTGATGGTCAGGTTTCATCAGATCTCTTTTCTTCATAGAATGTTGTTAAAATGAGCTTGCATTCCTCTGCATATGTTACTCAATAAAAGGAAAATTAGTATGCCAAATTCATATCAGCTTGTGGATAAGCTACTATTTGCAGACAAGTTACCTGCAAATTGACTCTATTTTACTTTTTGTGTTTCTCCTGAAAGGTGGAAGGGAATATATAAAAACCAAAAACAAAAACTTCTTGGTGATTGTTATATTTTTTGTTCTTATTTGAAGGCTCTTAGCTGTCTCATGGCATACTAACTTTCCAATATTCAAAGCAAGGGCTTCCCAGGTGATGCTAGTGGTAAAGAAACTGCCTGCCAATGCAGGAGATGTAAGAGTCACAGATTTGATCCCTGGGTTGGGAAGATCCCCTGGAGGAGGGCATGGTAACCCATTCCAATATTCTTGCCTGGAGAATCCCATGGACAGAGAAGCCTGGTGGGCTACAGTCTCTGGAGTTGCAAAGGGTTGGACATGACTGAAGTAACTTAGCACAGCACAGCACATCCAAAGAAAAACCCTTATTTTTCTACTTAAGTCAGCTCTTTCCTTGGTCTTCCTTATTTCAGAAAATGATGCTTCCAGCTTTCCAATTGCCCAGGCCATAAAATTTTGGCATAATCTCAGACTCTTCTTTTGCTTTCCCACCCAAAATTCAAGTCAACAGAAAATCATTTTGGCTCTATCTTTAGAAGATATACAGGGCCTGATGACTTAACTACTACCACCCTGTCCAAGCTACCTTGATCTTTTGCCTGGGTTACTTCAAAAGCCTCTTCACTTGGACCCTATTTCCATCCCTGCCCGACTATAGTCGATTCTTCAATTAGCAGCCAAAGTGATCCTTCAGAAAAACTGAGTCAGACCATGTCACTTCTTTGCTTAAAACCCTCCAAAGGCTCCCAGCTCACACAGAATAAAGTCCAAATGGCTTGCTATGGTCTATTGGTTGTTGTTTAGCCACTCAGTCATGTCTGACTCTTTGCCACTCCATGGACTTCACACACCAGGTTTCCCTATCCTCTACTATCTCCCAGAGTTTGTTCAAGTTCATGTCCATTGAGTCAGTGATGCTGTTTAACCATCTCATCCTCTGCTGCCATCTTCTCCTTGTGTCTTCAATCTTTCCCAGCAATGGTCTACAGCATCTCAAATGATCAGGCCCTTCTGATATCTGAGAGCCCTTTTCCAGGCCTCCCCCTTGCTCACTACTCTTCAGCCACAGCTCTGGTTGTTCCTAGAATATTCCAGGCAGGAGCTTTTTCTGCTGGTGTTTTCATGCTGGAATGCTCCTTTTCTAGTTACCTGCATCACCCTCCTCCTCACTTACTTCAGATCTTTTTATGCTACTTTATCACAAAGGTCGTCTCTGATCATCCCATATAAAATACCACATCCCATTTGAAGCACGTATTTATTTATTTTTAATTTTTATTTTTTGCCCCACATATTTTTCCTCTTCTTAATATATTTTTTATAACATTCAGCACTCCCTGATAGAGTGTATATTTGGGCTTCCCTGCTGGCTCAATGGTAAAGAATCTGCCTGCCAATGCAGGAGAGAGAGGAGACACAGATTTGATCCCTAGGTCGGGAAGATTCCCTGGAGGAGGAAATGGCAACCCACTCCAGTATTCTTGCCTGGAGAATCCCATGGACAGGAGAGCCTTGTGGGCTACAGTCCATGTGGTTGCAAAGAATTGGACACAACTTAGCAACAGAACACACACAAACAGGACAGAGAGCATATTGATGTCTGGTTCATTGTCTGTCACCTCCCATTAAAATATAAACTCTATGAGGATAAAGACTTGGTTTAGTTCACTGCTGTACTCCAGTTCCTAGAACATGCCTAGCACAAGTGGCTCCCCCCAAATATCTGTGAGATAAATGAGCAGATAGCAATGGCAGAGAGTTGACGTTCTCTCTCTGGTCTCAGTTTCCCAAGTTATAATATAACGTATGTTTAATGGAGTTCAAACTCTGTCCACCTTTCCAAGATAGGGAACTCTTGCTTTAAGCAAACTCTTAAGCAAAAATCAAACAGACAATTTCAACCAGAAAAACTTCTTTTTTAATTGTATTAATTAATTGTACTGAGTTCCATGTGATATAGCAATTTTACTCATGGATATACATCTGGAAAAAACCAAAACTAATTCCAAAAGATACATGTGCCCCAATGTTCGTAGCAGCACTGTTTATAGTCTTCAAGCAAACCAAGTGCCCATCAATAGATGTGATTAAATAGATAAGATGTGATTAGATGAGATGAAAATATGGTGTATACAATGGAATATTACGTAGCCATAAGAAAGAATATTATTTGTAGCAATATGAATGAACCTAGAGAATATTATGCATGGTGAAATAAACCAGAAAGATAACACCATAAGATATCACTTATATATGGCATCTGAACAATAATACAAAAGAAAGCATATGCAGAATAGAAGTAGAGAGATATAGGAAACAAAATTGTGGTTATCAAAGGGAAGAGGGAAGGGGGGAGTGACAAACCAGAAGTAGGAGATGAACTGATATAAACTGAAAGTATAAAATAGATAAGCAACAAGGATATGCTGTATAGCACAAGGAATCATAGCCATTATCTTGTAATAACTTTTAATGGAGTACAATCTGAAAAAATGCTGAATCACTATGCTGTACACCTGAAAATAATATAATATTGTTAATCAACTATATCTCAATAAAAAATAGAATTTTTTGGTTCAAGCGAAGGTAGAAAATAAGACACTCCTCCTTCCTGCTCCATCTCTGTGTACATGCCAGAATTTCCTCAGGAAGAAAGCTTGAAAAACCAAGAAACCAAAACATCCTTTAACTCTGTCACTATAAGACTGTCAGTTACTTGAATTTATTACCAAGAATAATGTGATGTATTATCATTTACAATTTTTTAAAGGGGAATAAATTGTTTTTTAAACATAATTTGAGCTTAGTTCTTCCTTCTTCCTTCCCCCTTCCCCCCATTACTGAGGCAGCAGGGGATGGATTGAATCTCTGAAGGTTTTGTTTCGGGATGAAGATTGTATGAACAGCTGGTGTTACCATAAGAGTACTCCCAACTGAGGGAGGAAAAAAGGAACTGTGGAATTCAGGGGAAGGTGAAACTGAAATTTGCAATGTGACTCAACCCATTGCTGAAATGGAGGAACATCAAGTCTTCAAAGTTAAATGCAGATTCAATTAGAAATTTCACTGAAATTTCAAATTACAACCATTTTTTTTCCCCTTAAACGACAGAATTATACGGCGTCGCAGAGAAACTGACAGGTAATTTGGGAAACTAAAGGTTCCTTGGACTCCATAGTTAATGGAGAGTTTAGCACCAATTCCTGTGTAATTTGCACTTCTGAGAAGCAGAATTATTATAAAGTCAGACATCTCTAGCACTTTCAACTCTTGGATCTGCTGGGCTCTAAGATGACCAGGAATGTAGAAGGGCTGAGGTCAGAGGTTGCCATTTCAATATCTGAGGCTGCCCAGCTCCCCCAAACTGGCATTTGAACTGAAGAGTCGAAAATTGGAGGTGACATTCAGAAGTCTCTGAAAATTATAACCCTGACTTCCTCCTTGAAAAGCTTATCTGAATCCTAGCTTATCCTTTGATGAGGTTACTGAAAAAGCACTCTGCTCTGAGCTCTTGAAAGATAACAGTCAGCACTAGGGAGGCCCAGCTACGTCCCTTGGGGAGAAACAGTGGCAGATGTAATAAGCTGGGGACACTAATTAAATCGTCCGGGCAACTTTCTGGGGATAAGGGAGTCTGCCCCTTAAACCTTTCTCCCTGGGCTCCTCCTGGCAATGGTGCCCTAAGGGCCCGGGGCCTCAGTTAACAGAGGCAGTCCCCCACTGCTGCCCCAGGAAAAAGAGCTTTTGTGCCTAAAATGCGGTCGCTCAGGAGAGCATGGCGTTCCCCCTGCTCCTTGGGTGGCTGCTCTGCTTGTCTTTGCAAAACAGGGATGAAAGGGAAATGAAGAACTTCAGCGCCAAAGATAGTCCTTCTCCATGCATGCGTGCTCAGTTGCTTCAGTCGTGTCTGACTCTTTGCGACCCTATGGACTGTACCCTCCAGGCTCCTCTGTCCATGGGATTCCCCAGGCAAGAATACTGGAGTGGCCTCCTCCAGGGGATGGTCCCCAACCAGGGATCAAAACTGCATCTCCTGCAGCTTCTGCACTGCAGGCAGATTCTTTACTGCTGAGCTTCTGGGGAAGCCCAGTTCTTCTCCAGGCATCGTTCAAGTCAGCGGTTCTGAAGACAGAACCACTTCCAATGTCAGAATCAGTGCTCCTGACTCCTTCTAGAACTCAACTGGAATGGTCCCTGATTACTGCACCTGTGCTGGCCTACCCTTTTCTGAACTCCATGCTGCTTGGGGTCTTAGCTGTTTATTTTGGCCCTTCTTATGACTTTTTAAATACTTGCTCATGGATAACAAGACTTCCCAGCTAGGTGCTAAGCTCCATGAAAGCACTGACTGTGTTTCACATTTATACTGCTCCATAGCTCCGTGTATGTTGCTGAGTACAAAATAGATCCTCAATAAATACTTTGTTGATTCAGCAAGTATTTAGAGAGCCCTTCTTTTCAGAAGACATGACATGGTAAGTAGACATCCCCCTGGGCTACAGTCCTGTCTCCTCTGCTTCTTACTGGCTGTGTGACCTTGAATAAATGAGTTTATCCTTGTAATCTCAGTTTCTTTATCCTTTTAGCCTCAGTTATGAGAGGATAGAAAAACTAGGCTTGACTATTTTATTAGCATCATAATAAACATGTAAGAGGGCTTCCCAGCTAGCAATAGTGATAGAGAATCTGCCTGCCAATCAGGAGATGTAAGGCACACAGGTTTGATCACTGGGTTGGGAAGATCCCCTGGAGAAGGGAATGGCAACCCACTCTAGAATTCTTGCCTGGAGAATCCCCACAGACAGAGGAGCCTGGCAGGTTACAGTTCATAGGGTCGCAAAGAGTCGGACATGACTCAAGTGACTTAGGAGCAGCAGCAAGCATGTAAGACCCTAAGCAGTATGGAGATCAGAAAAGGGTAGACCAACTCAAAGGCAGTAATCAGGGATGATTCTAGTTGCTAAGTCGTGTCCAACTCTTTACAACCCCATGGGGTGTAGCCCACCAGGCTCCTCTGTCCATGGGAATTTCCAGGCAAGAATACTAGAGTGGGTTGCCGTTACCTTCTCCAGAGGACATTTCTGACCCAGGAATCAGACTGGGATCTCCTGCATTTTCTGCATTGCAGGCAGGTTCTTTACTGACTGAGCCACCAGGGAAGCCCTTATTTTATTAGTGCAGTTGTTATAAATATTAAAGGATTAAATTAAGGCCTTTAGTTTCATGTTATGATTTGTATTTATAAGCACATAGGATTTATATTAGACGTTTAGATACCTCTCTGGTCCTCAGTTTTTTTTAATAGTATTTACAATAATTTATAATTTTAAAAATCCAGTACTTTGGCCACCTGATGCAAAGAACTGACTTATTTGAAACGACTCTGATGCTGGAAAAGATTGAAGGCGGGAGGAGAAGGGGGTGACAGAGGATAAGATGGTTGGACATCTTATAAGATAAGACTCAGTGGACATGAGTTTGAGTGGGCTCCGGGAGTTGGTGATGGACAGGGAAACCTGGCATGCTGCAGTCCATGGGGTCACAAAGAGTCGGATACGACTGAGTGACTGAACTGAACTGATAGTTTTAAAATTTATTCATTGTCCAATAAATATGCAATAAGTACCCACTGTGTGCATAATATAGTGCTATTAGGAATAAAAGTTTGAATCTAAGTCATGGGATGTGCTGTGAGATCTTATCCCCAGTGAGAGATAAGGTTGGCAGACAACTAACAGATGAAATAAATGCTTCCTTATGTAGAAGAAGATATATATTCTATGATAAACACATGTATATAATATATATGACAGAAGTTAATAAATTATTATTATGCATTATATTCAAGTTATATTAATTCTGCAAATGTATACCTATATAATTTCAAAGCATCAAGTACACCATAAAAATGTGTCTCCTTAGCTTGTGAAACACAAATCAACTTGATTTGTAGATGATTTTTTTAATATTAAAGTAAGCTATTTTGGGGAAATAAAGAGAAGCACCTTCGTTGTCTACCATATGAGTATTTCTAAGGGGAAAGGATGGTGTTAGGAGACCCACAGACAAGTTCACAGATAAAGGGGTTAGCGGACAGTTCAAGTGATACCGCAGACCCAACTCCAATTTTGACTCCAATCCTGAAACAGAACCACTGGCAACTGAGGAGGGGTCACATCAGATGAGCCACCATTTGGCCATAGAAGTTTCCATGCTAAGGAAGGGAGGAGACAGTGGGAGGCACCACTGTTCTGGAGCAAAGACTCCTCCAACCTGGGTCCCAACTGAGGAGTAAGCAATCATTGACTTTGCAAACAGTGCTTTCTTTCCCAACCAAAGCATAATCTTACTGTGTGCACAATGTGGAAAGGACAGTTGGTCCCAGGGAGAGCTTTTCGGTTGTGGCCAGACACACAGATAAGAGTTATTGTCAGTTCTACCATCCTCTAAGATAAATGACAGACAAATGCAAATCTGCATAGCACACACTATGATGTATGAACTCCATAAAGTCCTTGGGGAATATAAGCATTTAATAGCCCAGATCATTGGTATGGTAGAAAGAATCTGTAAGTAGTGTTTTAGAACAAATAAATAAAGTTTGGGGTACCTGTATTATTTATTCACATTGCATAAATTTTAATTTCTTTATGTATGCTATCAATCTGTCTTTCCCCAAAATGTCCAGAAGAGTGTGTCTAGAAACAGTAGGTATCAACAAATTAATTTTATGATATTGTACCCAAATGTTGTGAAAACTAAATCAGTAGTGAAATATTCAGTCTATCCTATTCTGTTAAAAGTCATTCAGTTGGATCAGCCATTTGCTTTCCTTTCATTAGAAAATTGTTTCATGAGAGTAGGCTTTTTTCTGTTTTAATCACTGATGTATTCTGAGTGCCTACAACTGTGTCTGGCATATAGTAGGTACTCAATAAATATTTACTCAGTGAACGGTTGAGTGAATAAACATTTACTGAGTGAGTAAATTGATTTCAAGTCATGGTCAACCAGTAAGGCAGCTCATGTACTAGTTGAACTGAAATGCACATTAGCTGTGCAAGGAAAGTTCATTTCCTTATTCATTTATTCTCTATTTATTAACTTATTCACTCATTCAAAAAACAACTTTTTAGCATTGCTTATGTTCAAGTTACTGTGATGGGAGACACAAAGATGGACCAGAAGCATTTTCCACCTTTAGAGAAGTTACAATTATGTTTGTGTCATGAAGAGAGGCATAACCAAATTGAGTAATTGCATAAGGGTTGAATTAGAAAGACAATCTCTCTGGTTTCTTATTCTGAAATTTCATGATTTCTTGAGGTCAGTGCTGAAGCTGCTGCTGCTGCTGCGAAGTCGCTTCAGTCGTGTCTGACTCCGTGTGACCCCATAGACGGCAGCCCACCAGGCTCTGCCGTCCCTGGGATTTTCCAGGCAAGAACACTGGAGTGGGTTGCCATTTCCTTCCACTGAGACTTAAAATTGAAACACTTTTAATGGCAAGGACTTTTTGGAAAACTGCATTTTAAGTGAGTTGCTATCCAAAGCTAGATGACCATTTGGCTGTTCTGGGTTCTGCATGGCTTCCAGATCATGAGGTCAGATGCTGCCTTCTGCATTTTTTTCTTTTTCAATGTGCAAGAGGTTTAATACATTAGTATTTACAAAATAAAACCACATTTTTCATTTTCAATATATATCAAATGCAGTACATTAGTGTTTACAAAACAAAAACTTGAAAATTTTCTTGGGACTTCCCTGGTGGTCCAGTGGTTAAGAATCTGCCTTCCAATGCAGGAGATGTGGGTTCAATACCTGATCAGGGAACTAAGATCCCACATGCCTCGGTGCAACGAAGAACAGACACAGGCAAATAAATAAAATAAATATAAACAATAAAAAGAGACTTTCCTGGGGGTCGAGTGGCTAAGACTCTGTGCTCCCAATGCAGGGGGCCCGGGTTCGAGCCCTGGTCAGGGAACTAGATCCCTCACGCCAAAACTAAAGATTCCATGTGCCTCGAACAAGACATAGCACAGCTAAATAAATAAATATTAAGAAAAAAAAAAAACTTGGATTTTCTTGTGCTTCCCCTTTGTCACTAAACTTGAAAGACCCCAAAAGTATGATACTTAAGGAAACTCCTTAATGGATTTAACCATGCAGTCTGTGAGGCCCTGAAAGACAAATAAATGTTTGTTGCAGAAGTATGGTTTCTTTAAAATTTGTTGTTTTTTAAAGTCTACGAAGTTGAACTGTAAGACACATACATAAACTACCCCCCATAAAATTTCTCAAGATAGACTAGACTACAAGAAAAGTTTCGTAAAACTACTGAGATACTACTCAGTCATAGGACTAATATGAAAAACTGAAAAATCCTTTTGAATCGTACTCACACTATTTCTACACAGAATAGTCCAAAGAGAGGCCTGAGTACAGGACGGCCTTGGTCCCAGCAAGTAGCCATCTTGTAGAGCAGGTCCCCCTCTGATGTACCTTACCTGGTTGAGTCATCGAGGTTCTGCAGCTAAAACAAGGAAGAGGTGTGTAAAAACACGGCCGGGCTAAGCAGGGGGGGATGACAGACACAACTGGGAAGATGGTAAAAGTCACCTTTAGCAGAATGACCGCTTCCGTTTTTATGGACCTTAGTTTCCAAAGCTCTTTTCTTATAAATCATCTCATTGGTCTTCTAAAATTTTTAATTTCAATTTTTATTTCTTTATTGAGATACAGTCGATTTATAATATTATATAAATTTCAGGTGTGCAACAAGGTGATTCATGATTTTTAAAGGTTATGCTTCATTTATACTTAATATAAAATGTCAGCTATATTCCCTGTGCAGTACAATATCCTTGTAGCTTACTTATTTTATACATAGTATTTTGTACCTCTTATTCACCCAGCCCTATCTTGTCCCTCCCCACTTCCCTCTCCTCACAGGTAACCACTGGGTTGTTCTCTGTATATGTGAGCGTGCTTATTTTTTGTTATAATCACTAGCTTGTATTATTTTTAGTTTCCACCTATAAGCGATAGTATATAGTATTTGTCTTTTTCTTTCTGATTTATTTCATTAAGCATAATACTCTCCAAGTCCATCCATGTTGCTGCAAATGGCAAACTTCTATTCTTTTCATTCTTTCTTATTGTTGAATAATATTTTATTATACACCCCCATATATATATATGCATGTATATATACATATTATATATATATAGCTCACATATGTTTTAATCATTCATCTCTTGATGGACACTTAGGTTGTTTCCATTTCTTGGTTATCATAAATAATGCTGCACTGAACATGGGGGTGCATGTATGCTTTCAAATTAGTGTTTTTCTTACTTTGGATAAATACCTAGGAGTGGAATTCCATTACGGATAGTATTTCTACTTTCAGTTTATTGAGGAACTTCCCTACTGTTTCACATAGTGGCTACACAATTTACCTTCCCACCAACAGTATACATGGGTTCTTTTTCCTCCATCCTTATTGACATGGCTTTTTTAAAGTAGCTGTTTTTTTTTCTCCACCCATTTGATGGAAGAGGTCACTGAGTCTCTGAGGAGGAATATCACTTGCTCAAGGCAACATGATTTATCAGCAGTAAAACTGGAGTCTGCTTTTCCCTCTGTGCTATGAAGGTCACTGTCCCGGATACTCTGAGTCTGCGGGAGGGTGTAGAGTCCTTTCTCTGCACAGGGTGAGGTTTACGCTCCCCAAAACTGGGGCTGTAAAATAATACAGTTACAAGTCCCTCCCTCGGAGACAGCACTAGACAGTGTTTCTTCTGACCACCAGTGTGACATGGACCCACCCCAGCGGTCCATTCAGCTGACAGCTGGAGGAGAGATGCTCCATCTTTCATGCCTGTCAACCCCATGAGTGGATTAAGGTATCAAGAGAAGACAGCACCAGGGAGACTTTGGGCCACAGCCAAGACCAAAGGCATAAACTGAAGGGGCAGATGGGGTTGGAAGATAAGTGGTCTTCTTCAGTTACCTAGTGGGATGGCAAGGGCAGCATTTCTGCCCCAAATCAGGCCAGGATGAGCTACTCTTGGGTACCTATGTCTATCTGTGCCATTTATCTTTTGAAACCACCACTATGAAGGGCGACTTCAAAGGACATGGCAGGGTTTGGGGGGGAGGTGTATATGCAGTGGAGTGAGAAATCCTGGATTCAAATTCCACTTCTGCCTTTGGCATTGTGTGTGGCCTTAGGCAGGACATCAGAAGGTATCTGCAAAATTTGCAGATAAAGTGATATACCTGGCTTTTAAAGAGGATAAAATAAAATAGCATTTCTGAAAACTCCTTGTAAACATTTATATTCTGTACAAACGCCAGTACTTTCCCCGGGGCAGAAGGGCACCCTGAGTTGTCATCAACTTACCCTCCCACTTCCCACAGGACCTAGTGTCCCCACCACAGTCACTGCTCAGAAGTTGGACAGGAGCTCAGCTAGGTTACTGCTGAGAGCAGCAGTTTTAGGCTTTTCAACACTGGTTCATAACCCAAGGGATAGAATCAGGACCAATAGGTACAAATTACTGGGAGACCGATTTTGACTTCCCATTAACTATTATAATAATACTAATAACAACCAATTTATATTGGATGCTGACTCTCTGTAAAGTCCTCTGCTAAGTTCTTTGTCTATATAAACTTATTTAATATGTTAAACAAGGTTGCAGTCAATCAGTCATTCAATAAATATTTGCTAAATACAACCTATCAGGCTTTGAAATAAGAACAAAGCCACAGAGGTGGAAAGATGTAGCTTCTGTCCTCAAGAAGCTCATGCTATGTGAGGAGAGAAATATACAAATGTAATGCAATGTGATAAAAGATATAATGAGAATATGTGAAGATAAAGTCAGGGGGATGGAGGACCCAGGCTTGCCTGGAGAGGTCAAGCAAGTTCAAAGGAGGTAGCCCTTTTAGAAGGACACATTTGCAACCAAGGCTAGACCTGCTTATATGTGTGACATAGTCAGAATTAATATTGCTCTGTATCATGTGGGCTAAATTAGTTGCTCCAGGGGCCAGATAATGACACAAATATGATTGCACAAAGCAAGATATTATAATGTATTTCATAAGCTGCAGCGATATTTTTGCAGCTCATGAAAAACAAGATAATGTCCATAAAAATAAGATATTATGGTAAAATCGGTATTAATTACTAGGAGCCAAAGTGCACTGCTTGAGGCTGTAAAACTTTTAATATTCCAGAAGAAAGCAGTTCAAGTAACAGGCTGACTACGATCCTTAACCGCTTGGCAGCTTCCCAGCATATCTTAGCAAACAACAGAGCGGAAGCAGCAGCATCAGCCCCAAACAAACAATCCCGTGAAGCGTTGCTAATTTGGCTGAGATGACTGGGTAGGGTGCGGAGGGCTGAGAACCGAAAAGTGCCCTCCTTGCAATTTACCTTCTTATTCTCAATGGATGAGACTCAGTAGAAAGCCTCTAGGTTAGCCTCCACGGGACTTCTGAGATGCAATGGACCCTTGGTACCTTAAGATGGACTTTTCTAATTGCTGGTGATACAGCTGAACTATAGGGGTCCTTGGTGGAGTCCAGAAATGTTCTCCTCTTCCTTGCCTCTACCTCCTTTCAGGCCCTAAACATGCACACATGCGCAAACACACACAAGGTCAAGGTGGGCACATACTCGATCTCAGGGCACAGAGCTCCTACCTTAAGTAAGGTCAGAATCTTACTTCAAGATTCTATTCCCACACTTGGAATGCAAGACCAATTTAGCGACAGCTCCCATGTGCCATAAACGAAATAGAAACATATGCGCATGCAGTGATAAAACAGATCTGAAACGACATTCCTGCCGCCTGTTGGGTGGCAGCTGAAATCAGACATCTTAATGTATGATATTATGGGAATTACCCACATTAAGATAAAATATCTGGATTTAAGTAACTGTCTTTTGCTCTGAATTAACTTGAAGATTGAACTCAAAAAAAAAAAAAAGGCAAATGAGTTGTAGCTAAGGAGTCTATTTCACAGCCAGAAATAGACTGTGCCCATTGCCATCCTGGGCATGGCACTGTGCAGGAAAACCCATAGGAGCAGCGCTGCTTCATCCCTGAGTCTCTCAACACATAGCAGAGGCCCCAGGACACAGTAGGTCCTTTACAAATATTTGTTGAGTGAATGATGAGGTATGGTAAGTCATTTCTCAACCACCAAGTACATCCCATTGCTACTTCCCTCTTCCTGTCCCTGGACATTTACATCCGTATGAACCTCTACTTCCCCCACCTGGTTGGAACCTGTATTGCAGAACCATTCACAGTAACCAGTGGCAGGAAGGAAGACTCCTTCTCCTTAGGGCTTTTGCAAGAATCGATTGTGTTCCTAGTTGCTAGGAGTCCTTTTTCTGGCAGTCTTCTTTGTGGGCTAAAGATGCAGGTCTGAATAGGAAGACTGAGGTGGTTTTGTAAGCTGGTGCGGGGTCAGCAAGTACAAGAGTTTCCAAGGATTCTCTCTGTTGGTTGGCAAAGGACTTCAGCATCCTGGGCTGGCAATCTGGCACCTGGGGATTCAGGATGGAACCAGGACCACCTCCAACCTTGTAGATGTTGACTCTTGCAGCGTGTGCCCCATGCTCCTGGCTGTCTTTGATTTCTTTGGGGAAGATGAGTGGCTGGTTTCTGTTCCTGAGCAATGTTTCTTCAGCCTCACTAGCTTCACTGTGTTTGCTTAGGTCAGAGAAAGGTAATTTGTGGTTAAGATGTGTAATTCATCTTGAAGGGCCCAAGTGATTGTTTTTTTCGGGATGGGCGAGTCCATTGAGATTTGAAGATCTAACTTGAAACTACTCTTTAAATCTTTTTAACAGGTATTCATGACATCTACTGGGTGTGTGGTACGAGTGAGGTGTTGGGGGTTGGGTGGGAGCAGGGACTACATGATGCTATTTAATAAATTGTAAACAAATATAGGGGCTTCACTGGTGGCTCAATGGTAAAAGGATCCACCTGCAATGAAGGAGACATGGGTCTGAGGGTTCAGTCTCTGGGTCTGGAAGATCCCCTGGAGAAGGGAATGGCAACCCACTCCAGTATTCTTGCATGGGAAATGCCATGGACAGAGGAGCCTGGCAGGCTACAGAGTGGAGTGCAGCGTACATGTAGCATCCATGGGGTTGCAGAGTCGGATATGACTTAGCGACTAAGCCAGCACCACCACAAGCAAATGTAGAGGTGAGAGATTGAAGGCAAGGAAGAGGGAGAGAGAACTGAGACAATCTGAGAAGAGGTCAATGAGCAGATGAGCCTTGATGATTAGATCGGATCAAAGTGTCATTGGGGAAGGGCAGAATGGGCAGAAGAAGGAGATTTTCATGTGATTTTAAGATATTGTGCTATCAATACAAGAGAAGAAGAATTGACCAATGAATCAGAGAGCTGGCAATGGACCCATTCCTATAGGTAAACTTAACGTATGACAAATGGCCTTGCAGTTCCCAGGGGAGAGGAGAGACAACGTAACATTGGGGCTAGGATGACTGCCTGTCTTTACTAAAAACAAGTGAAATTGGATGCTGATACATAAATCATAAAAATAACTTCCTCATACACTAAAGACTTAAATGTGAAAGGCCAACCTTTAAAGCTTTTAGAAGTAAATAAAGGAGGCTATCTTTGTGACGCTGGGGCAGGGAAGATTTCTTAAACAAAACACAAAATGCATTAATAATGAATTAAAGGACTGACAAATTTAACTACATTAAAACTAAGAATGTGTGTTCACTGAAACAATGGCATAAAGAAAGTGAAAATACAAAGCACAGATGGAAAGGGTACATTTGCAACAAATCGATTCAATAAAGGATTAGCATCCAAATACAAAGAATTCAGAAAAACCATTAAGAAAAAGACAAACAAGCCAACAGCTAAATGAAGGTGGGGTGATGTGTGAAAAGGCATTCCATAGTCAAGAAAATAAGGGTCAAAGGGTCAAGAATTGGGTGGAAAATTTTCAGGTTGGGAAAGGGGTCAAGGTATAGATGTTTAGCTAGAGACTCTACTTTGAAGATGGGCTCATAGGTGCAGAAATTAACAACATCCTCTATCTTTTGAAATTTCCTCCAGTAGCCTTGTATTAAAAGCATGGTTCTAGTCTGCCACTGGGAGGTCATTGAGGAAGCCTGGAGCATGAAACAAATACCTTATAGACAATATGCAAAATCATATGCCAGGAAGCCCATACTTAGGCACACACATCTTGGGCATCTTCTGTGATATTAATAGATCTGCAGTGTGTGAGATTTGTGGAGGTGGGGTCTGAAGTCTGAAACTAGAGACTGGTTGAAGAAGACTTCTTCTGTGGCTACCGCAGCCAGCATCACTAGGCAGTAGCCATTCTTCAGGAAAATCCTACAAAGGCCCCATCACCTTGAAACGCTGTGCACTATTTCTGTGGGCTTTTAAACAGAATAATTCATTAGTCAGTGAAGAGCAATCAATATCGCCCTCTGACAATTACACACTGACTCTGTTTACCCAGTGGACCCTCTCTGATAATATTATTTATGATCCTAAATAACTCCATCGGTGTTCAGTAGAGCTGGGGATGCCTCTGGGACCAGGACACAAATCATAAAGACATATGGTTTGCTCAGCTCTGAAAATGTTCAGATGCATTTCATTGTTAGTCTCGAAGTCCTACCTTTCCCCAGTCAGCTCCACAAGCTTCCTGATTGTGCCTGCAGGAGGGGTCTCCTTTTTGGGGAGGGGACTCTTTGTAGTCGTATGAGAGGAAGGTGGCTGCCAAGGGAATTTTACTTTGGCTGTTTCAGGATTCTCCAAAGTGAAGGATGTGTCGAAGAGTTCAGCGGACTCCAGACCAGAGTAGCACCTGGGATGTTGCTCGGCTTTGCCTGTAGAGGAGTGTGGAACAAAAGTGTCTAAGAGAGATTAGTGGGGCTGCAGAGAGAGGGGAGATGAGAAAGTGATGTGTGTGCACATGTGTAGGAGTCTACAGTAGGGTTGAGAGGCTAGGTAGAAGCAGAGGATTGTGAGGGCTGAGGGTCAAGGACACTGGGGTTTCAGGGAAAGGTGAGATGATTTACTGAAAAACATCTCTATTATTTGACTTGTTACAATGAGTGTGTATTATTTATGTGATTAAAAATATAGAGAGATGGCAAAATTCCCTCCCCCATCTTCCTCTCCCCATCTCCTTCTTTCTACCCCCCTCACCTCCATCCTTCTCTTTCTCTCTCTCTCTCATACACACACAGATTAGAGAAATAACACCAAGAGAGGCTTTGATGCCACTTTATCACAATCGCAGGCCAGAGTAATGTGAAAATGGTGTGCCTCTCAGTACCCACTCTGAGCCCATTTGACAGAAAGCATTGTGAAGGCAGAGGGTAAAGGAGGGCAATGAGCAGGATTCTGAAGGGTGAGGCATTGAAATCCCACCTTTCTGTTTCAACTAATGGACCTTCCTCTCCTTGAAAGTGTAGACTGTGAGGAAAGGGAGGGCAGGGTCTCCTAGGCCATCTACATTGCTGTCTGATCTCAACCTGGTAGGGAAGTCTCCAGAAGCAAGAGAAAGAGACTAACTTCTCTGGCCTGTGACAGCCTTGCAGGGGCAGCTGAAGTGTGGGCAGGTGCCAGCACCTGGCATTCACATTGGAGACCTCTCCTCTCCACGGATTCTTCATAACAGCCAAGGGAAGACAATGCCATCCCCTCTTATAAATTCCAGGCGTACATCCCTGGGCCTAGTACCAGGACCGCATGACACCCCATCCCAAGATCTCTCCACTGGCCTTAAGGCATTTCTACTCATCTGACTTCAATGACTAGGGACCAGAGGTGAGTCTGCGCCAAAGGGTCATCTTGGGAAAGGATTCAAAGACCATTGACGCATTCCAAAAGTGGGGAAGCTGCCCTTCACTTTTATAATAGCTTCATGCTTCTCTGGTTCCATTGAAGGCCAATGATCTTTGTTGCATGAGACTCTCATGGATGCTTTACTATCTTTATTTCCTTTCCTTTATTTTATCCTCAGATATTTATTGATCATTCTGGTAGGACTTATAAGAGACAGATAAAGAAGACACCTGCCTACAAGAGACTTCCAGCCTACTGATCAGAGGACAGATGTGCCCACAAATGAACACACTACAAGTTAGAGAAGCATCCATAGGGAGGTACAGATCAAGTGCTAGGGGGCTGTCACCTGGATTTTGAGCAAGCTTCACATGGCCTTCCCTGGTGGCTCAAACAGTAAAGAATTTACCTGCAGTGTAAGAAACCTGGGTTTGATCCCTGGGTCAGGAAGGTCCCCTAGAGGAGGGAATGGCTACCCACTCCAGTATTCTTGCCTAGGGAATCCCATGAGCAGAGGACCGTGGTGGGCTATACCGTCCATGGGGTCCCAAAGAGTCAGACCGGACTGAGTAACTAACACTTTCACTTTTTTTCACATGTGATATGAAATCACAAAGCACTGAGATTTCCATTGTTTCCCACTGTCCATTGACATTTATTCAAAAAGGATGTTCTTCTACTACCCTTGATCTATGCTTAGACAGATCCATGACTTTGTTAAATGCTTTCCAGCAATTAAAAGTCCAATGACACTTTAAATAACATTTAGACTTGATTCCTGCTTAGACTGCCCAATCCCCTTAGTGGTCAAGGCATCCAGCTTCACTTAGAGTTGTGACTACTTGCCCTCTCCCTGGGTAAAACCTGATGCAGTGTCCTCTCTGCCTGCTGTCATCTGGGACAGAGGAATGTGGAGGGTTTCTCTCCCTCTCTCCTTCCCCTAGTCCTCTGTATGTGACCCACTAGGATTGGGTAGGAGTGGAGGGAAGAGAGGTGAGTGGAATCGGAACATCTACATTGTTGGACCCAATCTTGGCTCAGGTGAGCATACAATACTGTTTCTCTTTCAGGTTCTGGTTGTGGCTTGGAGAGTTAGTGCAGGGAAGGGTTAATTCTGACTGAGGAAACTCAGAGATGTGACCAGTGAGGATGTGTGGCCTCCCAGCTGGAGGGATGAGTGGAGCATTCCTGGAAGAGTGCCAGGATTAACCCTGTGCTTTGGAGGGCAAAGGTCATGAGCTCTGGGCTGCAGGCATGCGCCCTTGGGACTTCTGCTGAGGCTGGATCCCCAGGACCCTCTCTGGCTGTCCGCCTTCTCATGAGCACCATGACGCTCTGCTATGGGCTTTGGCAAACTGAGCATTGGTGCTGGGAACGTAAGTCTGCCTGGGCAACTGTACTGAGGACTTGATGTCAACTTACCTTCTGAATTGTATTGGTCTGGGGTCAGAGTTTGATCATTTTTAATGTGCTATTAGTTCTTTGGGCTCTTAAAAGTAGAGGGCATGAAAGACTTGGGGTTGAACTACTTCTCTGAGGAGCTGGGGAGACAGCCCAGGATCTAGCCACTTAAGGAATCCCCACTCTGCTCAGACACCAAGAGCACTTGTCTGAGATGCAGCTAAGTGAGAAAATGGAAAGGGCCTCCATTGCCTTGAACTTGATTTAAATTTGGGCAGCTTGGGCTCCCTTTGGACTTTAATTCACAGGGGCTAAATACTTTGATTTTGGACTTTAATCTCTTTGGGATTCCACTCTCTAAATTGTTCCCTAGGAATTTGGTAATGGGAAGGGTTTACATCCAAATTTGGGGCATCTTATTTTGGCATTTATTATTGAAGAATCTTTATGCATTTTTTATTAGCTCTTTATGCCTTTTATTATTGAAGTATCTTCATGCTGCTATTAAATCTCATTATAGAACCTCTGAAGAGTATATTGGGCCATGCAACTGGACATAAATTTGGGTTGGAAAGAGAACAGACTCTGAACTTGCAGCCTTGGGTGCAGGAGAGCTTTGGAGGAGATTTGATTAATGTCGTGTTCTGACCCATTTTGGGGCCTCCTGGGAGCAGAGCCATCCCTGTCTCGCTATAGAACCAGGAAGACACATGAGAGGGTGGAGCCTGATGCTGGAGAAGCAGCCTTCTGAAGGCAGAGCAGACTGCTCAGGTGACTGGCATGTTCCCTCCCTTGGACAGCACAAACATACACATTCTTGACCAGAGGCTTAAGAGTTCAGCCCACAGTGACCTCTCCAAGTCATTGGTTGTGGGCTGGAGCTTCCTGAGCCACTGGTGTTGCACTGAGATGCTTCAAAGCCTTATTAAGAATGTTCGGATACCCATGAAGCCCTACTGTACTCAGGTTTACCAGGAAATCTCGGTAGGAATGTGATTGACGGGGGCTTCTCTGGTGGCTCAATGGTAAAGAATCCACCTGAGACACAAGTTTGATCCCTGGGTCAGGAAGATCCCTTGGAGCAGGGCATGGCAACCCACTCCAGTATCCTTGCGTAGAGAATTCCATGGACAGAGGAGCCTGACTGGATACAGTCCATGGGGTCACAAAGAGTTGGACTTGACTGAAGCGATGGAGCACGCCTGCATATCACTGATGGGAATTCATTGTAAAATCAGGAGTACTGAGCACCTGCTCATGGTCATCATTAACCAGCTTTGCTTGGATGGGACATCGGTCTGGCTGTGTTGTGGGAACGTAGGATATCATGTACATTTGTAGCAGGGCCGCTGTCCTCAGGCATGAACAGATATACCTGTGAGACTCCCCCAACCCCCTAAAAAATGTTTAGCCCAATTGGTTAATTGTCTAGGAAACAAAAATCTGGGCAGTGCTTGTCCCTTCATTTTCTGGTTTCCACATGGGAGGGCCTTTCCTAGAGTGACACCCCTGGCCCCTTGCTGTCCCCTTCCTCACCCAGCAGAGTGATTTGTCACTTTCAGGTTTATGCATGACCTACTCTCTTCCTTCTCCTCTTCCCTTTCGGAATCGGTTAGTCTACAGAGGACACAGAGTCTCTGCCGTCAGCATTGAGGTGAGATTCACGGGGCAGGCTCTGATCCAACCAGGGAATCCTAACGTTTGAGGGGATCAGATCAGTTTAGGGGTGCGGTGGCAAGTCATCTTGGCCAGACCTGAGCCACGCCATCTCATTTAACAGGATCAGAAATCAAGGTGAGGTTTGGATCCCCATTTCTCCTGCTCTTAGTCTATCCTTGGTTCTGATTCAGAGAGGGAGAAAGTGCAGTTGCCCCCCTTACGCCTGCCAGGTAACCCTTTGGACCAAGAGCCTGAGTGATTTCTCATCTGTGAACTCACCGTTTTCTTTGGGAATGAATCGTGCATTTTCAATTTTCCACTTCAAAACCACACACTTCAGTAGAAGTCACTTTATAGCAAATGAAAGAAGGAATTTCCTGGGCGTGTGAGAAGGGAGGGGTTTGACCCTTAGCCCAGGGCAGAGGGTATGACTTAGGGCAGGCAGGTATTTTTCCCAACTGTGGAGTCACCATGAGGTCTTTTTATATCATTGCCCTTACAGCCAATAAGGGACTGGTTTGCAAAATGCTGACAAGCAGCGCTCTGACTGGCAGAATTGCATTCCGCTGTCCAACCTGGCGTTCTTTAGGAGCATCTGACTCACAAGGGAAGTAGGGGGATTGGGTGGGTTTTATTGTGGGATAAGAGGATCACCATGTAAGAGGGTCTTCTCTTTAGAGTCTCAGAGAGGAGTGCAGCTAATAAGGTGGTATTTGCTCTGGCTGGACCTACTGAGATCCCTCCTTCCTAAATACCTCGCTTCGAGCTGTGTCTTCCTCCTCCTCCTCACCTGAGCATCTCTACTGCTTTTACCTCATCGCTGTTGTTACTTACTGAGTACTTCACAAAACGCTGGGCTCTGTGCTTTGCCCTATTCATGCACCATCTGCTCACAACCACCCCAGGAGATGATTGAAGCCATTATCAACCCCCGTTTCTGATGGGTAAACAGAGGCTGGAGGAAGGTAAGCCAATGAACAGTGGAGCCGGAATTCCAACTCAGACCAGTGTCACTCTGGAGTCTGTGTCCTTTGCAAGCACACTAGGCTATGCAGACGACCATCTGATGACTTTGGATGCTGCCAGTGATGGGGTGCTCACTACTTCCAAGGTTGCCATCGAGCTGTCGGACAGAGCCCATGTCTCCCTGCCAGGGTCTTTGACCTTCTGTGGTCACCCAGGATGCATTTCGAATGCTAGGACTGCACGTCTGATTGGGGCCAGGCCTGATTAAAGCTCTGTAGTCAAGCGGGACCGTGGGCTGTTGAGATGGGAAAGACTGACCCATGGAGACAGCATTTCACTGCAGGCAGCGAGGCTTGAAATGGTTGTGCTGCGTACAGTTTGGCCTTGTCCTCCCGGGGGGGGGGGGGTGGACCCCGAGGGACCACCTAGGAAGCCCAGCGCGTGCCTGTCCTCTCTCTGGCCTTGGTGGGGGCTGTGAGGTACATGCTGAGGTCGTGCTTCCTGCTCAGGGAGGCTCGCCACCCCCACATGCTGTCTGCAGTGTCTTACATCTACCTCTGCAAACCTGCCTGGCGTTCTGACTGGCCATGCTGATCACATTCCGAAAGCTTGTGTTTACCCACCTCTCCACTGAACAAATTTACAAGGTAAACATTTTGGGACATCTCTGAGATTAAAAAAAAAATCACAACACAAAACCAACACAACTGTGTCATCCTCCCCAACCCCTTGTTTGTAACTAATAAATCATACAGTGGAATTAACTGAGATTCAAGCTCTCGGCACTGGATCAATTTTGAAATGTCGTCTCCTTTCATTCTTATCCTTAGTCTTCTCCTTAACTCTTACTAGAAGCTTCGCTGTTCTGAGATGTGAAGGCACACAGGACACAGGATGGTGGGTCACTGAGACCTGGCTTGAAATTCCAGCTCAGCCTCTAGAAAACTGTGATGATTGGCAGGTCACTTAACCTCTCTGAGATTGTTTTCCCATGGGAAACCGATTCCCAGTTTGCACTGTTGTGATGCGCTTTAGGCAAAACGTCTGGGTCATAGAGAGTTTTGGTTGTTGCTTGGTCATCCCAGGACTCCATCCTTTCAACCTTGATCAGTTCCACGGTGAGTGGTTTTCATCAGTTAAGTCTGGATGAAGAAGAGATGGATGAGATGTTGGACAGGACAGTTCAGTTCAGTTCAGTAGCTCAGTCATGTCCAACTCTTTGATACCTCATGAATCACAGCACGCCAGGCCTCCCTGTCCATCACCAACTCCCTGAGTCCACCCAAACCCATGTCCATTGAGTCAGTGATGCCATCCAGCCATCTTATCTTCTGTCGTCCCCTTCTCCTCCTGCCCTCAATCTGTCCCAGCATCAGGGTCTTTTCAAATGAGTCAGCTTTTTATATCAGGTGACCAAAATGTTGCAGTTTCAGCTTCAACATCAGTCCTTCCAATGAACACCCAGGACTGATCTCCTTTAAGATGGATTGGTTGGATATCCTTGCAGTCCAAGGGACTCTCAAGAGTCTTCTCCAACACCACAGTTCAAAAGCATCAATTCTTTGGCACTCAGCTTTCTTTATAGTCAACTCTCACATCCATTAGTGACTACTGGAAAAACCATAGCCTTGACTAGACGGACCTTTGTTGGCAAAGTAATGCCTCTGCTTTTCAATATGCTCTCTAATTTGGTCATAACTTTCCTTCCAAGGAGTAAGCATCTTTTAATTTCATGGCTGCAATCACCATCTGCAGTGATTTTGGAGCCCAGAAAAATAAAGTCAGACACTGTTTTCACTGTTTCCCCATCTATTTGCCATGAAGTGATGGGACCAGATGCCATGATCTTAGTTTTCTGAATAATGAGCTTTGAGTCAACTTTTTCACTCTCCTCTTTTACTTTCATCAAGAGGTTCTTTAGTTCTTCTTCACTTTCTGCCATAAGGGTGGTGTCATCTGCATATCTGAGGTTATTGATATTTCTCCTGGCAATCTTGATTCCAGCTTGTGCTTCCTCCAGCCCAGTGTTTCTCATGATGTACTCTGCATATAAGTTCAATGAGCAGGGTGACAATATACAGCCTTGACGTATATAGGACTCCTTTTCCTATTTGGAACTAGTCTGTTGTTCCATGACCAGTTCTAACTGTCGCTTCCTGACCTGCAAACAAATTTCTTAAGAGGCAGGTCAGGTGGTCTGGTATTCCCATCTCTTTCAGAATTTTCCACAGTCAAAGGCTTTGGCATAGTCAATAAAGCAGAAATAGGTGTTTCTCAGGTACACTCTTGTTTTTTCCATGATCCAGCAGATGTTGGCAATTTGATCTCTGGTTCCTCTGCATTTTCTAAAACCAGCTTGAACATCTGGAAGTTCATGGTTCACGTACTGCTGAAGCCTGGCTTGGAGAATTTTGAGCATCACTTTACTAGTGTGTGAGATGAGTGCAATTGTGTGGTAGTTTGAGCATTCTTTGGCATTGCCTTTCTTTGGGATTGGAATGAAAACTGACCTTTTCCAGTCCCATGGCCACTGCTGAGTTTTCCATATTTATTGGCATATTGAGTGTGCAGCACTTTCACCGTGTAATTTTTTAGGATTTGAAATAGCTCAACTGGAATTCCATCACCTCCACTAGCTTTGTTCATAGTGATGTTTCCTAAGGCCCACCTGGCTTCACATTCCAGGATGTCTGGCTGTAGGTAAGTGATCACACCATCATGATTATCTGGGTCATGAAGATCTTTTTTGTACAGTTCTTCTGTGTATTCTTGCCACCTCTTCTTAATATCTTCTGCTTCTGTTAGGTCCCTATCATTTCTGTCCTTTATTGTGTCCATCTTTGCATGAAATGTTCCCTTGGTATCTCTAATTTTCTTGAAGAGATCTCTAGTCTTCCCCATTCTGTTTTTTTCCTCCATTTCTTTGCATTGATCACTGAGGAAGGCTTTCTTATCTCTTGTTGCTAATCTTTGGAACTCTGCATTCAAATGGGTATATCTTTCTTTTTCTCCTTTCCTTTTCCCTTCCTGTCTTTTCACAGCTATTTGTAAGGCCTCCTCAGACAGCCATTTTGCTTTTTGGCATTTCTTTTTCTTGGGGATGGTCTTGATTCCTGCCTCCTGTACAATGTCAGGAACCTCCATCCATAGTTCATCAGGTATTCTGTCTATTAGATCTAGTCCTTTTAATCTATTTCTCACTTCCACTGTATAGTCATAAGGGATTTGATTTAGGTCATACCTGAAAGGTCTATTGGTTTTCTCTACTTTCTTCAATTTCAGTCTGAATTTGGCAATAAGGAGTTCTTGATCTGAGCCACAGTCAGCTCCTGGTCTTGTTTTTGCTGACTGTACAGAGCTTTCCATCTTTGACTGCAAAGAATATAGTCAATGTGATTTCAATGTCAACCATCTGGTGATGTCCATGTGTAGAGTCTTCTCTTGTGTTGTTGGAAGAGGGACAGGACAGCTGGACTCAAACCAGACTGAGCTACCACAGGCCAGTCCCTGAAATTTCTGTGCTCTCTTGCATCCATCTGTTGAGCAGAGATCATTTTGCTGCTGCTTAGTGGCTAAGAAGGAAAGAAGAAGGGAGGAGTTTAAGGTCTGTTGAAAGGTGAACAGCCTCTTATAAGCCCCAAGCACAGCCTAATTCAACTCCCTAACTCCCTCTTTGTTCCTCTCCAGCCTTCTCCCTCTTCTATGCTCCCACAACATTCAGCAGAGCCTCGCATTGTGCGGTAATTGTCTATTTACGCGGTGGCCTCCTCAGCCCGATTTAGAGCAAGGACCACGGTTATTCTTGCCCTGTGTCCCCATTGCCCAGGCCAGTACCACACAAATAATAAACACTGGTGTTGAATGGCACTCAGAACTGCACACCCCCAGTTCTCCCATTTCCCTTCCCATGGCACACTTATTTTCTTCCTTCTCCTCTTACTCTGTCCTCTCTTCTCCCTCTTGTCCCATCACTGTCCCTGAGGTCCCCCTAATTCAACCTTTCTGGGGAGCAAGAAGGTCAGTGATATCCCACAAAGTCAATATGCACCCTGTAAGCAACCAGACTCACCATTCCTTTAGGCAAGCACTATTTGGAGGGATACCCTTTATCTCCCCTTCTTGCGGCATGTCCAGCCCTGCGGTGGGTTATGGAGGGGACAAAGCAAGCTCCTCTAATTAGGAGGCATCCAGTCCTGAGCCGAGCAGCCAGCCTCCCTTCTCCCCCATTTTCTCACCCCTCTGCAGGCAGCTCTGGGCAAACAAGTCAGTCTTCCTTAAGACAAGGCACACCTGTTACCTGGGTGAACTCTGCCCTTCTTCCTGGTGGCAATTAGCGTGCCTCTGGCTGATGGAAAGGTGTTTGCTTCCCTGCTCTCTTTGTGAGAGTTCCTTAGTGGATGGGGCTATCAGAACTGCCCGCTCAGGGGTCCTGCTGTCTGGTTGGTATTAGATCGCTGTCCCTGCCATGCCTGCCTCTAAAGCATCCCTTGGAGAGGAATTTTAACACGTGCTGAAGGCAGCAGCAAGAATGGGAGGGGGTCCGGGGAGGTGATGACCCAGGTTTCTGGGCAGGGGAGAGGGGCCTGCACTGTGCTGTTTTAAATCCCAAAGAGATAGGAGCCCTGACTTGATTTATTCCTTACCACCAGCAAATGAGAGGATGGAGGGATGCACCCAATTTGCAAAGGCCAGTCTGTGGTGGAATAGAGCTACCTATGTGATGGGGTGGGGCAGGCAAGGGAGAGGGGAGGTGATGTGTTTTGTGAAGTCATTGGTCCGTCCCCCTGCCTCCATCATCTTCTGATCCCTGCAGGCAGGGATGGAGGCATGGCAGGACCTAACTCGGCCACTCACATGTGCCAGTAGCTATGCTCAGGACCAGGAAGGTATTTGTTTTCCCCTCCCTTTCCAAGCCCATGCCGGCCAGTGACTCTTGGCTTGCAATGTTCCCCAGAAGTGGAGAAAGGAGAGCTAGAGAGCAGAAATGGCCTGTCTAGGGGCACTCATGTATCTTTGCACTAGGGACAGCAACCCTGTGAAACTGCTGGTATTTCTCTCTAGGTCTTTCTTTTTGAAAAAAAAAAATACTATTGACATTGTTTATTTAAAAAAGAAATCTCTCCTTTTTATAAGTTTATTTTACTGCAGGCTTATCTGTTGCTATGGAAAACATGGAAAACATATAAACTCATATTCTTTTTTTTTAATTAGTTTTGCCAAACAATGACATGATATCACCATGGGTTTACATATGCTCCCCCTCCAGAAGCCCCCTCCCTCCTCCCTCCCCCCAGGGAATCTCGTTGCACCAGCCCCGAGCATCAGTCCTGGGCTGGCGATTGATTAGACATATGATAATTAACATGTTTCAATGCCCTTCTCCCATATCATCCCACCCTTTCCTTCATATTCTAATACACACAGACAAGCACTGTTACCACTTTGGAGGGAAGATGTTCAGCCATGGTTTTGTGTGTGTGTGTACAGAAACACTCATAGCAGTGTGTCTAAATCACATTTTAAACGTAAGGATGATATACATATCTTTTAAGTATTTGTGATAAATGTACATACCATAAAATTTACCATCCTGACCATTTTAAGTGTACAGTTCAGTAGTGTTAAGTATATTTCCATTGTTGTGCATACAGACCTCCAGAACATTTCATCTTGCAAACGATGAACTCTGAACCCCTAAACAACCCCTATCTCCTCTTCTCCCAGCTGCCCTGATAAACTTCATTCTACTTCCTGTCTCTATGAATTTGCCTGTTCCAGGTACGTCCTACAAGCAGCATTGCATAGTATTTGTCCTTTCGTGTCTGGCTTATTTCATGTAGCATAGTGTTTTCAAGGGTCACGTATGTGTTCAAATTTCTTTCCTTTTTTCAGGCCAAATAATATTCCACTGTATGCAGGGTTTTTCAACTTCTCACCTCAGCTTGTCCATCTGTGAAATGGAGCAAATAATAGCAGCAGCCTCACAGGGTTGTTAGAATTCACTTAGTTAATACATGTGAAATCCTTAGAGGAGCGCCTCCTGCGTTGTAAGCCCTTCATAATTGTTACCGTTTATCGTTACAATTCGACTTTCATCCCCTCGCTCCCAAATGACAGTTTTCTGGGCTTCATAACAACAATGATTATTTATTGAGCACCATTTATGTGCTATTAGAATTGCGGGATTATGTGTGTGCTCAGTCGTGTCTGACACTTTGTGACCCCATAGGCTCTAGTCCGCCAGGCTCCTCTATCCACGAAATTTTCCAAGCAAGAATACTGGAGTGGGTTGCCATTTCCTACTCTGGGGGAGCTTCCCAACACAGGGACTGAACTTGCGTCTCTTGTGTCTCCTGCATTAGCAGGCAGATTCTTTACCACTGCACCACCTGGGAAGCCTTTATGTGCTAAGCATGTGCCAAATATTTTACATTGTCTTATTTAATCCTGAATGACCTTATGAGGCTGGGGGTGGTGGTGGTGTTATCTCCAGGTTTCAGAGGACTTAACTGAGGCTCAGAGGATTTAATTAGCCTCAGGTCATAGAGCCCTGTGAATGGTAAGCCTGGCATTCACAGCCAGTGTGCTCTGATTCCAAACCCACCCATCACTGCCCTATAGCGCCTCTCAGAGGAACTCAGTGGGCAGGATGTGTCTGCTTTCAGACAACCCATCTTTGCTTCCTACCATGTGAAGAAGCAGCCTCTCCTTCCAGGGCAACGCACTCCCCCAAGTTCCAGCTTTGAAAGACAGAGAGTGAGTAGAAAAGAACTCCTTCCTCTCCTTCCTTCTTGCCCTACCTCCTCTCCCCTCTCCTTTTTTTTTTTTTTTTTTTGTTTTTAACTCAAGCTCTTGTTCTTTTTTTTTTTTTTATTGGTTTTGCCATACAATGACATGAAATCGCCATGGGTTTACATATGCTCCCCCTCCCTTTTTCTTCACCTCCAGTTCTTCTGCCCTCATCCTGAAGGGGCCACAAGGAGATGAGACTAAGATGCCCTAAAGGAGAGCTGGCTGGCCCTGTGGGATTTCTAGTAACCAAACTGGGGGCAGAAAGGACTCTGGGCTCCCCTCATATCACAGAACACCACGTTGTCAGTTGTTTGTCCCACATGCCTACCCACTGCTCAGCGGTGTTAGAGAAAAATGAAGCAAAGAGAGCCCCACTCCTAAGAAGTTTAAACAGGGGCTGGATGACCTTTATCAGGGGCCTTGTAAGAGGAGTCCCTTCTGGGTCTATGCTGAGGTTGAAAGAGTTGCTGTGGTTTAAGCAGATGGGAAGGGAGTTAAGGGGACACAGAGCCCCATGGATGCCTGGAAGGACTCCTGCTGGGGCCACAGGGATTTTCAGCCAGTCCACACACCACTGACATCCACCCTTAAAGCCCATGCCTGCTCTTCCTAGCAGATCAAGCTGAATGAATGAATTATCCTTTTCCTGGAGGTTGGAACTCTTATTCCCTCTCTCTGGTCTTTCTCACACACACATTTTATTGACCCAAATTACTGAGAACAGAAAGAGGCAGCAGAGAATCAAGAACTTTACCACCTAAATATGGTGTGTGTGTGTGTGTGTGTGTGTGTGTGTGTGTGTGTATGTGTGTGTGTGTGTGTGTACAAGCGAGTGCTATAGGGAAAGGATGGCTCTTGCTGCCTCCCCTGGCTCTGAATGACCCGGCTTCATGGCGGCTGGCCTTGTCCTAACTTTGGACAAAATCCAGCTTCTACAATTTTGAAATTCCAAAGAGAGGTTTCACTGGCTTGTGAGCCAAAGAGTGACCAGGGCAGATTGGTGGCATTTCTGACTTTGGGGTTCCTTCTTGGGCAATGCCCAGTTCAGCCACTCTCTAGTCTTAAGTGTCTGAGCAGGCCCCTTCAACTCAGTGCTGCTGCTGGTTTTCCTATGGCCTGGAGTAATAACAGTATAAAACAATAGTATAAAGCAAACACTATAAATAAACTGTAATAATAAAACCACAATAGGACCAATTCTGCAAAGACGTGGCAGGACAGCAGAAGGGGGGATGTGAAACCCTTGTAGACTATACATGCCTTGCTTAGGGGAGGGTTACTTTCTTTAATCAGGAGCCCTCAGCCAGGAGCCCTGGAGACCAGCATGGAGGAGTGGGCTCAGGAAGACCCCCGTGGGATGCCCTGCCCAGCCCCTACAAACCATGGGCCTGACTAGTGGGCTCCTCAGGGGTCAGGAGAAGAGCTTGGGACAGCTCTGAGAAGTTAACACGGAGTATTCAGTGAGCAGTAACTGGCCATTCTCTGCCCGTCTCTCGTTGGTGGGACTCACAGTGAGCCGCCAGTCATAAGCCCACAACGTCTCAATTTCCTTCATTGAGAAATGAGGTGGTGGTAATACCCCATTGAGCTCAGAGGATCAAAGTGACTTGAAGAGTCCAAACTGTTACCTGGAGATGCACTTCTAGCCTCACCCAGGTGAGATTATGCGTGTTGGCCACATGGGCTTCCCAGGTGGTGCTAATAGTAAAGAACCCACCTGCCAATACAGGAGACATAAGAGATGTGAGTTCAATCCCTGGGTTGGGAAGATCCTCTAGAGCAGAGCATGGCAACCCACTCCAGTATTCTTGCCTGGAGGAATCCCATGGACAGACGAGCCTGGCGGGCTACAGTCCATAGGGTCGCCAAGAGTCGGACACGACTGAGGGACTAAGCGTGCACACACACCCATATGGACTGGCCAGCCTCAACTCCTCTGCTCAGCCCTGCGCCCTGCACTCCCAGCCTGAGGGTCCTAGAGGGAGCAGTTTCCCACTGAGGGAGAAACAAATCCCCTCCCAGGGGAGAACCAGCGTCAGGATGCTTGGGGGCCCAACCCCTCCTGCCTTCCTCCCTTCAGATGGATGGGGAGTGGAATCCACCTCCTCGCTCATGGCCCTATTCTTTAAACAGCTCTGCTTTGGGTGTATGGAGTTTGCAGTTTATCGTCTCAGGATTTGGGAATGGAAAGCAGGGTGCTTCTTCAGTTTGGGGATTTGCTCATTCACTGGACCTGAGACTCACCTCACTTCCTTTTCTTCCTTGGTGACAGAGAGGGGGCACAGGCCTCAAGAGCCTTGGGAAGGGCTCACATGACCTTCTGCAGGCTTCCACTGAGGGACAGTGGTAGAGAATGAAAAAGAGGGGCTGAAGAAGCAGAGAAAGGAAAATGAAAGCCAGGAGATGACGAGTGATTAAGAGGAGACTATTTAAGCATGAGGCAACTTACACAGGAGCTGGGTTCTGGCGCCCGTGTGGGGCTGGAAGCTTCTTGGCAGTGGATGCTGAAAAGAAGCCACGTATTCTAGAAGCCAAAGGAAGGTGTCCTTCCAGCAGGGCCCTCTGGGACCCCAGGCAATGCTCAGCTTCCAGAGGGCAGGTCTGGGCCTGGTGGCAACAGATGTTTATCTGAAGCACTGTTGGAGCGGGTGTCTGAGAAGGGTGCTGTGTGCACGTGTGTGCACGTGATGAGCCACACTTGTCAGTGCACAGACTGCATGCATTCATATCTGCATGTGTCTGAGTGTGTGTGAGTGTACTCACCTGCCCGAAAGGAATACAGGTAAGTTGAAGCCCTCACCAGCTGCCCTCCCCAGGGCACATCATCCAAAGTGATGGCCTTCCATCTCCATGTAAGGGTTGACCTGTCCACTCCCAGCTTATACGGACTCTGAGGTAGGATAGTAGTTCAAGGAAGACACCTCACCCTCTGCTGGGCTGAATTCATAACTGATGCATGGCCAGGACGTGGGTGTTCACAGGAGTCTTATCACTCTCAGGCTCTCCCAACAAACTAATGGTGGACAGAGCAGGAGCCTTTAAAGAGCTGGACTCGAGTCTCAGAAATGCCTGCCTTTTGTAGTCAGATCCTGTGTTGTTTCCCCAGTCCTTGAACACCACGAGGTACTCTTTGTGCTATTTGTGGACCCTCTCCTCATATCTCTACCCTCTCAACCCGTAAGGGTCAGATGTGGGCAGGGCAGGCCAAATTGGGGGCCTGGCTCCCACCATCCATGGCCACGCAGCTTGACTAATATGGTCAGAGTCAAAGTGGGTCACAACTCCAGAGTAGGACCTTCTGCAAAGGTCTGGGGGCCCAAATTCTGAATGTCCGTACATAAAGGAATTTTAACGTTGGGGAAGGTTCTCATGTGGAAGAAAGCAAAGGTGCTGCTATCAGGGACTCAGGGAGGCTTTTTGGCTTTGGAATCTATTGGGATTGTGTTCAAATCCTAGTTACATGACAGAGACTGATCATTTCCTCTCAGCACCTCAATTTTCCCATCTATAAAATGGCAATAATAACAATAGCTGCTAATACTTGTAGAATGCCAACAATATGAGAGGTTCTGTTTTAAGTTCTTGCATATGTTCTAAGTCTCTCAGTGATGTCTGACTCTTTGTGACCCTGTGGACTGTAGTCCACCAGGCTCCTCTGTCCATTGGATCCTCCACGCAAGAATACTGGAGTGGGTTGCCGTGTCCTCCTCCAGGGGATCGTCTCGACCCAGGGATCAAAACCACATCTCTTACATCTCACGTTAGCAGGAGGGTTTACCACTAGTGCCACCTGGGATGCCCTAAATTCTTAATATATATTAATTTAATCCTTACAACAATCTTGTGAGTGAAGAATTATTTAACCTCATTTAACAGATGAGGAAACCGAGACTCAGAATATAAAGTAACTTGCCCAACATCACCTGGCTCATCCACAAAGCTTATGTGACTTGAGCCCAGACAGTTCAGTTGCAGTACCTACATTGAAACACTGCAATACTTCTGGACAGGGCTGGATAACCCTCTGAACCTAAGAAACAGTTTAACAATAGACATTGGTCTCAAAGCATGGCCGCAACCTCCTTGACACTCTTCCATCAGAATGTAGAGTCTAGGTCTCCACCCCCTGAAAGCCCTGGGAGGACTCTGCACCTGCCGTAGAGAGTTAGGATGCAGCCAGAATGATGCTGTGTGATGTGCAAGGCTGTATTAGAGAAGGCCTTTCCGATTCTGCTGGTCTCTCTTGAGATACTCGCTCTGGGAGTCTTCAGCAGCCCTGGCTTCCTGGAAGCTGCGTGTGGAGGACCACAGAGGAGGGACAAGATCCCTGAAAGCCTGGTGGCTTGTGTCTGTCCCAGCCCAGGCTCCACACACGTGGAATGAAGAGCCTTCAGGACAGCCCTAGTCCTAGCTACCTCCTGATTGTAACGGCGAGAGCTCCCCTCACCCAGGAAGAACTAGGGGTACATAAACTTTGAAATCAGGCTGCCCTGGGCTTAAACCCCGGAGTTCCCACTTTCTTGCTCTGTGATCCAGGGCAGATTTCTTAACCTCTCTGAGCTTCGGGTTCCCTGTCTGTGATATGGGCACAGTAACCTCCACCTCCCTGCGTGATTAGGAGAATCAAGGGAAGATTAGAACAAGCAGCAGTTGGCTCATGTCAACTCAATGGACATGAATTTGAGCAAACTCCGGGATATAGTGAAGGACAGGGAAGCCTGGCGGGCTACAGTCCATGAGATCGCAAAGAGTCAGACACGACTGAGGGACTAAACAGCAACAAAGGGCAAGTGGCAGTAAGAACTGCTGCCCTGAGCCCAGGCAACTCCCAGGTCTGTGAACAAGAGGAGTAATCATTGTCTCTTAAGCTCCTGCTTGGGGTGACCAACACAAAATACTAGCTTCAAGGTAGACAGTGTGGAGAGTAACTGACAATGTGTTGTCAGGTCCCTGGCAGCGAAGGTTACCTTCTTTAGCCTCATCCATCAACCCTCCTTGGGTCCCCTCTTGACTTGTCTTTAAAACAAAAGCCATTTCTATACAAGCTGAGTAGACACCTCATTAAAACTATGAAAACCAGTGCAGGGGAGTCTCAGCTTTCTCATATATACCCGTGATCTTCAGGGCCCTTTCAAAACCAGAAATGCTTCCCATGATGCTAGGGTCTGGAGGACCCTGGCCTGTATGTCATTCAAGAAATTCCTGTGGAACTTTGGCTGGGCATGCTCTGTTGCCACGCTCCATTCCTTTACTGGCGAATACCCATGAGGATCACACTATGAGGAGTTCTCCTTAGTCTGGAAGTTTTGTGAAGGTAGAGGCTTAGCTTTATTTTATTCTTCTATAAACTTGTGAATAAATTTGTGAATTTCCTCACTGTCTCCAAAAGAGAGAAGAAGGCCTATTAAAGTATGATGAGGACTCGAAAGGCCTATCCAAGAGAAGAGAAGCAGGAAATGACAGCAGGAAAGGGAAGTAAGAGGAAGGAAGGAAGGGAGGAAATAAGGAAAAAGAAAGGGATAGAAGGGAAAAGGAAAGAGAATCAGAGACAAGGAAAAGGAAGGAGAAATGGAAGAAAGGAGAGGAAGGGGCTTACAATGAAAGGCGACACATAACCCCAGCCTTGTTATGACCCCTTTGCTCTGACTCGTGGAACGGGGAGGCTCCAGTCTCAGACCGTGCCCACCTCGCCCTGTGTCAGTGCCGCCCTTGTACACACAGCTCTGGCCTGCAGCTCAACACCCTGAGCTCCTTAAATAGCTCTGAACCTCACTGAGTGGTGGATAAACATTGGTTTCACAGCTCACAAAACAGAGCTGCTGGCGACCGGCAGGTTTGATGTAATGAGTTCCATTCTGGACCCCAGAGAGCATTTAGAGTGGGCTCTTCTTTGCCCAAGCTGCCAGTCAAGCTGGTACCAGGGAGAAGGGGGGAAAAAAAAAAAACAGCACTGATCTCTTCCCCACTATCCCATCCTGATCTAGAAACTATTCCTGATCTAGAAACAGAATCAGACTATTCCATTTTCCTGGGATGGGATTAGGGCGAGAGTGCCAGGGACATCTTGGGTGGGGGTACCCGAAAGAGTGACTGTGTCACTTCCTTCCTCTGCCTCTCCAGGAAGTGACCTGGGCTTATGAGCTGTCCAGAAGATGGCCTTTCTCAGAAGCAGAAAATTGCAGGTAACCTATGGTCCTTTCTCCCCTCACATTGCCCCATAGACGCTTACGCAGCTGTGGAGCTTCTGAATCAGCAGCCAACCTCCTTGACCACTGCTCTCCATCTAGAACTTGCCCAGGGCACCCTGCTTGCCTTGGTACTATAGCTGCAGGGTCTTGCTGGGACCCACAGTGCCTACGGGCTGCCTAATTTCCCCATCACAGGATGGTAGGGCAGTAGGTGGGGAAAAGCTGGCTTATTCTCTTTATTTCCCCTTTCCTCCCAGACTCCTCACTTCAGGAAAGCATGGCACACTTCCAGAAGGAGCTGAGGACCAGTTGACATGCTGAATAAGTGGTAATTAGGTTGCTGGCCTTTCAGTATTTCCTCTGTGGATATTAACGGCCATCAGTGCCCCGCTGTTTTGCACTCACTGGAACCTGCCCGCCAGAGCACCGGGGTGGGTCCCTGCCCAGATCCCCTCACTCACTGGCCCCCCTCCTCACTGCTGTTGCCTCATTTGCTTCAGAATTTCAGGAAGGAAATGAACTAGGACAGACAGTAGGTGGAAAATTAGAAACGGAGAAAACAAATCCAAGGGGAAGTGATTTAGTCTTCCAGCCAAATTGGTTGTTGAACTGGCTTCGTGGACTTCTGATTGGGATCGTCATCTTGTTCCTTCCCCAGATTCCAGGCAAGAGTCACCATGGAAGTTTACATCCTTTTCCTGAAAGTTACTGGGGCTGGAGATTGACAAATAAGTTCAGAGGCAGACCTGAATTTCCCCCTCACTAGTGTAAGTGAGGTGGCAACAATGGGAAGAATCGGGCTGAAATGATGAAACTTTAGATGTAAGGTGCATTTCCTTGGATTCTACCCTTTCTTGTAGCAGCAGCCTGCTGCCCTGAGAGACCTTGGAATCAGAGACTAGCCTAAACAAGCTGGCTCCATGCCCTGGACTACAGATGATGAAAAGAGCGCAACCCTTGGGTGAGAAGATCCAACCTCTATATAGCTGTGTGACCTTGAGTAGGCTGTATACTTTCTCTGAGCCCCAATATTTTCCTTATCAGAAGAAAATGTTGCTGGAACAAGATGGTAAGTGTAAATAATGCACACTAGTCACTATCTTGTGTTGAAGCCAGTTTGTACCAGCTTGTGAGCCCTCCGTGTACATCTCTTCCCAAATCTGTGTTCACAACATCGCACTGCTAGCTTGAAAGCAGCGGTAGTGGGAGTATTTACACCACAGAAATTGGCAAATGCTACAAACTAGGCCTTGTATTTTTTCCTTAAGAGAGCAGACTTTCACAATTCACCAGCACTGTTCCTGACCCATTTCAGCTCTCTGGACTCGTGGGGTCTTAGGGCAGATCCTCAGGCTCCTGGAAGCTGCAAGCCAGCCCTTTGGATGATCTATCTGCCTCCCATTCACCGTAACAAACTGCTCACTTCTAGTAGGGATTGTCAAAATCTCCTTGAGGCCCTATTAGAAAGCTGTGGCTCCTTGATCTATTCAGTATCAAGAGGCGATTGTTGAGGAAGTTGATTGTAGTCCAAATCCAGGTATCAATTCAAAATGTTTTTCCCTCAGACAACTGCATATGATCAATCAGTATGTAATCCTCTGCTGGTAGAACACAAAAACAAAGCCCCACCTAGCCTCTTAAATACAGCATCATTAGTCTGAGGATAAACTATAAATTGATGCATAGAGCAAACAGCCAGAGCTGCATCCCAGGGAATGGGAGCAGATGAAATAGCAATACTTTATGGTGAATGACAAATCATGGCTCGTTCCGTTCCCTATCAAGTAGAACATCATCCATCACATGGTGGACTCGTTGGGTTCCAAGACAGATAGGACACTATGAACAGATGCTATGGCTGGGACGGCTGGCCCGGGCAGAGCTGTGCTTTTTGCTTTTCCTGGGAGGGAGAGATGAGACCAATCTACTTTCTGTATGGTCCTGTCCTTCATTCTGGTTTATAAGGGTGAGTGAGGCAAAGAATCCCATCAGTTATAATGTCCTTGAGGATGGGGAACTTTATCTTTTTCATGTTTCACACAGAGTCTTGCCTGAGTGGTAAGAGAAGGGTTCTGCCTCTGAGCAAGAGAGAAAGAGAAGAGGACTGATCTACTCCTGTTTTGATTTTTTATCGCTGAAGTCCTATGTGCCCCACACAATCACCCCTCTTCCTTGGGCCTACCAGAGTACTCATAATCCCAACCCTTTGGCTCATGCCTTTATTATTTTTAAAAATTATTTATTTATTTCTGAGAAGCATTGGGTCTCTGTGGCTATTTGTGGGCTTTCTCTAATTGCAGCGAGTGAGGGATACAGTTTGTTGTGGTCCATGGGCTTCTCATTGCAGTGGTTTCTCCTCTTATTGAAAAAGCAGAACATGGGCTTTAGAGGCATGTGGGATTTAGTGGCTGTGCTTGGGCTCAATAGTTGTGGTCCACTGCCTTAACTGCCCCGGGGCATATGGAATCTTCCTGGACCAGGGATCGAACCCTTGTCTCCTGAATTAGTAGGCTGATTATTAACCACTGGATGACTCGAGGAAGTTCCTGGCTCACTCCCTTAAATGAAGGTATTCCGTACAAAATTCTCCTGTGATTGCGACTGTCCTAACAGGATGGGAAACCGTCTGAGCCCATCAGAGGCGCCTCACATCCATTTGTTGAATGGATAAATGAGTCGGCAGGTACACAATAACACGGGGTAGGTAAATAAACACTATGGCAGGTGACCCTGCTTTGGGAGGAGAAAGGACTGACACAAGTGGTCCCAAATGAAGGACAGCCTCGTCGGAGGGAAAGGTAGGAGGTCCTGAAGTTAATCTCCACATCCTTTCTAATTTATCCCTGGCCCTCACTAGTTTTTAATCAAAGTATGTGGACAGCAGTAAGCGTCAGGATCTGTCTCTGGGCTAATGGGAACATGAGGCAAAGAGGAAAAGTTAGTTGGTTGTGATTCACCACAGCTCATGAATAATCCCACGGGCCCTATTCCTGGCCCTTTGCCATTCATGCGGCCAGGAACTGAGGAGCAATGGAATCTTCCTGACTGCTGATTTAATTAAGTGTGGCTAGCCTGTGACGGAGGCTCGCTCGGCACACAGCCAAACTCACAGGTGAATTGGCCATGTCATTGATGAGCGAGTCAGGCCTCTTGTTTGACCAAAACCACCAGTCATTTGGGATAGCTGAAGACTGCTGGAGAGCAACTGACTCTACTAGGGTGCAGAAAGACACTGGTTATTTGGTTAAATCCCATCAATAGAGTGACAATATACTGTGCATTCAGTCCACCTGAAAGCCTTGTGTAGGTACAGCATTTGTGACACAAAGTATTTGACATAACGTAGTCAAAGCAGTGTCTGATGGACTGATTTTTTTTTTTTTTAATTTCCCTCGGTTGTTGCGGACATAATGCTGACACAGCTTAGGGGTACTGTGGAAGTAGTTGGCAAGCTTCCTTTATGTATTTTTCACCTTTACCATCTGGAATTAACAAAAGATCTTCCTTCTGCCAGCTCCCTGCACCCATCCCCCGCTCCCCACCCCGCTGCCCCCAGCTGAAATCTACACAACCTTTACCCAGACATCAGGAACAGCTGTCTCTGGCAGAAGGAGGTTGACTCCAGGTGGGCACTCAGCAGCAAGGGCAGGTGAGATAATGAGCAACAATAAAGTCCTTTTCAAGGAGGTGGGAGTCTGTTGGAGAGGTGGGTGGGTTGGCATATGCCAGATCTTACTTGGCTTGTAACATTTGCTCTTCTGTGCAGCCTGTTTCTCAGTGGGGGATCAGATTTACTCCCCTCTCTTCCCCTTCTCCTAACTTCGTTTCTCTCTTCATTGACTGTGCATCACACCATGCTTCATGCTGTAGAAGAATCAGACACGATGTAGTTACACCCTGCCCCTGCCACGCCACCACCAAGGACCTGGTCTCACTCAACTTGAGAAGCAAGGCAAGCTCAAAATCACTGTACTGTGAAAAGATAAAAGGGAAATCAGATGTAAACTAGAAGAGATTAAGTGTTTGAGGGTTTAGGGAGGGGGAAGTGGACTTCCCTTGTTTTCAAGGAGGATTAAGGAGCATTCCTGGACCAGGAAGGACAGATGAGACTGGAAGTGTTTCAGTGTATGGGGCTGTGAGGGAATCTAGCAAATTATGGGCAGGGAGAAAGAGGAGAAGACATAGATGAAGAAACTAGGGCAGTGGGATTGAAGAAGTCAAAGAACCTCCTGGACAGAAGATACAAGAAGAAGAGTAATAAGAATGACATTTTACCCTGTTGATGTAGAGTCAGAGTGAAAATGGCATTGAACTCCAGGTTTACGAGGTTGAACGTATTTTGGCCATTCATTGAGGTTACTGAAGATTTATTAGCGGACAAAATGCTGAAGTCAAATTTCACCTTTAGGAAGAATAATCTGGCAAGAGTTGTAAGGGAGTTTGGAAAAGTGGAAGATAGGCAATGTAGATGAATGTTGATATAATATGAGACAGTCTGAGGGATGGGACTCCTGGTGAGAAGGCAATGGGGGTACACTGTTGAGAAGCAGGTCTGGTTAGAATCAAGAGGATGAGGCTCTGATAACTGCTAAGTAAAAGGGAGAGGAAGAATTGAAAGCTTCTCCACGGTTTTGTACTTGATGCTTGGCTGAGCTGACTTGGGAGAGGTCTGCCTCTGATCACAGTACACTTGGGATATGTACTGTAATGGAGAGATCCACATGGCCTCAATCACCTTGCACATTGCCTGCATCTCCCCTCAAGGGCCCCCTGGGCTTCTCTCTACTTTGTGCCACAAAGTCATCTCCAAACCCTAGGAGTGTTCTTGGCCTGCCCATAGGCGTAACCCAAGAATGAGGGCAAAAGGATGCCCTGGGCAACTGCCAACCAATGGGGAAGGGAATCAATGCGGCACCTTCAGTCCTTCAGGAGCACAGTGTGGAGAGCACTCTGATCACTTCTCAGGAGGTCCCGGAGGGATGGAGGCTGCCTTGCTCAGAGCACTGATCCTGAGGATGCTCCTTTCTATGGATGCTCCTCCATCCCTTCCTCCCTTGACCTTGCTACTTTGCTTCGGCCTCCTGGACCACCTCCCACATTAACTCCCTGCACCCATTCCTTGTCACAAGTTTTTCTTTTGAGATGATCCAAAACAGACATATCATGGGTAAAGTGAGTGTTGGATATTCGGGTGGACCCTTCCTAAGAAAAGTGTAAATGTGAACCAAAAACTCTAATGAGGCTGAGGTTTGAGATCTAGATTCAGGACTCATCTGCAGAGCCAAAGTGCTTGAAATTAGACAAGTGAATAGAATCATTCAAGAAGAAAATGTGGCAGGGAAAAGAAAAAGGGAAGATACCAGTCCTTGGGGAATTCTCCATCTAGCACATGGGCGGGGGACAAGCAGCAGCTCTTGCAGGTGGGGAATAGTAAGGAGAGTTCCAGGAGGGGGTTGTAGCAAGACTGAAGGGGTCATGAGTTCACCAGAAGTCTGAGTTCACACAGAGGCCCCAGGAGAAGATGGAATTTCTGAAATTCCTGAAGACCTCCAAGGGTGGTTTTTGCAATGACAGTGAAAGTTGTTTTTGCAAGGGATAAGGATGTAAGAAAGTGGAAGCCCAGAGCTTAGATTCCAAGCTCTTATACCTGGTACTCAGAAAGTATTTTAAATATGCCAGCATCTCAAAATAGACCAAGTTATAATCTGCCTGGATGGGGATCTTCTTTCTCAGACTGTAGGGAAAAGGAGGAACTGTGATAGTTTGAAACCCTGGTGCAGTGAGAAAGGGAGAAAAAAATGTCCTTTCAAGCAGAAGAGATGTGTACCAGGTAGAGGGAATTAAGCAAGTGGAAAGGAAGATATTAAAGATGCAAAAGAAAAGGAATAATATATGGAGAAGGGCTCAGAGAAGGAGAAGGGATCAAGAACTCAAGTGGGGTCAAGAGAGTTTAGTTTTTACAAAGAGGATTCATTCATTCAATCATTCAGCAGGCCTGGATTAGATTCCTTCTGTGTGCCAGGTTTCACTCCAGGGTGCTAGGCATAAAGAGGAGGGCCAGGCATAGCTATTCCCTTTAGAAGAGAAGGAGATGGAAAGAAACAATCCCTAGAAACTTGTTAGGTTCTGGAATAGAAACATTTAATGGTGTAAAGGAAAGAAATGCTCCTTTAAGGGAAGGAAAAAATATGGTGGTTGAGTGGCTGGCATAGTGATGGGCATGTAGTAGGCATTCTAGAAAGCTTAGTTTCCTTTCTTTTGAGACAAAATACAATGGTATTGTAGATGAAGAAAGGTTTTACCCTGCCCAGAGTAAAGCTCCCCAGAGAAACTATTATTCAAATGAACTTAGGGACTTGTCTGGTGGTCCAGTGGTTAAGAATTCACCTTCTAATGCAGAGAATGGGTTGATCCCTGGTGGGGGAATTAAGATCCCACATGCCACAGGGCAACTAAGCCCTCATGCCACAATGAAGAAGTGAAAGTTGCTCAGTTGTGTCAGACTCTTTGTGACCCCATGGACTATACAGTCCATGGAATTCTAAAGGCCAGAATATTGAAGTGGGCAGTTGCTTTCTTCTCCAGGGGCTCTTCCCAATCCAGGGATCAAACCCAGGTCTTCCACATTGAGGGCAAATTCTTTACCAGCTGAGCCCACCAGGGAAGACCTCAGGCCACAATGAAGAAGTTCAACAGGAAAAAAGTAAAAGCAAACAAAAAACCCCTCAGAGCTGAGAGAAGGGAATGGGAAATGTGTGAAGACAGAGGAATAATTGGAGTCAAAGGCAGGGTAGTTGAGGAAAAAGTCAGAGGGTTCTGATGTTCCAATGAACAGAAAGCAAATTCGGCTCTTGAGGGTAGGTTTTGTGGGTTGAATTGTGTCTCCCCCAAATCCACAGCTGAAGTCTTAAACCCAGTACTTATGCATGTGACTATTTGACAACAGGCCTGTAAAGAGGTAATTAAGGTAAATTGAGGGCAGGAGGGTGGGCTGTAATCTGGTGTCCTCATAAGAAGAGGAGATGAAAACACAGACTCACACTGGAAGAAGATGGCCATGTGCAAGCCAAGGAGAAGCCTCTGAAGAAACAACCTGCAAACACCTTGATCGGACCTTTTGTGTCCATAACTGTGAAGAAATACATTTCCGCTGTTTAAAATTCTTTGTTGTTGTTTAGTCGCTGAATGTTGTCTGAGTCTGTGTGACCCCAGGGACTGTAGCTTGCCAGACTCCTCTGTCCATGGAGTTCTCCAGGTAGGAATACTGGACTGGCCAGGTTCGATGCATGAGACAGGGCGCTCAGGGCTGGTGCACTGGGATGACCCTGAAGGATGGGATGGGGAGGGAGGTGGGAGGGGGGTTCAGGATGGGGAACACATGTACACCCATGGCTGATTCATGTCAATATATGGCAAAGCCACTACAATGTTTTAAAGTAATTAGCCTCCAATCAAAATAAATAAATAAATAAATAAAAGAATACTGGACTGGGTGCCATTTCCCTCCTGACCCAGGGAGCCAACCCATGTCTCCTGCATTGGCAGGTGGGTTCTTTACCACTGAATTACCAGGGAGGCTTAAGCCTCCTACTTGGTGAAAATTGTTACCACAACCCTTACACATTAAGGGGGAGGCGCTAGTACAGGTTTGGGAGGATGTGAATGTTTCAGAAGAGTCACAGTGGGGAAGCCAATAAAAGCTGGATAAATGGGTTCCTGAAGAGAAGATGGTCCAGCTAACTAATGATGAATGCATGGTTGTTTTCCATGCGTTTGGTAGGACAGCATGTAACATTTGGCTGTGTTGGGTTCTGACACTAGGGGACTGTTGGGTTAGGAGCGTGGAGACTTCTAAAGTGGCTGTAAGTTCATAAGTGGCCAGCCTAGGGCACAGGGTCAGGGGAGACAAATGTGGCCTGAGTGGACAAATGGACAGAAGATGAAACGAATATTCTGGAATGGGAGAAAAATTGGTCAATTAAAGGGGAGAGAGTAGGAGGTAGGAAAGGACAGAGCTTGTGTTCACAGAGGGCAGTGGGCTTGGAGGTATGCTCAGGGTTTAAAAACTGTGGAGAGACTTTTGTCATGTCACATGAGGACTGAGTAGTCTTGGAGAGTGGCCAGGCACTATATAGATGTTAGGGAAAGATGTTTTCTAGTTCCCAGGGGTCCATGTTTTAACAACAATGTTCTAAAAAAATGCAAAGTCCTGGCTTGCAGATTCTCCTTGTCAATGCTGGGAACATAGCTCATTTATAATGATGAGCATGTGACATCTTGGACCCTTAATGTCTTCCTTAAATTATTGTGCTCTGATGATGCTAAAACCTATGTCTCTTAATTCCTGATTTGGGACCTTCTATAACCTGCTCACATTAGCAGGGGCATGGTGGTAATGGTACAGGAGGGACACTGTTTAAAAGTCAGCGTCCCAACATCTCTCCAGAATGAAACCTGTGGATTAGCAAGACACCATGACCAGGTGAAAGCAGGTGAGTGCATGAACCAATGGTAGGTTTCCCTCTTAGACTGTCACATTCTCCAATCCTGGGATTAAGGTCATAAAATCATCTGTAAGTGCTTGGAACGGAATGAAAGAAACAGGAATGAAATATCTTGCAACGTCTTTATCCCTGCCTGTTTTCTGCCCATCTCTGCTTAGATGACCTTTTAAACTAGTATTAAATCCAGAGTTTCAGCTGAGGAAGGTGAAAAATTTGGGAGATGGATCATGGTGAGAGCTGCACAGCAATGTGAATGGACTTAGTGCCACTGAACTGCACTGTTAGATGTGGTTAAAGATGTTTATATTATGTGACTTATGTCACAGTTTCAAAAAAGATACTGGAAAACTCCATTACCCTTGCAAAATAAGCCAGTCATGCCCTCCACCTAGGAGAGAGCCTACACCAAGCAGGTGCTCATTAAATGTATGCTGCGTTATTGAATGCTCAACAAGTCTTCCTTCCGAGAATTTCTTTCATCCTTCTCTCCTGCCATTCCTGTTTTCTTTATTGTGGGGTTAGCTTGGGGTTTCTGTGTTCCCCAGCCGCACTTCTCAGCCTAGGTGTCAAAACACACTGGCTTGTTTTATCTGCCAGGAGGTACACTGCAAGTAATTTGTTAGTGATAATAAAGCATCAAGTCAGGGAAGGTTTTATTTGTGAAATAGAGAGGATTTAAAAGAGCGCTTATCATAATGTCCTTTTACTGGCCTTTCAGTTTGCTTCCTGAGAAAGCAAGGAGTCAGAGGTGGATTACAGAGGGAGGACTCTGTGCAACCCCATGGACTGGAGCCCACCAGGCTCCTCTGCCCATGGAAATTTTTCTGGCAAGAATACTGGCATGGTTTGCCATTTCCTCCTCAAAGGGATCTTCCCAACCCAGGGATCAAGGGCACTGAGGGCACCGTGGGCATCGTATATAACCTCTGTGAAGGCAGTGGGTGTGTTTTGAATAGATAACTTTCATCCAAGCACCCTAATTTGTGGGGGGAAACAAGTATGAGATTCACAGTTAGAACATTCATTCACCGTGGAATAGTTGACCAGATCTTCAGCTTACTCCTCCCCAGACTTCATATTCACAGATCTGCCCAGTGACTGGACACTCAGACACTCCTGAAGAGCATTTTAATTGGCTGTGTTGGTCTCCGAGGACCTGCCCCCATTAACACGAGAGTGATTCCGGAAAGTTGCCCAAACATAGCAAATGCCTCCGTGTCCTAACAACACAGCGCCGGGGACCCCTGAACCATGTCTCTCTCCATAGCCTCAGCGATTTCAAAGAGTTCATTAACAAGGTGGAATTGGGTGCCCCCAGGGTCACCGCACAATATACATTGTTACTGTCTTTTAATGGACTTTTCCCAGACACGGTGATTCTTAAACTGCAGCGTCGGCAGCTGCTAAAACCAGGCTGAGCCCTGTCATCTGCAAGGAGTCCTGCCAGAGCCGATCTGAGCTCGGGCAGATGGATGGGGCTGGGAGAGGGGAGGAAAGGAAGTGGGATTCAGGGGAGGAGGGGCACGAGCAAAGAAGTGAGGCAGACCTCAGAGGTCCTTGTTATTGATTTAGCGTGAGGACTGAAAGTGGCAGGTAAGCAGGTGGCTGGGGGCTGGCGGGCGGGCAAGACAGGTGTAGGCAATCGTGGGCAGTGATTAGCCGAGGTGCTGCAGATGTGGCTGGGGTGGCAGCTGGTGGTGATTAGCGTGGGCGCTTCTGAGGGGCGTGGTATCAGATGGTGGTTTCAGAGTCCAGATGTGAGAGGCCGATGGGCCCCCTTCCCAGTCTGCAACCCCTTGCTAGTCTTTCCCCTCTCCTGAATAGGTGCGTTCACCTTCACCCTCTCCTACCGTCCCCTCCATGTGCCTCCTTCCGTACATTCCTCTCTAGGTGAAGGGCATGGATACGCAGATTGCTTCAGTCTCTTAGTCAATTTCTGAGATGATCACGCAGACCGAACATCTTCAGACACCAGGCAAGACAAAACCTGCAGGATCCGTAAGTGTGATCCTGCTCATTCGTGTGAGAAAGGTACCTGGTTGCAGAGGGTGTTTATAGCATTCTGTCAACTTTCCCTGGCCTCCTTTTTATAACCTGCCTAAAATTTTTATAAATAAAGATTTGTATTGGAGTCTAACACACACAGAAAGTAGACATACTAGTGTAACTCTCCCACCCAGATGAATTATTAGAAAATTCACAGCACTCTAGAAGCTTTCCTTAGTCCCCATTCTAGTCACTAATACCCTGCTTCCTCTCCAAAAGGGACCTCTCAACTGTAATCACCATAGATTCATTGTGATTGCTTTGGAATTTTGTGTAACTACAAGGCTTTACGTTTTATTTGTTCAATAACATGTTTGTGCACAATTTGTTATTTTTCATTGTTGTATACTATTCCACTGCATGAGTAATTCGCAATAATCTGTTTCACTGATAATAGACATTTGGGTTAGTTCCATATTTTGATTACTATGAACAATGCTATTCTAATTATTTTAACAGGAATCGTGTTGTATAATGTGTGCATTTCTATATATTTTGGAATGGAATTATTAGAATTACAGGATGGCTATGTTCAATGAGAGTCAAAACAGGTTAGTAGAAATCGTTTTATAAAACAACTATGTCATGCCACGGGTCTGATGTCACGAGACTAGCTTGCCCACACCGCAGAGGCTGGGAGCTCTTGGTAAATTAGCCACCATCACGGCTGCCTGTCCTACACAATTTGTTGGACTACTTTCCTGTCACTCATGTCAACATTTGGTGTCCTATATCCATCCACTCTATGTCTTGGTTCTTATGAGCTCTATTTCCCTATAACCATTTCAGGTCTTCCTTGCTTCAGTAATCCCTTTGGATATGCTTCTGTAACTTACTGACCAGTTCTTCTTCCTAATTAAACTCTTGACTGCATTTCCACCCCCATCCCCTGGAGCTATGCCTTGGGCTTCCTAGAACTCATCCAAGCCAGCCCCAGTTTCTGGCCTGTGCATTAGAGAAGGTAAGGTGATCAGAGGTAGAGTTTGTCATCCTGAGAAGAGAAGCAAGTGGACTGTAAGACAGGTAAATCAATGAGATTGGCATTTTCCATTATTAATGGGCCTGATTTGTCTTGGGTTAGTGGCTATTTACAAAATTTCAGGGGTCCAAGACCTTTGAGCTTCACCATATCCTAACCACACTTGCCTGATATTTTGCACACGTCTGTGTGTCTCTCTGTGTGTCTGTCTCCCAGCATCTGTTATTTCTATGTCTGCAGCAGAGTGTTCTGCACCCAGAGGCGGATGTGATGAAGCCCCGTCACATGGCTGGTGGTGTGTGGTGAGTCAGCCGGGCTCCTCGCTGGATTGCAGGGAACAGGAACCACCGTACTTGGCAACTTGGGCTGTGTCCGCATGATTGGAAACAATCTGTGAAGTGAGTCAGATCCGTTGAGAAAATAATTAAGTCAGTGGGAAAAGAAAATCAGTGAAACTGGTGATTTGGCAAGGTGGGAAAGAAAGCAGCCCGTTGTTTGGTTACATGTTTCACTTTCCAGCTGGTCATTGTGACACTGAGGCTGGGCTTGCCCACACAGAGGCTTTCAGCAATTCCATCCACGCACTGTCTACACAGCTTTAAAACTCTGCAGCAAGCTACTCAATAGAATCAAATCATCCACTATCCCCCTCTCTGGTTAGTGTGTCCTCTGCGTGAGCCCTGTAGGAAATGATGGTAGATGGGAGAGTCAGGACTTTGGGGGGACCAGACCACTTCTGTTAAATTCTAAGTCTGGGAAGCATCTTGGATACTATCTGTTCAGAGGTGGGAGGCAGAGACAAGAGTCAGACAGAGTTCAAAGCTGTGAAATCCAGAGGTAATCCTCCAAAATCATGCTGACCCAAAGCTTTGCTTTCATCCAAGACTGTTGAGTGACCCCAAGTAAACAAACTGACCCTAGTCTTTTGGAGATCATGAACTCAACTCCAAGATTTTAAAGATGAGATGAGGGAGGCCAGGAAGGTAGGAGGACATACCTAGAATCATATGGATAGAAAGTGAGTGTTTATTTGCCTAAATTCTACTGTGCTCTGCTGTCTCCAGTGGGTGCTGGTGAACTGGGAGAGCTGGATACAACGGAGGAATTTGTGATGGGGGATATTCACACGTGGGCTGTGAAGGAGAATTCTCTACTGAGAACTGGGGAGCTGTTCCTCTCTTTTTCTGGGCACCTTCCTTGTATCCCAGATGCTCATGACCTGCCACAGTTCTCATCAATCTCCAAAGAATGGCAGTGTCCCAAAGCAGGGGAATGTGGATGATGTGGCTTTGGTTGGAGCATATTTATGACCTGGAGTGTGCTCTAATTGTGCAGACATTCCCATAAATGTTATTTTATTAAGTTGAGCTATAGTAAATCTGTCATGTCCATAAGTAATGCCACAGAGAACCTGTAGGTAAGCTCAGAACACTGCCGTGAGCCATGCTGGGCTATTAGCTTCCTTGCTTGACGTTGTTATCTGTACAGTCACAGCCTCTCAGGGGCCCAACTCAGGTGCCAGATTTATGGAATTTGGTTCCCCACAGGTGTGCTTAGCTCCCAAAGACAACAGGAATTGTTACAAAAGATGGAGGCAGGAAGACCAGAGGACCCCAGAGGTGGAATCCCTCTAACCTGTTTAGAAACAGCTTGGGGCCAGTGTGTTGAGAGCTAGAAAGGGGAATAAGAGTCTTGGCTTCTGTTCTGATTCTTACAAACTGTTCAGCCTTAGGAGAATCACTTAGTGCGTTTGGCCTCACTCCTGCCATCTTTAAAATGCATACCCACCTGCGTGCCCCTCCAAGTAAGCATGGCAGTCTGCAAGCTGGGATGTTGAACCCTTAGGATGGGTTCATTCTGCAAGGGGCAGCACCACCTGCTGAGGGGCCATAGTCGACCCATCTCCTTTTTCTGGGAAAAGTGAGAAAAGAAGGTTTAATGATAGCTCTGACCCAAGATAAACTAGAAACTAATTGATGTCTGCATGCATTGTTGACAAACCTGGATGACTCAGTCTCTACTTGGGATGTAGAAGCCAGACTATTGTAAACACAGTACTTCTTAGTATATTCGGAAGTTTCCATCACTGACGATATTTAAGAACAGTCAGATTCATCCCTAGTCATTGCACCACAGAACTGATCATGGGCTACCATGCTGGCGGCAGAACTGAGTGTTCAAAGGAAGCTGCCCCTGAAGAGACAAAATTGGGAGTATTTGCTTCAGCATATGGGGTTGAATTAGCTGTTATGTGCTTTAGAAAACATTTCATAGTTCCTAGGAAACAATGTAAACTTTTTAAAGATTTTATTCCATATTCAGCAGAATCTCTCTCCACAGCTTACAGAGCATCACTGTAAAGTTTTCTCCCATTTAAAAAAATTAACTTGAGAAGAAAGTGAACTGAGTTTGGAAAAGGCTGTCAAGGGGGTTGTAAGTGAGGGTTTCCAGACCCAGGAAAAACGTGCTTGAAGAAAAAGCCCCACAAACTGGGGTCAGCAGACATTAAATTACAGACATGTCCATGGTCTGTCCAGATTGGTTAGAGCATGTTTCTGTGCAGCAATAAAAACACTAGCGACATTAACAAGCAATGATGTTAGATGCAATTAAGTCGCATTCAAACGATGAAAGGGAAAATTAAGGAGCTAACCTGCCACCACCAGGGCAGTTCACCCAGTCAGTAAAAATAACAGTCCTGTCTTTCCTGCCACCCCTGCCATCAATGGGAGAAGGTGATCCAGATGGTCCTGAGTCCTGGTGCCATATGCCCGTGTGCAGCTGCCCTTTTAGGACCCTCCTATTGGCTTGGGTGACTAACTGGCCAGCTCAGTGCAATGTATTTTGAGCCTGCCTTGTGCCTCTCTTGGTGGTTCCTGATGCGTCCTGAGGCAGGCACTGCCATATATCATCGCCTTTCTACAAGCATGCCGCCCAGACACCATCCGTAGGATTGTAAACACAATGATTCACAAACTGGTGGCAGAAGCTAAAAGTAGTGCAGTTCGCGACCCTAAGCATGATGCCAGGATTCTAAATGGACTGTTGCAACAACAAAGCTGCCTGAAGATTCCAAAATACAATTGTGTCAACTGGGCATTTGTAAGGTGGCATAACCTGTAACCAACAAGCGCACCCGTGGCGATTTTTTGCTGGGTACAGCATTCTTACGCTCTACTGGGCCTCCTGTCATGTGGCCACCATTTATTTGCATCCACAGGCAAGGGGCAGGGATTCTGCAGAAGGAACCCCAGAGTGGTGTCTGATTGCCATGGAGCTTCACAGCCAGCTTTAATGAAGTGATTTCCAATATTCAGTTTCTGAGAATTTTGACCATGGTATGCCGACTATGGCACACCTTAATGACAATAATATCATCTCACAGTTTCATCAGCATTTAACAGTTTAGAAATTTAATCCCTGTGAGATGTGTGGTCTCTTCTCCATTCTATTGGCACCTCGGTTTAATGGAAAGAGCTCTGAAGCCAGACAGACTGAAGTTCAAATCCTGGCAAAGACCCCCTTACCTCTACTAGCTCTCCAACTGCAATTCACTTCATTTCCCCCAGTTTCTTTTTTCTTGCCTATAAGATGAAGAATCATCTCTCTGACTTATAAGATGAGGTGTGTGGTAAGAATGAAATAACATATTTAAAGACGCATAGAAGTACTGGATAATCATTAGTTTCAATCCACTTAGAGATGAAGAAAATGAGGCTTGAGAGGTTCAGGGAATTGCTCAAAGTAACAGCCAGTAAATGGCAGAACTGAGACTTCATTTATTTTACAAACATTATTGAACACCTACTATATGCCAGTGCCCCAGGCAGAGGAAAGTGGATAAGACATAATTCTGGCTCTTGAGCTGTTCACAGTAGAGTGTCAGAGTCTGAAATGCAAATAATCAATTACAATTCAGTGTGATCTGTGAGACAAAGTGTATTGAGGGAATGTCCTGAAGTTATGGGTGCACCCAGGTATCTACACAGGAAACGATTCTGAAGAAGAGCACCTCACAGGGGAAATGGCAATGGGGTTCAACCTGGAATAGGACTTCAGCAGGTGGATCTGAAACATGGTGGAGGCGGGGTGAACATGCAAGAACAGGCAAGAGGGGAGAGGGAGATTCCTGGGAGGTAAAAGGATTGGAAGGGCTCACAAGGAATGCTGAAAAGCATGGACCTTTGTCTAGTCAACACTCCAGTGAATCCACGGGCTGATTTTACATAAAGAACCGGTGTGGTCAGATCTGCATTTTTGAAATCGGGGCAGCAGTGTGGAAGATTGACTGGAGGAGAGAGAATGGAGCAGTAGTTCAATGAGAGATAATGAGGCTATGAACTAAGAAAGTGGCAGAGCAGACAATTTGGAGAGATGTAGAGGAGGTGGAATTGACGGGACAAGGCAATTGATTAGATGTCGAGGCGGGAGAGGAAGAGAGGAATCAAGAAGGGCTCCCAGGTCATTAGACTGGATGACTGGGTGAATGGGAGTGTCCCTACTGACACAGGGGGAGGAGAGTGAATTTGAAGGGAATAATGGGTTCACTTGGATACGCTGGTTCCGACAGACATGTAGACACTGTCTAGGAGGAGATGTACCATAGAGAGTTCAAAACATGAGTCGGGAACCTGGGAGGTGACTGAGGGTGAGATGCATGAATCATCGGTTATATCGGCTTTTATTTGATGGTCAAACCTGAACTTATGCTAAGATGACAGGACAGGAGGGAAAAAAGGGTCATGAAGAACTCTAGAAAATACCAAAATGTAAGTGCTAGAGTGAGGACTGTCAGAAAGATGGAGGTACCAGGAGAAAGAGGGATTTAAAGGACCAAGGGAGACAAGTGCTTTGTGATGCTAAAAATAGAGGAAGGAACCATATTCTACCAAGGGTCAGAGAAGACAGAGATAGAAACTCATATCATATTTGGCAATAGAGGGTCATTGTGGAAATTTAGTTTTATATAAGGTTGTTAAAAAAAAAAAAGAAACATTCAACCTTTAAAAAAAGAAAGAAGAATATCTTATACTGTGACCTGGGACAGAAGTTTCATGAACAATACTCTCTGATATTTCATACTTTCATCAGATCTTATCCATCCCATCCCATTCCATTCTGAATGCTGTTTATTGTTGTCAGTCACTGAGTTGTGTCTGATTCTTTGCAACCCCATGGACTGCAGCATACCAGGCTCCCCTGTCCTTCACCGTCTCCCAGAGTTTTCTCAGATTCATGTCCATTGAGTCAGTGATGCTATCTATCCATCTTGTCCTCTGCTATCCCCTTCTCCTGCACTCAGTCTTTCTCAGCATCAGGGTCTTTTGCAAGGAGTCAGCTCTTAGTATCAGGTGGCCGAAATACTGGAGCTTCAGCTTCAGTATCAATCCTTCCAGTGAATATTCAGGGTTGATTTCCTTTAGGACTTACTGGTTTGGTCTCCTTGCAGTTCAAGGGACTGCTTGGTACTCACTAAAGTAATTTCATGACTAACTAATGGTTTGCAAGCTGCGGTTTGAAAAAGCATTGGTTTGGAATTCCCTGGCAGTCCAGTGGTTAGGACTCCATGCTTTCACTACCAGAGCTGCAATGGATCCTTGGTTGGAGAACTAAGAGCTTAAAGAAGCGCTGGATTAGGTAAATACAATTTTCCCATGGGAAGATCATGTGAAGCACGAGATAGAGGAAGAAACACTGGATTTGAGTGAAGACACCTAATTCATGGCACGACTCAGTGACTTACTGGCTGTGTGACCTTAGGTATGCCCATTAACCTCTTCATGTCTCTATATCTGTAAAATTCAAACAATACATCAACAGCAAAGGGATCTTCTGGGGATCAAACCAGATAAAATGGGTGAATGCAAAAACAGTATGTCTAGAATAGTCCTGGTCAATCTAGGACTTATTTTGGTCCCATGCAAAGAAAGAGCAGAATGGCACATTCTGTGTCCCAGTGGTTTGGGCTCTCTTATCTGAAACCTGGAGCCAGAACATACCAATAACCAAAATGGGCCAAAACTCTAATCACGTGGAATTGATGCTGTTGCCACAACACTTATAAAACATTCTTGTTCCAATACTATTATAGCCATCTTGGTTTTCTGATTCATACCCAGAGTCCTCTCTTATAAGGACTTTCAATAAAGTCTATTGGGAGAAGAGCCAATCCAGGCAGGTTTTCTCACCATGGTGTGAAATGACAGCAGATAGGCTGCAGGGAAACATAGAAAACGGGATCCTTCAATACAGGAGGTAATCCACATGAACCTCTGTATAACTGGTGGTATCACTGTATTAAGGTATAATATGATCATTGATTTTTATGATTCATTTGACCAACTGCTACACTTCATTACCTAATATATGTACCAACTTAGCACAAGGAAGACAAAGATGACCAAAGTATGGTTCCTGAATTCAAAAAGTGTATAAATAAATGGATTAATAGACATGCAAATAGATAATTTTCACTAAGTGGTACATCTAAGAGAGATTTGCACCTGAGCATGACAAGATATGAACAAACTACGTGAGAAAAGGAGAAAATCAGCCAGCCCGATATGGAGTTCTTAAAGGTCATCTATGGATGGAGGTTCATGACATTGTACAGGAGGCTGTGATCAAGACTATCTCTGAGAAGAAGAAATGCAAAAAGGCAAAATGGTTGTCTGAAGAGGCCTTACAAATAGCTGAGAAAAGAAGAGAAGCAAAAGGCAAAGGAGAAAAGGAAAGATATACCCATGTGAATGCTGAGTTCCAAAGATTAGCAAGGAGAGATAAGAAAGCCTTCCTCAGTGATCAATGCAAATAAATAGAGGAAAAAAATAGAATGGGAAAGACTAGAGATCTCTTCAAGAAAATTAGAGATACCAAGGGAATATTTCATGCAAAGATGGGCACAATAAAGGACAGAAATGGTATGGATCTAACAGAAACAGAAGATATTAAGAAGAAGTGGTAAGAATACACAGAAGAACTATACAAAAAAGATCTCCATGACCCAGATAACCACGATGGTGTGATCACTCACCTAGAGCCAGACATCCTGGAATGTGAAGTCAAGTGGGCCTTAGGAAGCATCACTATGAACGAAACTAGTGGAGGTGACGGAATTCCAGTTGAGCTATTTCAAATCCTGAAAGATTACACTGTGAAAGTGCTGCCCTCAATATGCCAGTAAATATAGAAAATTCAGCAGTGGCCACAGGACTGGAAAAGGTCAGTTTTCATTCCAATCCCAAAGAAAGGCAATGCCAAAGAATGCTCAAATTACCACACAATTGCACTCATCTCACATGCTAGTAAAGTGATGCTTAAAATTCTCCAAGCCCAAAGCTCCAAAATCACTGTAGATGGTGACTGCAGCCATGAAATTAAAAGATGCTTGCTCCTTGAAAGAAAAGCTATGACCAACCTAGACAGCATATTAAAAAGCAGAGACATTACTTTGCCAAAAAAGGTCCGTCTATTCCAAGCCATGGTTTTTCCAGTAGTCGTGTATGGATGTGAGAGTTGGACTATAAAGAAAGACGACTGCCGAAGAATTGATGCTTTTGAACTGTGGTGTTGGAAAAGACTCTTGAGAGTCCCTTGAGCAGCAAGGAGATCCAACCAATCCATCCTAAAGGAAATCAGACCTGAATATTCACTGGAAGGACTGATGTTGAAGCTGAAACTCCAATACTTTGGTCACCTGATGCAAAAAGCTGATTGATTTGAAAAGACCCTGATGCTGGGAAAGATTGAAGGTGGGAGGAAAAAGGGACAACAGAGGATGAGATGGTTGGATGGCATCACCAACTCGATGGACACGAGTTTGAGTAGGCTTCGGGAGTTGGTGATGGCAGTTAAGCCTGTTGTGCTACAGTCCATGCAGTTGCAATGAGTCAGGCACCACTGAGCAACTGAACTGAACTGGAAGGTCATCTTGATCAAGATGAGTCTTGAAGTAAGAGTTAACTAAGGGAAATGGGAAAGAACTTTTCTGAAAAGCAGAACAGTCTGAGAAAGGCATGAAAGTGTGAAACCTTGTTTGTGTGCACAGTATTTCTAGAGCATAAAAAAGGGCAAATATAGCCCAGACAATAGAGACAAGCACAGTCCACATCCTTGAGAGTTGTGCTAACCTTATAGAGATTAGGGTGCTTAGAGTACATTGCATTTGGTCTGGAAGCCTCTGATGAGGACTGAGTGCTCTGACAGCTGTATGGAGGGGATGATAAGAGTAGGACACCCAGGGATAATTGCAGTGATACAAGACAGACATGTAAAAGGATCTGAACAAGAGAAGTGGTGTTAGGAATGGAAAAGAGAGTTTGAGTTGAGAAATATTTTGGATGCTGTATTTACATGTGGGGGTTGAGCTTAAGTAATAAATGCTCTTCTTCAGAAACAAAAAAGTGAATGAAACTGCTCTATCCTGCCCAATAACATTGCCAGCTTCAGGTTCAGTGTCTAGTATGGAAAAGTTAAGACATATCTACAGACACTACAATGTGAAGTAGGAGATGCTAAGTGTTGAAAGAGAGGCACAGATCCCTAGCTATAGGAATCAGAGGGAAGAGAAAAATGTTCCACCTGCGTGATTCAAGGAAGACTTCGTGGAGTAGTGGTATTCAAGATAGGCTTTGAAAATGGATAAGATTTTGCCACAAGTTGATAAGAGGAAAGGGCATTTCTAGTTGAAGGAGCATCCTGAGTGGTGACTCTGGTGGGAGAGGGTCTAGGCTAAGAACACAGGCTATGGAGTCACACAGGCTTGGCTCAAACCTCAGTTCTGTCACATTTTAATCAAATAATTAAGGGCAATCTACTCTGCTTCTTTGAGCCTCTGCTCCTTGTTTGTAAAATAATTTATTTCTTCACCTTCCGGAGTTGTGAGATTTAATGAGATAACATATTTAGTTGGACTCAATACAAGTGATCAATACAGTTGGCTGTTATCCTATTAGTAAGATAAAGTAACAGGAGTGAGACTTGAGGCAGGATTTGCCATGTAAAGGACATGCATATGATGCAGAACAAAATGGAGAGAATGGAGGTAGGGTGGAGAGTCTGGGAGGGATTGTGGAAGGTCTTAAGTGATAGATTTAGGGCATTTGAACTTTTCTGAGATGGCAATGTTTTTGTTGTTGCTCAGTCTCTAAGTTGTGTCTGACTCTTTTCAACCCCATGGATTGCAGCACAACAGACTTCCTTGTCCTTCACTATCTCCCAGAGTTTGCTCAGATTCATGTCCGTTGAGTGGGTGATGCTATCTAACCATCTCATCCTCTGCTGCCCCATCTCCTTTTGCCTTCAATCTTTCACAGCATTAGAGTCTTTTCAAATGTGTTGGCTCTTCACATCATGTGGCCTGAGTATTGGAGTATCAGTGTCAGTCCTTCCAATGAATATTCAGGGTTGATTTCCTTTAGGATTGACTAGTTTGATTTCCTCGCAGTCCAAGGGACTCTCAAGAGTCTTCTCCAGCACCACAGTTCTGGATTTAGGCAATAGGGAGTGACAGAAAATGTATGAATAGGGTGAGGAGTTGAGCTGTGTTAATTGAGATTAACCAGTAACTATGGGAAGGATTGGAGGCAGGAGGAGAAGGGGACAACAGAAGATGAGATGGCTGGATGGTATCACCAACTCGATGGACATGGGTTTGGGTAGACTCCAGGAGTTGGTGATAGACAGAGAGGGCTGGCGTGCTGTGACTCATGAGGTCACAAAGACTCAGATACGACTGAGTGACTGAACTGAATTGATACTGAAGATAGGTTGGAGAAACGAGGAACTGAAAGCATGAAGATTGTTTATGAAATTATTACAAGAGTTCAGAAGAGAGGTAGTAAAAGCCTGAATTTGTATAGTGTTAGTAAGAATGAATAGATGATCTTGAACATGAGAGAAGTTCTAAGGGGAAATCAGGAGAACTCTCAAAGCTACCCAAGTTTCCAATTGTGATTCCTGAAATGAGCACCCATAAGTATTAACATAATAACAGATACTAAGAAGATGCTGATGCTGAAGCTCCAATACTTTGGCCACCTGATGCAAAGAGCCAGCTCACTGGAAGAGACCCTGATCCTGGGAAAGACTGAAGGCAAAAGGAGAAGGGGTGGCAGAGAATAAGATGGTTAGATAGCATCACCAATGCAATGGACTTTTTGAGCAAACTCCAGGAGATAGTGAAGGACTGCAGCCTGGTGTGCTGCAGTCCATGGGGTCACAAAGAGTCAGACACAACTTAGCAACTGAACAGTGACAACAAATTAAGACAATAAGAGGAGAAGTAGGCCAGGAGTTATAGGAGTCAGAAAATAAAGCAAAATGGTGGCTTCAGTTCCAGAGATTGTATATGACCCCAATATCTATTCTATTCTCTGCTATGCAGTTAGAGACTTCATTTCCCATCCTACCTTGCAACTGGGGATTGCCATGTGATTAAGTTTTGACTGATGAGTTCAAAGGATGAGCAGAGTCCCTTTTAAAAATATGCTTGAAAGAGCCACGTGTACTCCAATGTTCATCGCTGCATTGTTTACAATAGCCAGGACATGGAAGCAACCTAGATGCCCATCAACTGACGAATGGATAAGAAAGCTGTGGTACATATACACAATGGAATATTACTCAGCATTAAAAAAAAATTCATTTGAAGCAATTCTACTCAGATGGACGAAACTGGAGCCCATTATCCAGAGTGAAGTAAGCCAGAAGCAAAAACAATAATACAGTATATTAACGCATATATATGGAATTTAGAAAGACGGTAACGAGAACCCAACATACGAGACAGCAAAAGGAACGCAGATGTATAGAACAGACTCGTGGACTTTGTGGATGAGGGTAAGGGTGGGATGATATGGGAGAAGGGCATTGAAGTATGTTAATTTTCATATGTCTAATCAATCACCAGCCCAGGATTGATGCTCGGGGCTGGTGTAGCGAGATTTCCGGGGGGGGGGGGAGGAAAGAGGGAGGGGGGTTCCAGAGGGGAAGCATATATAAACCCATGGTGATATCATGACAATGTATGGCAAAAACAATTAAAAAAAGAAAAAAAAATATGCTTGTCTTCCATTCTTTAGTCCCTGTTCCTGAAGGTCTGTATAGAAACACAGTAGCAAGGAGCCAGCTTTCACTATGCAGATGAGGGCACCACCAAAATATTACGTCAAAACAACACGAGGCCCCACCAGAACTGCTTCTCTCCTCCAAGACCTCTACCAGCTCAGATTGGCACATAAATGAGAAATAAACCTTCCACATTGTTTAGACCACTGTTACAGTTTCTGTTAAAACAGCTGAGACTGTCCCCTAACTGTGGAGAGATGATGAGCTTGAGCTAGAGCAGAAGGTGGGTGGAGATGGTCAGAGGAGAGTTGAGACTGAGGCACTATAGCCATAGAGACAGGGCTAGGGGTGAGTACTGATGTAGGAGTTCTGTGACTAATGTTCATAACCAAAGCCATCTAGGGAACAGGATTGCTAAGGGAAACACTGGAGAGAAAGAGAGGTGAGGACCACAGAAGGCCCAGAGTTCAACTACTGGGGTGGGCAAAGGAAGAAAAGGAACAGAGATAGAGACGGAAATTGAGACAGACTTGGAATGGTGATGAGTTCAGAAGGAAGAAGAGAAAGCAAAAGAGAATAGTGGCAGTTGGGAGAAATTTTCTTTCTTTTTTTTATTTTTCCATAGGAAAAGTGCTAACCATGTCAAATTCTGCAGAGAGGTCCAGGAGGGTAAGAACTGAACACATTTGGAGAGCGAGGATTTAGAGTGTACTTAGAATAGGAAATGACCAAGAAAAAGACAAATCATATTCAAAATAATGTGTTTAAGAAGGCAGGGAATTTTATAATAAAATTTAAAGAGTTCAATGTAAAATTAATTTTTGATAAATGTAAGGCAAATAATACATGTAGGAACTCCCCCTCTGGGAAGTAGAACTTAATCCTCTCCACCCCTCAGTCTGGGCTGGATTTAGTGTCTGGTTTCCAAAGAATAGAATGCAGAGAGGGGAAAAAAAAGAAAAAGTAACTTTAGAATGGAAAAACTCGACAAATCCCATCCACCCTACCCAAGCGATCAGGGTCAGCAATGCTAGCAATAAGTCACACGGATATAATGTACCCCTGTATGATGTGATGAGAGGGGCAATTCCACTCTGTGGTGGTCTTTCCCAAAACCCAGACCCCAACCAAAATGTGAGGAAAACATCAGAGGAACTCAAACTGAGAGACATTCTACAAAATACCTGAGCAGTACCCTTCAAAACTGTCAAGGTCATGAAATACCATCACTGAACAGCAACTCTGGAGATGTAATGACTCAATGCAATGTGGGATCCTGCTTAGAATCTTGGAACAGACAAAAAAGACATTAATGGAAAAACTGATGAAATCCTAATAAAGTCTGGAGTTTAATTAAGAGTACTATACCATGTTAATTTCTTAGTTTTGACAAATAGACCACAGTTAAATAAGATGGTAAAATATGGGGAAACTGAATGATATATAATACTCTCTTTACTTTGTAAATTCCTGTTCTTAAATTATTCCAATATAAAAGGCTTCTTTTTTTTTTAATTGGAAGGCAAGAGCAGAATTTGGGGATGGTTCTTGCAAGGATTAGGCAAGTTTGAAATATAGAGCATCTGGTCCCCCACTGCCTTACCCTTAACCCTCCCTCCCCCCCTAAATTTTTTTCCTATTAGTCCATTATTAGAGTACAATGAAGTGTTCAATTTCACACTGTGTGTGGCATTCCATGCCAACTAGAATAGTTAATGCAACTTTACATTTATGACTCTGCTTGGGTGTGAATTATTGTGTTTATGAAAATCTCCATATTAATGTCTGATTGTAAATCATTCTGCCGACTCCCTTTATTAATAGCTCAATTCCCGAGACTCGTTGCTGCAAGCCATTCAGATTACTGCAACTGTACAGGAAAGGGGCTGCTTCCCATTTGTTTACCATTTAATTCTAACCACCTTGGGCTTTGCTCTAAAGCCACCATCCTCTAAATTGCCCAAGCCAGATACTTTGACTGTGTTTTTTTTTTTTGTTGGTGAGGAGCTTCTCTGAGGAGTAGCATTTATGACTCTCTGTCCACACATTGCCTGCTTTGTAGAAATACCTGATGGAAAGTGATTCTGGCATGGATTCTGGAGTCGGTTCAAGCCCTGACTCTGTCCCGTGTTGGCCACATGATCTTGGTAGGTTATTTCGTCTCTCTCTGGGTTTCAGTTTCTTCATCTCAATTGGGAATCATAACACTTGCTTTCTCAAGATGATATGATAATTAAACAAGACAGTGTTCATAGAGGTAGTATGGCTCTTGGCTCATAGGAAGCCCTCAGTGGTCTTTTTGTGATGGTAATTTACTAACAATAATGATAACATTAATAGTGGATATAGATGAAAGAGTTTTGAGCTGGGTATGGTTTCAGTTTCTCTATAAATGAGACTGCTGATCTTGGAAAAGTCACTTCATATCTCTGGCTCTCAGATTTCCCATATATAAAATGAAGAATCTGTATTTCTTAAGGATCTCTTCCAGGGCTATACCCTATGCAGAGGACAAGTAGTCACCCCGAAAATGTGTATCCATTTTCATTCCTTTTTCCATCCTCTCCAGCCCAGCCCTTTCTCCTTGGGTCAGAAAGTGCCTCAACTGGAGCTTACAGAATATTCAGAAAGGGGCCAGTCTTGGCTTGGCTTTTTCATGCTTCTGCACATGACAGCTCGAATCAGACCCCCTACACCAGGCCCCTTACTGGCAGGAGGGGAAATATGAAATCTCAGCAGGCGAGGAGGTTTTCTATGCTTCTGTAAATCATTAAAGTGGCCAATATTTTCCTTTGCTGCACCTCTCTCACCTCACAATATTTTTTTTTTTTTTTCCTGCAGTGAAATCCATTCCCCCAGCCTGGAAATGTGGGCACTTTATAGAAAATCTTTAGCTTGTACCAGCACAAATGGATGGGTCTTATTTCCTGTCTGCAGCTCATGGTGTTGCAAAGGCCCTGCCGAAAACTATTGACTGAGTCATAAAAGCAAAAAATGGATGGACGTGAACGTGGCCTTGTTCACATGTGACCCAAACACACAGACACAAACGTGGTCGTGCCTATACTTACAGGAAGAGACTCCGCAAAGGGACCTCCTAATGCATAGCCTTACTTCCTGCCCGCACCCATGCCCAGAACCTGCCTTAGGATCTGGAGGAGAGGAAGAGAGGAGGTTATACCAGGGGATGGGATCTCAGGGACGGGGAAAGATCCCCAGTAGGTCTCCCTGATCTCTGTGTCATGATGCTGGAAACAGCACTCGTACAGATCCATCGACGATGTCATTTGAAAAATAGAAAGAAGACCTCCCTGGTGGTCTGGTGGCTAAGAATCTGCCTGCCAGTGCACGGGACACAGGTTCAATTTCTGGTCTCGGAGGATCACATATGCCACAGGGCAACCAAGCCCAGGCACCACAATGACTCAACCCACACTCCCTACAGCCCATGCTCTGCAACAAACAAGAGAAGCCACTGCAACGAGAAGCCTGAGCGCTGCAACTAAAGAGTAGCCCCCACTCGCCACAACTAGAGGAAGCCCGCACACAGCAATGAGGACCCAGCACAGCCGAAAGTAAATAAATACATAAAATTAAAAAAAATAGAAAATTATATTCTGAATCTTTCTGGGCTTCCATTTTTCTAACATGATACTTCCTAAAGGCTATTATGTGTTCCCTCGTTTTACAGATGATGAAACTGAGCTCCAGAGGGATGAGATGGTTCATTCCGTATCACCCAGTCAGAAAGTGGGGCAGCTGAGACTTGAGCACAAGTGCTTGAATTCAATTCCAATGTGTTTTCTGTTCTAGCACATTCTATTCTAGCTCAGGATTCTGAAATAGAGGGGAATCAACCTCAGGATCTTGGCTTCTTTCTGATCAGAAGGTTCCTGGTATGTGGGAGAAAAGGCGGTGGGGCCTGAGAAGCAGAGAGGAAGAGTCACAGATACATCCGTAGACTCATTCCATCTGCAGAGCCTGGTGGAATCCTTGGGGTTGTGTGCCCAGCACGTGCAGTCTGCCTGTACATTTACTGACTCCCTGTGTGAACGATGTGTGCCCCATTTCCTTAGCTTGGTAAAGGGGGTGAAAATCCTGGTCTCACAAAGGTACCCTGAGGATTGCTGAGGTATGTCCATGTTTGAGTAAAACACACAGATATTTTTTAGCGATTAGAATGCAGCAAAGGGCAGAAATTTTAAACACACCTAAAGTATTTTTACTCATTAAATTTTCTTATTAAAGAATCACTGAGGTGCATGATTTCTATACATACTGACCGTTCTACACTTAACAAAGCCAACCAGCCTACTCAGGTACCTGGCTACCTGTTTTCATGTGATGCCATCAGGAATACGAGGTAAATAAAGATCTTACTGAAAACTGGGGTGGAAAAAAGAAGCATTTAATTACTACATCCTTCCTTCTTTCTTCCTCCTTCCCTCCTTTCTCCCATTTTTTCTTCCTCCCTTCCAACACCCGTTCCTTGCCTCTCTTTTCACTATTTGGTAGCTTCGACCTCAAGTAACCTGAATTAATTCTTTTGAAGAGCCTGAGTTGTCCAACTGTCCCTTGACCCACACCCACCTCCTATTCCTCCAGAGCAAGTACCACGGGTGATGTCTTCCATGGGGCCGCAGGCATCTGCTCGCTGTGCTTAGCCTGCAGTCAGGGAGGCCTTCTGCCCGAGTTCAGTGGGACCAACGATGGCTCCCTGGCTTGCTCGCACCAGAACTGTGACCTGTCCAGAAGAGGAGCTGTGAACAGGATGAGGAAGGCCCCTGGAGAGAGAGGCAGGGTTCAGAGTCAGCACTTTGAGGGGGTGACAAGATTCCCTTTGTGGAGGGCGAGGGGCAGCTCAGCCCCCAGCACTCTGACACCCCCTGATCCCACCTGGATGCCACCTCGGCCCCCTGCCCTGTAGGGTACCCCTGGTTTAAATGATGCTGACACTCTCCTGAGACCACCCCCACCCCAAGTCCCATCCTGCTCTCAGAACTTTTCCTGCCCCATTGCCTCCCCTTCCCTGGGCTGCATGGACTCTCTGGAGGTTAATGGAGAGAGGCTGTTTTCTTTTTGTTCCTTCTTAGATGTTCTGTTTGTTGAGCGAATTGTTTTCTTCCTGGCTCCGAGCTGGCGGCTGACACGGGCTCACCAGCGCTAATTAGCTAAGCCAGCTGGTGTGTTGGGAAGGTTTTTTCTGGGCTCCTCTGTGTGTGTTGCCTTTTTTAAACATGATCGATACCCTCTCTGGCTGGGCTCCCTCACACACTCCCTATTGTTCTCCTGTTTGCATTATGCCGGAGTCCTGGTCAAAGACTCAGGGAGCCTCGGAAGACACACTTTTCCCAAGGCTGGCGTGCAGCCTGGAGCTGGGGAGATCTCTGGGCAGATGTGGCTCTACCTTCCCTGCCGCCTGCGTCTGTGGCTTGGAGCCAGGGTCAGTAGCAGGAGACAGTGCCCCGGGGGGCCTGAAGGGACCCAGACAGTGGGGTAAAGATGAGAGACTGCTGTGTGGCTCCAAGGCAGATGCTTTTCCCTCTCTGGGCCTCTGCTTCTTTTTTGTAAAAGGAGGGGTCAGTCTCTAGTTCTGGTGTGAGTATCCTAGCCCTCTGATCTGGTCTCAAGGGAGCATCCTGAGAGTCAGACTCTCTTAGCAGGAGGGGTACAAGGAAAATGCGTTCACAGATAGGACCTCACCTGTACTGAAGATGGACACCTTTCTGTCCATGGGATTCTCCAGGCAAGAATATTTGAGTCATTCCCTCCTCCAGGGGATCTTCCAAACCCAGGGATTGAACCCAGGTCTCCCATACTGTAGGCAGATTCTCTACTGCTAAGCCACCAGGGAAGCCCTTATAAACAGATGCTAGTTCAAATTCGGTTGCATTGACAGCTCATTCTAGGGTTTAGATTTTTATTGCTGCCTCCTTCAGGTTAACAGCATCTTCTGAAAATCTCTGATGGACATGGTGCTATAGAGATTTTCTCTTTCCTGTCCAAGCAAATGGAAACAATTTTCCTCTCAAAATGAAACTACTTTCTCAATAAAAATGAGATATTTAGTGATAGGAATAATAGCTCATTTTTATTGAGAAAGTAGTGTGTGTCAGATACTGTGCTAAGCACATAATGTAAGCTATTTTGTTAATTCATATGGTGTACTTAGATCATCCCCATTTTACAAAAGCTCAGAGAGGTTAAGGAACTTGTCCAAGGTCACACAGGTAGTCTGTTGGGGAATCCAGAAAGGGGCTGACTCTGAGCCCGTTGACTTTTCTGACCTTGGAGCCACTCCTCTCCTGGACCTGCTGCTGGACCCTCCATTTCAACATCAAGAGCCTTGACTGCTAAGATAGTCATCACATCTGGAGAGGACACTGACCTCAATGCCAAGTCCAGGTTCCCAGCCCTGACTCAGTAGTGTGGTAGCCAAAAAAAGAAATCCAACCACAATGAACTCTCCAAGCCTTTATATCCCTACTTCACGAAATTAGCATGAAGATTAAATAAGACGACGTTTATAGAAATGCTTTGGAAACTGTAAAGCGCGCTAGCAATATTGAGCACGGTCATTTGTTCTGATGCTGTCTAAGACCAAGAACTGTGTTAACTCTGTGCATGGAAAAAGTCTGCCTGTCCTTAGTAATGCCTGCATTTCCCCACCCTCAGTCCGGTCGATATGGAGGTGTGAGCGTTAAGTCCTCCCCGGCACTGGTCTCTGCAGTAATCTCTACTCCTTTACTCCTGAGGCTCCCTCTGGACCAAGGAGGCTGGAATGGCTGAGTCAGCTGCACTCCCCCTGCCTCCGTCTCAGGGCTTCCTTAAACCTGTTACTGAAATTGGCTCTGCGGTACATTTGCTTGCCATCTAGCAACTCCCCTGGGGTGGTCCCATTAATCACATTTGTTCTCTCTCCTCAGACTGGCTGGCTCGGAGGACAGCAGGTAGGTGCGTGGAGCCTCCGTGTGTGGGTGAGTGTGTGAGAGTGTGTCTGTCCCCTGGGAGCAGCCGGGGACTAAGTTCTGCAATAAAAGTGAGTTAGTTGCTGCCTTTCCATAACTGTAATCCATCCCACTTCTTCCAAGGAGGTGACAGGCCCCCGAGGTGATGCATCTCCATGACGGGGAGAAATTGGCTATTTTTGTCCTTCTCTAACAGGAGCAAGCTCTTTGAGCTGTCCTGCAGCAGTCTGCCAGACCCCTCTGCCATCGACAACATAACACCCTCTTCTAGTTTGTTCCGTGGTTCCGGGGCACCCATGGTCATCTGGGTGGGCTTCGGGGCCCAAGGGACACCCCGCTCTGCTCTGTGGGGAAGGCGGCCCTCTCTCAGAGGCTGAATACACCCGATCCTTGCAGATGCTCCCACTCACCCAAGTTCCTCCTGGCAGAGGAGTTGAGAACATCCCCTACCCTCCAGGGGGTCTGGGGGCAGAGCCTGAAGCAGCCTGCCACCAGAGTGACATTTCTTTGAAGTCTTAAGCTTTATCTCAGGAATTCATGTGAATTTTGCATTCCATGCCACAGTACATATCTGTTTGTTCTAATATAAAAATGTTTAACCCCATATCTTCAAGCAAAACTGATGCCCTGGGAAGATACATTTGTTTATTCTGTGCCTTTATATCGCCTCGTTTGCCACCGCATACCCCCAGGGGTACAAGCGCTCTAGTTAGAGCAGCATCTGCAGTAGTAACAACAAGAAAAAGCATGTGTGTTCACAGCTTCCCCTCTTCTGTCTTCTTTAAAAGATGCTGTCTGTCTGCTAAGCTCTCTCATCTGAGGCGCTGGACACCAGGATACCAGGGAGAGGCAAAGAACTTGGGAAGCAGCAAAGGCTAAACTGATCCACAGTGTCTGGTTGATCTCAGTTGTTTGTTGAATGAATATTCTCTCTTCTTGCCTTAGCTCAATATCACCATGGATGTGGACCATTTTTAAAAATTCTTCATTGAATTTGTTATAATACTGCTTCTGTTTTATGTTTTGGCTTTTTTGACCACGAGGCATGTGGGATCTTATCTTCCTGAGCAGAAATCAAACTGCACCCCCTGCACTGGAAGGCGAGGTCTTAACCACTGGACCACCAGGGAAGTCCCAACATTACCATGGAGAATCCAATCCTCATCAGGCAGAGACAGTGTTTTTCCCAGCATTCCTTCCCTGACTTGAGTAGGCTAGGAAGGTACCAGCACAAGCATCTTTGTTATTTACCTGCTTATTATTTGTATCCGTCTCAAAGAACGACAAGTAGCTTCTTTGTAAGTTATGAAGTTCTTAGAGGATATGACTCTGAGAAGTACTGGAGTGGGGGGTGGTATGAGGAGAAAGGGGCAACAGTTCTTTTTCCAATTTGAGCTGTCTCCAGGGGAAGACCAGTTAAGAAGAAAACTAACATTAGAGTTGAGTAGATGAAAAAAGGGGCTTCCCAGGTGGGACTAGTGGTAAAGAACCTACCTGTCAGTACAAGAGACATAAGAGACTTAGGTTCGGTTCCTGGGTCAGGAGGGTCCCCTTCATGGCAACCCGCTCTAGTAGTTTTGCCTGGAGAATCCCATGAAGAGGGGAGCCTGGTGGGCCACAGTCCACAGGGTTGTAAAGAGTCAGACACAACTGAAGCGACTTAACACACAGATGAAAGAGGAGAAGACTTGGAACGTTAGAAAACAGAAATGCAGCTGCTTGATTTGGCCAAGAGGAAGACTTTTGGATGATCAAGGGGATTCCACTTGGATTGGACAAATAGGACTCGTCAGTCTGTAGAGGAAGTCCCCAGAGGCCAGGTTACTCTACTTAGAACAACGTAGAGGCAGGTCCTTGCTCAGAGGCAGGGGGCTGGACCAGGTGATGTGCTCCAGCCTCTCTGGAGCTCCCTCTCTCCTTCTCCACCATCTTCTATGTTGCCCAGAACGTACAGCTATAGGTGAGATGAATTATGGCACCCAGAGATGCCACCTATTATAATATATGCAGTATTTCTTAGACAAGGAGAACATTCAGCTCTGTGATTTCACTTGATACAACAAAGCCAAACCTTTATCACGCTAGCAGACACAGAAGCCAAGAGGGGGAGAGCTGTAAACATCTCAGTGCCGCTCTGCAGACAGCCCCGTATGGAGACACGTTTCAGTGGCAGGGGTGGGAAGGAAAGATGAAGCTTGCCAAGTCGTAGCGCTCTGATTTGCAGGGAGCGTGGCGTGGATATTTCAAATCATTTCTTTTTCGTTAGTACCTAATCTCCCAGCTGTTCGTTGAGTGTTGGCTCAAACGCTATGAAGCAGTCGGCCTCAAATGTATAAGCCACAGGGCTCCTTTAAATTATGTTATCTTGCTGCATTGGTGTGTCATGTCAACCCAAACTCCTGTACAGCTTCTGGGAGAAGGGAGTGTTGTCTGATGATGAATTTAAAGGAAAATGAGCCATTTTTTTTTTTATCAAGGCCACTCAGCATTAAATATAGCTTTGAATCTGGTCTTATTTGAGGATGCTGAAGTACTTGAGGGGAGCTATTTTGGAGCCACCGTCTCTAATTCCTCCTGCATTTCCAGGCTGCAGGGTCTCAAGTGATGCATATGAACATCAGGGAACTTGAACCAGTATCTGACATCAGAGGCCCAGATGGAACTTTGTTCTATTCGTATTAATTGAATGCTGTGCTATAAATGGGTCAATGCCTATTCATACAGATTAACTCACTCATCCCTGTGAAGCACAGGGATGCTCCATGGGCTGCATTTTTATCAAATGGGGAAACTGAGGCTCAGACCTCAATTGGAAGCAACTCACCGAAGGAACTCAGATTAAAAAGTCATACAACCAGGGTTTGAACAGAGATGTCTAATGTCAGAACTTGGGCTCTTTCTACTCCACCACTCCGAAGGAAGTCTCATTCCACATTCATGTTATTCCCTTGACTGACTGACAAGTGCTCAGTCGTGTCTGACTCTTTACATCTTCACAGACTGTACCCTGCTAGGCTCCTCTGTCCATGGGATTTTTTTCCTAGCAAGAATACTGGAGTGGGTTGCCATTCCCTTCTCCAGAGGATCTTCCTGACCCAGGGATCGAATCCGGGTCTCTTGCATCTGCTGCATTCCAGGCGGATTCTTTACCACTAGCACCTTATACACTCAACAAATATGCATTAGGCAACTATCATGTGCTAGGCATTGGGGACACAGAGATGACTTCTGGACAAACCCCCTGCACTGAAAGCTTGTAGAATGTAGTGGAACTCACTATCTAGTCCTGAAATATTTATTCATCACATACTTAATGTTTAGTCAAACAAACAGCTGGCCTGATTGCACACGGGCAGTTGTTTCCATGTCCTATAGTTGTTACTGCTCTTGTTTTAGGAGCGGTTGACATCCTCTGGTACCCACACTCAAGAGGCAAGATGAACTCCTGATCCAGACCTTGGGGAGGCTTCATCTTGGATTTACTAGGGCTGGAGCGAGGCCCAGACCTTGTGTTTTTTTTAGAAGTTCTGCAGGTGAAGCGTCTGATTGCCACCCTGAGGATGACTGGAGCCCAAAGATGGGAGGAACTACATTCCTTTGACGATCTAAATGTGATTTTGCTTTTCTGATTTTTATCCTTTCATGTGGGGCCCTCCTTAGTTTGGGGGAAATTAATGAAGAAGAGTTTTTGCTTTTAGTGTATGATTTCTTGCATTATCATATTACACAGACCCTCAGTCTTGGGCCAGACATTAGCTGGCTAACTTTGAAGGTTGACCAATGGCCGAGAGTTACTTGTTTGAAACCAGTGTCCTTGAACTGGCTTGATTTTCAGCTGAGCTCCTCCCCTGCACACACCTTTCTGAAGATACTGTCTGGAAGACCTCAGCATTTGCCTCTCATTGCTTTTGAAACTCACTGGTGCTGACCCGTCGCCTACCTCCTCCGGCTGCCTGGTCCATTTAGTGGCGCAGAACCTGTGCTTTGGCTCTGACACCTGCTCTTCCTCTATTGCCTCTTTCATTCTCCTGCTTCACAGGCCTGCTCTCACCTGGTGAACATACTCCAGTGCTGGGGACCTGTGGAAATTTGGGGCCGTGTGAGGCCTTTTTCACTTGGTCTTGCTTCCTTGAACACCAGGCACAGCTTTGCTCATGGGAGGTCAGAAAACTTTCTAAGACTAGAATAATGATGACAAGGAATGAAAAGGAAAAGAAAGGAGGATAGTGGTTTAAAAAATCTCTTTTCTCACCCCATACACACAAAAACTAAGAATTCACCCCAGCCTTTAACATCCTTCTTTTCATCCCTCCTCCTCCCCTTCTTTCTCTTCTCCCAATCCTCCTCCTTTTCTTCTTTCCCATCCTCTATTATATTAGATCTGATATAATCCAAGACAGAAAAAAAAAATAGAATCAGTTCATCTGAGTCTAATTATGTTGTCCAGTCCTTTTATTTTGTGGACAACAAAAATGAAGCCCAGAAGAGGGGCATCCCTTCCACAAAGGCACACAGCCTCCCAGTGCCATTAGCATCTGAGTATCTGAAACATCTTCCTAAGGTGTAAAGGAGAAGGCCATGTATTCTTCTCAAGACCCATCCTTCCTGAATGCACAGCTCTAGGTGGCCAGAGATGCCAACTCCCTTCTAGAATGTCCCTCATTCCAGGACAACTTCTCTGGCAGAACCAAGAAGACCACAAGTTTCACAGTGGGTCAGGCCTGCAGCACAGCCCGGCAACCAGCAGGGTGTCAATCAGCCTGAGAAGGGGTCATTGACATTCAGGAAATATGACAAGCCTCTGCTCCCTGTCCTCTGCCATGTATCATGCAATGCATTATGTGACATAAGTGCCCCTGACTGGAGACGGGAATCAAAGGCAGGGCCATCGCCACAGCTGCAGGTTAATAGTGGACGAATTACACACTTGGAAAACAGTCTTCCCCTCGATGCATTATCTGGACTGTTTCAAAGCCCTTTGTCTGGGATAAGCTGGCTGCGGGTGATGCTTGCAGGCTAGGGACTTGCAGAAAAGATGTATTTTCTGACAGGGAGAAGGTCACCTGGGCAAAGGCCATTACAACGTGCTGCGGTCAGGTCAGAATTTCCTGGATCCCAATCGATGTGATCTCAGGGCATTACTCAAGCATTGGGATTAGAGCGCTGGCCAAGAAAATGCTCTTCAAATTGGTCGACAAGTCACACGCCATGGAAAGTCACCCTCTCGTTTACCCTCAATCCCTCCGTGCTAAAGCCGGGGCCCTGGGGGTCAGCGAGACTTCAGGAGGTCAGATTAAGGAGCTCAGCAGATGTGGGGCCATGGAGGAGTAGTTGGCCCCAGGAAGCTGGGCCCAGGAGGGTGGTGGGAGATGGGGTCTCAGCCCCAGTTTTGCCCTGAACTCACTGAAAAACCCCGAGTAGGTCAGCTGGTGCTCTGAGTTTCAGTCTGCTGCTGTTGGTCAGTCGCTAAGTCATGCCCAGGTCTTTGTGATCCCAGGGACTGCAGCACACCAGGCTTCCCTCCTTCCCTGTCTCCCAGAGTGATGCTATATTACATTACGCCATCTCAGTCTACTCATCTATAAAGTGGGACAAATAAACCTGACTCCTATACAACTTTAGCATTTCACTTATTAGACACAATAGACACAGAAACCCTGAAAACTTAAGGGTTATTACCTTTCAGACATAATTTCAGAAACAAAATTCCTTCTTCAGCAAGCCCCTTAGATGCGTGTAGCTGGGAACAGATGGGTTGTAATCGGTCCTCGCAGCAACCTCACCAAATTTAATGTTAGTAAAGCCAATTCAGACCTAGCACAGTACTCTGAGCCTTGCTTCCAGGCAGTTCCCAAGACATTAGCCCAGTCTTGGGAAATGGTCCATCTTGCCCATCCCATCTGCTTTGAGCTGAGTGTTCCAAATGCAAGCCAACCCTAAAAGCCGGCCCTGATTTTAGGCAGTAGCAACGTTGGGCTATTGTAAGGTTTCTTGGTTCCAAAATGCTGCCAACTTGTGCTTTTGTGGTTCACAATTAGACTCTTGATCATATGGATGCAATGAACTGCTTCTGCTCCAAAAGATTTGGAACCGACTGGCTCATTGAACACTTTAAGAAATATGCTCAGGCCTCAGAGAATGCTTTGTGCCATCCTGGGTTTGTATCCACAGGGATGTGGGGATGGTGGGGCACACATCAGGATCCCATATCCCTGGGTCGAACACATTGTACTCCTGCCCCTAAAGGTGAGGCACAGGGACTTCCCTGGTGGTCTGGTGGTTAAGATTTCACCTGCCAATGCAGGGAATGTGGGCTCGATCCCTGGTTGAGGACGAAAGAGCCCACACACCTCATGGCCAAAACACCAAAACCTAAAACAGAAGCGATATTGCAACAAATTTACTAAAGACTTTAAAAACAGTCTCTATCAAAAAAGTTCTTAAAAAAAAAAAAGGCAAGGCAGATGTCATGATGTCACAACATGGCCCTGTGGCCTGCCTGCTCTGTCTTGGGCAGCCACCACTTTGATTCGGATTCCAGTTCCCATCCAGCTCCTGTGATTCCGATCATTCATTGGCTGATGTGTCCTTTGTCCTTGCTGGTCAGCTCCGGCCTCCCCAGCCTCAGACCTTCTGCTCTCCATCACCATCTCTGTCTCTGATTCATCCTACCAGCTCTGTCCTCCCGGTGCAGATCTGCTCGAGTAATGAGAGGGGTGCAGACTCTCCTTGCCCAGCACAGAGCTGTTTACCCAGCATAAGTCATTTCTGCTGTTTAGCCTTCTGTGATGCCAAGCCCCTCCGACAGCAAGTGAGCTCCTGGGGTTCTGGAAGTCATGGCCCCATCACATTACAGAATGTTCTGGCAGGGAAAGCCTTTAGATCCCACCCCATTAGCACTACAATTCTTCCTTCTAATGAATTACCCTGCAGAACCATGATACAGAAACTAGATTTTTTTTCAAGAGGTTGAGAATTTTCTGGCAGAAATCGACTCCTGAGATCCACCCATTTCCCAGCAACCCCTGGGAGCCCTTAGAATCCTAGTGACTCCTCTGAGCCCGGGTGAAAGCCGTTCATCTAGTCCAACCTCTTTACTTCACAGGGAAGGAAGTGGAAGTACAGAGAGGAGAGGTAACTCTTGGATGAGTCACTCAGCTATAAGCAAGAGGACTGACCTTGTAAGTCAACACTCTGCCCCTATCCTTCATTATTACCTTTATCACTTCATCTTCATTATTTTTTATCAATCACAATGTCTCCCAGCCTTTAATAAACATTAAAGGCTTCCTTTCCCCAGCTTCCTTTTGTGGTAGTGGGTAACTTTGCACACTATCTGTTGACCCCACAGTGATGTCTCTTCCCGTGATAGATAATATAATAACCCAGGTTCCAAAACAGAAATGGCTAGGGTTAGAAAGAGACCTGAATTGAGAAGCAGGAATCTTAACTAGCTGCCCAGTTTTGATGCATAATAACTCCATTCTCTCTTTGGGTCTCCCTTTCCTCATCTGTGAACGGGGAGATGAAAGGTTTTTTTAAGCTTTTTATTTTATATTGGCGTGTAACAGATTAACAGTGTTGTGACAGTTTGAGGTGCACAGCAGAGCGACTTGTGCATGCTAAGTCACTTCAGTCATGTCTGCTTCTTTGTGATCCTATGGGTGCCTCTCTCCCTGGGATTTTCCAGGCAAGAATACTGGAGGAGGGTTGCCTTATCCTCCTACAGGGAATCTTCCTGACCTAGGGATCGAACCAGTGTCTCTTATGTCTCCTGCATTGGCAGGTGAGTGCTTTACCACTAGCGCCACCTGGAAGCCTGAGTGACTCAGCCATACACGTACATGGATCCATTCTCTCTCCGACTCCCCTCCCATCCAGGTTGCCACGTAACGTTGAGCAGAGTTCCCTGTGCTATATATAGATCCTTGGTTGTCTATTTTATTTTTTTTATTTTCGGCTGCACAGGCTCTTCATTGCCGTGTGTGGGCTTTCACTGGTTGAAGTGAGCCGGGGCTACTCTCTAGTTGCAGTGCCAGGGCTTCTCATTGAGGCGGCTTCTCTTGCTGCAGAGCACGGGCTCCAGGGTGTGAGGGCATCCGTAGCTGCAGATGGATGGGCTCTGGAATGTGCGCTCTGTACTTGTGGCCCATGGGCTCAGCTGCCCCTCAGCGTGCGGAATCTTTCTGGATCAGGGATTGAACCCATTTCCCCTGCGTTAACAGGTGGATTCCTAAGCACAGGTCTGCCAGGGAAGTCCTGGTTATCCATTTTAAGTATAGCAGTATGTTCATGTCCATCTCAAGCTCCCTAACTATCCTTTCACCCCTCCTTCCCCTCTAGTAACCATAACTTTGTTCTCTGTATACAGTGGAATATTACTTAGCCATTAAAAAGAATGAAATAACGCCGTTTGCAGCAACATGGATGGACCTAGAGATTGTCATACCAAGTGAAATCAGTCAGACAGAGAAAGAAAAATATCATTTGATACTCCTTATGTGAGGAATCTAAAAAGAAATGATACTAATGAGCTTATTGGCAAAATGGAAACAGTAGATCCTTGTTGGTTATCACAGACTCAGAGATTAAAGATTTGTTTTGAGAATCTAGGGAGGAGGCGTTCCTTAAAGTGATGGGTACCGTGTCTCCACAGGTAGTGGGTGCTCCATTAAATACCTTCAATTCAGATCAGAGGGAAGCAGTTGGAGAAGCTTCTGCTTTGCCTGAGCGGAGTGGATCGGGCATTTCCATTGAAATAAATTGGCTTCTTTCCTCTGCATTCATGTTGCCTTCTTTGGCTGTTTCTGTGGCCTTAACTGAGAAATAAATAAATAAGCACGAGATGGGGTGAAAGGTTGGGGAAAGGATGTGGCAAAAGACAAAGAAAGAAAGAGAGAGGGAGATTGATTTCTGGGCAGAATTTATACCTTTTTGGCTTTTTCAAAGGTAAATGAATAGATTGTTGTTGTTTTTCTGCCTGCCGCTGAGAGTGTATGTGCCTCTCTGTTATGTATAGACCCTTTTAAAGGCTTCTGGAAGCAATCCCTAACATTTTCTATAGGTGCAGATAGATAATTGAATGCTTTCAAAGACCACAGTGAGGCAGGGAAAGTTCAATTTTGCTGTGTGCTGGTGCCTGCATTGACTGAGGGAGCCGTGTGTGTTTTCCTGGGAAAGTTGGATTTCTTTTTTGCTTTTCTTCCCACTACTGCCCCTTCACCCCTGTCCCCCACCCTCCTATCTCTGATGAAGCACTTAGACAGAGGACAAGAAGCAATATATAATCACCCCAAAGTCACACTGAATAAACACAGCCAAAGCTCCCAGCCACTTCTCTGGCTGCCAATGAAAAGGGCTGCCTCTTCGCTCCAGGGCCTGAAGGACGGGGGGAGCCTTTCTGCTCAGCTATTATTAGAGCCGTGGTGGCAGAAGCCCAGGCAGCTCTGGGCGATGGGGGGTTCTTGTTTTAATTTGTTGCCTGTGCAGGCAGAACAAAGTGACATGGGGAGAAAGGATGTGGGGATTTCCTCCTGCTGCTATTTCTCTCCATGACAGCCACTGGTGGACATGCGTGCATGCATGTGTGTATGTGAGGGGTGTGTGTGTGTGTGTGTGTGTGCGTGCTATATGCCGGGGCTGAGGACTGAGTTTGCCTGCTGAGCAGAATAAGAATATGCTGCACCCATTGGGGCAGGAAAAGGTCCCTGTTAGGGAATAAAGGGGAGATGCATAGGGGTTTGGGGCTTTCCAGGTGGCCCTGGTGGTAAAGAACCCTCCTGTCACACAAGAGACATAAGAGATGCAGTTTCAATCCCTGGGTCGGGAAGATCTCTTGGAGGAGGGCATGGCAACCCACTCTGGTATTCTTGTCCGGAGAATCTCATGGATGGAGGAGCCTGACGGGCTGCAGTTCATGAAGTCACAAAGGGTCAAATATGACTGAGCGACAAGCACGCATTCGTGCATAGGGGTTTGAGGTTAGGTAAAGAAAGCCCACCCCCCATATTCATGGCAAACTCAATGAACACTGGCCATCAGTCTTTACAGAGGTGCCTAGTTTAGTTCTCACAACTGCCCTTTCAGATATACCCTTTCTCTCTTTACGGATAAACAGGAGCAACAACAACAACAAACTGAGGTTCAGAGCTGTTGAATAAATTACCAAAAGTCTAGTTCAACTGACTCTTATTTCAGCTCATTTTCTACAGTATTGGTCCAGTCCCAAGTAGGGGCAGAGAAGAAAGAGACTTTCTTAGGGTTTCAGATCCAGGGACTGAGGAAGATTCAGCAAGGTCATTCCTCCTGGTAGAAGAGAGCAGGACAGCAGACACAGAGCCCTTCCTGGAAGTTTAAGAAAAGAATGTTCCAAACATTCCCATGGCATCCTTTTATGCCTCCAATACTAATCACCCCTTAGGGACTGTGTGCCAGGCACTGGACCAAGAGCCCTGTATGTTTTTTTTCCTGTTTTCATCCTCTAAGTCAGAGAATATAACTCCACCTGCTCAAGGTCACCAACTAGTGAGGGACAAGGCCAGGATTCTAACTCAGGTCCCTCCCTCCCTTAAGCTCAGTGGTTCTGACTTCTCCAGGGGTTTGGGCAGGGAAGCACCCATCCTGAGTTCCAGGCACGCACACAGGGTGTCTTAGTTCCTGCCTGATCCCAAGGGTACTCCTCCCAAATGGGACAAGGATAATACTCATTCCAAACGGCGTTTACATCCTAAGGAGCCCATTAGAACGCTCTAGTTGAAGCTCTTTCACTGGCTTTGCTGTGGTCTGTCTCGTCTTCCCCCTTGGAAAGCAAACGCCCCCCAAACAAAACCCCAAAGACAAGATGTTTTAATTTGCATTTAACTCATGACCCAATCTAAGAGCTTTAGTAACCACATAAAGTGAACTCATCATGCCCTATACTCTTCAAGGACTCCACGTTGTTACAACCCTCATGGTAGACCCAGGAGCGAGGGGTTACTGCTACTGCCATTTTACAGACGGAGCACTTGAGCTCAGCAATGTTCAGTAACTTACCTGAGGTCAAACACGCGGTCACTATTTGAGCCATGTTTGAACGCAAAGCCCCATGCGCCACTTCCTGTTTCCTGCTTGGTGGTGTGTGGTTTAAGTGCCTTTCCTTTTTGCTTTCACCCTGCCTCCCACTGCTCCCCACCTCAGCTCTGGGAGGCCCTTGGTGCTACACTGACCTCCCACGGAGCCCTGGCCCTCACTGGCAGGCTTTGCCCAGTGTGCAAGGAGGCTCATCTATGTAAACTGTCTGGAGAGCTCTGAAGAGAACACCCCTTTGTCTGCTCCTTGTCAAAGGTGGTGGGAGCTTAGAGCTTGGGCTCTGGCACCAGAAGATCTGTGTTGGGATCCAAATCTACCACTTATGAGGGTGTGACCTTGGGCAAGGTCATTAGCTCTCCATGACTTGATTTCCTTATCTGTAGAATTGGCCTAGTAGTGATATGTGCCTCATATGGTTGTTCAAATGAGCTATATATGTTGAATACTTAGAACGGTGCCTGAAACCTAGCAAACATAATAGCTAATATGTCTTTTAATGTGCTGTTTTCTATAGAATCATAGATTTAGCTCTAGAAGGAAACCTACAAGTCACTTGTTAAGTTTTGCTATTTTTGATCAAAGTTGACCTGAGATTTCTATAAACTAATTCAAAATATCCTCAGTGGTCTTCTTCTTAGGGCTCTAGCATAAGATCTTGTGGTGAGGAGTGAACAAATGGCAATCTGAGATTCACCTATATGAACTGCCTCTCATTTCTGGACTCTGCTTTGACACTTCACCTCACCTCCCCCCGACCCCACATCGCTCCTCTCTTCTCTCAAACTGACTCCTATGGTTTGGATGGTCAGCCTCCATGGATACCCAGTGACATTTGCATTCACAGGACATACACAGCTCAGTCTTCAGAGAACTGAGCTGAGATAAAGTAAGGGCTGCACTAGCCCTTCGCTCTTCTTAGGAAGTCTTGACTATAGACCTCTCAGTAATTTTGAGGTTCTCGGACACAAGCCCCCTGTGCTTCTGCTCTATGATGGCCCCAGCTCCATCCTTAGGAGTTAGCAATCATCCTCTTTACCTACCATCTCACTCTAATGAGATGTAGTCTTGGGAAGTAATGAATATCTTTTATGCCAAGAGGTAAATACATTTTAGTGCAGTAATTTTCACTCAGGGTATTAGGGAAGGGAGATGATATGTTTAAAACTTCTGGTGGATGCCAACTATTATATATAGAATGCATGAGCAGCAAGGTCCTACTGTATAGCACAGGAAATTATATTCAATATCCTGTAATAAACCATAATGGAAAAGAATATGAAAAAGAATATATGTATATGTGTAACTGAATCACTTTGCTGCACAGCAGAAATTAACATAACATTATAAACCAACTATGTGTGAAAGTATTAATCCCTCAGTCATCTCCGACTTTTTGTGACCACATGGACGTTAGCCCACCAGGCTCCTCTGTCCATAGAATTCTCCAGGCAAGAGTAATGGGGTGGGTGGCCATTCCTTTCTCCAGGGAATCTTCCCAACCCAGGGACTGAACCCGTGTCTCCTGCATTGCAGCCAGGTTCTTTACTGTCTGAGCCACCAGGGAAATCTCTATAAATAAACTATACTTCAGTAATAAATTTAAAAAATAAGAAAATAAAAATTTCTAGTGGATATCTTTTTGCATAGTTAGAAAATACATATGCAATACATCAATTGTCTTCATAATATAAAACATGGAAAAAGCTTAGTGTGATAGTTTTACATGGTTTTGAACATGCAGAAAATAGAATGCATGTACAATAAGGCACAGACTTTGATGCAAAATTGGGTATCCTGCCACATTTTCTTCACCATTTTGAATAAGATTTAGCTTATAAGATTACAGATATTAAGGGTACATCTGTAGTGAATGTTTACCTGTGTCTGCACCTATGTAACCAACCACTGGCAAGATCAAGAAAACGTCCAATACTCTAGAGGGCTTCTTTATATCTCCTCCCAATCAATAACCATCATGACCTCCCACCTCTCAGAGATAACCATTATTCTGACCTGTAGTCTAATCAATATATGTTGTTTTGTGTCTGTCTTCTTTTGTGTGAGATTCACCCATATTGTTTTGTGTCTAGGACCTCATTGTTTTTCATTGCTACATAGCACGGGGGTCATGGGATTCTTGCGTAAATACACAACAATTTATTTGCCCATTTCACTGTGAATGGACATATGGGTTGCCTTTAGTTTGGTTCTGTTTGGAACCATGAGCAGTCCTGTGCATGTCTTTGGGCAGACAGACGCACATTCATTTCTGTGGGATACATGTCCAGTTGAGCCACAGAGCATGTGTATGTTTGGCTTCAGTTGTTGTTTAGTTGCTAAATCATGTCTGACTCTTTGGCAACCCCACCAGGCTTCTCTGCCCATGGAATTCTTCAGGCAAGAATACTGGAGTGGGTTGACATTCCCTCCTCCAAGGGATCTTCTTGACCCAGGGATCAAATCTGTGTCTCTTGTGTCTCTTGCATTGGCGGGCGGATTCCTTATCACTGAGCCACCAGGGAAGCTGTTGGCTTTAGTAGATACTGCCAAATAATTTTCCAAAGAGAATGTAACCACTGCCCAATTTAGAATTTGAGTTCATTAGACAGTCTCTGAGCACCTATCACGGGACAGCAGCCCCATTAGGTGCTGGGAACACAGAGACAGTGAGCGCCATCCCAGGCCAGAAGAGCTAACAGCCCGGGCACCACACCAACAGCTGACTTCCCTGTTATATAGTCAGTGCTGGGTCAGAGGTGTGCCTTGGGGCTCCAGGGTTGGCGACCCCGATGTCAGATGACCTAACAGAGGCTTAGGTGGGTGAGAAAAGGACAGAGGAGGCTCCTCCGGTGCCTGCCAGGGTAGACCCTGCAGGCTCTTCTGGCTGGGAGTCCCACAGATGGAGCAGCCAGGCCCAGGCCAGGCTGTCAGGAGCGAACAAGCGGCTGCCAGCATGAGCAATGATTTAAAGGAGAAGGTTGAGACGTAGCTGAGATGAATACCACTGACTCTGCTGCCATCCTGGAAGTGATCCATCAGGGCGGCTTGGCAAAGAGGGGCATAAATCCCCAGCCAGCGAGGCCAAGCAGGGCTCTAGGAGGAGGAGCGGGATGTGACGGCAGCTTCCAGGGTTGCCTCCGGCTGGGCAGGAGCCAGCATCGTGAAAGGTGTGGGTTTGGTGGAATCCCTGGAGGAGAGGTTTGTAGTGAGGGTCTCTGCTCTCCCGAGATGCGCTTCCTCAAGGAGGATGGCTTCTGTTCATGTGCCATGCTTCTTCCCCCATCCTGTGTCCCTGCAGGGGGCTTTTCTCTAATGGGGATCTGCTTTCCCTCCCTCTTTCCAGGCTGAATCTTGCCACATCTGGGGTTTGGCTCAAATGATTTATTTTTCAAATGCAAGGGGGGAAGATTTAAAAGTGAGTATGAAATACACACGTACCCCTGTCCTCTGAATCTCTCTACCAGCACCCCTTCCCTACCAGCAGCCTGGGGCCCAGAGGGATTGAGACCTGGGACGTGAACAGGAACAGAATGCGGAGTGGGAACGGCAAAACGAGTGAGTGAATGGGAGATTTTTATGAGTGAAATTTGCTCCTGAGCTCCTTTAATAATGTTATTCATCTTTCTGTCAAAGTCGTCACATTAATGTAGCGGGGAGAGATTTAGAGGAGATGAATTAAGACTTAAATACACAAAATGACTTGGGGAATATTTAAATACAATGCATTTTATTTTGGTGCCGTATCCTTCGTTGCGGGTGTCGCTCATGACTCTTGCCAGTGCACACAGCCTGGGAATCAACAAGTCCCCCCCCTTCCCCCGCCCCACATTCCCTCCCTCCTTCCTGAAGCGTCAGTCACCCACTGTTTGCTGGGCACGCAGCACAGTGAATTAATACAGTCTAAATGGAGCACATGAAAAATTGTCTGGGGGTCGGGAGACCAGGGTGCCTGTTCTAGCTTAAACAAGCCACTTTTCCTTTGGGGACCTGTTTCTTCACTGGGAAAATGAGAAGAGTTTCACATGGAATTTCAAAATATGCAGAGAATCCCTAGGAACTGGTGCAGAGAAGCATGGAGGAGCCCAGGATGCAGAGGTTGGGACCCTCTCCTCTGCCTCCATAACAGTTCATGGCTTTGCTGTTACATATTGGCAGCTGCATACTATTTCATATAGAATAAAGGTACTTTGGCTTAACAAATAAGAAGAGTATATTCAATCATGCATCCATTTGTTTATTCATTTATTCAATGAGCACTAGTTGAGCCCCTTCTCTGGGCTGGGTGCTGTGTTAATTAAGCACTCAGCATGCTTCAGTGAACAAGGCTGACATGGCTGCTGTCCTCCTGGTGCCCCCAGTTGGCCAGTCCAACTCTCACATGCCCTGAATAACTCAAAATAAAGAGTTTGCCCAGCTGGGATTAAGTAGAGAAGTCTTCCTGAAGAAGGCGGGCTTCAAAAATCCATCTTCCTCTCTGTTTACCATGGCTGCTGAGTTTCTGGGCATACAAAGCTAGATTTCCCCCCATGGATAAGGGAGGCTCAGCTCTGGCTACGAAGAGGGTGAAGTGAGGACATCAGACATGAAGGCAAAATTCGAGCAAGGAGGACTGCCCAGACACTGGGCATCCACTTCATCCAACTCCCCACTGTCTGATTGGGTCTGAGCCAGGAGCTGAAGCCTGGGGAGACTGGGATCCTAGGAGCAGAAAACTATTCCTTTATCCCTTCCCCCAGTCCCACCCTATCCTCACCACCAACACCACATCCTCATCTCACTGTCTCAACTCTCCCCTTCCTCTGTTCAGAGTGTTTGGAGAATAGGAAAGGGACTCCTTCTTAGATCAGAGCTTTTCCCAAGTTGACCCTCTCTGAGCCCCTTCTCTCAAATCATCTTCACCCAGAACCCTCCAACCCCCTAGGGTGCATCACTCCCAGTGGCAGGGCCAGAGATACATCTCAGCCTGACCCGGGTGAGCAAGTTGATGGGGGTCCAAGGAACCTCTGGTCAACTGTTTTGTTCTGCCTTTTAAATTCAGGCCTCTCAAGTATGTGTTCTGTACAACTTATATTCTTTTAGGTTCTATAAAAAGAAATAGAATGGGGTTACTGAGATTGTTGCAAGAACAGAGAAAAGCAGTATTATGAAAAGACAAGCCTGAGGGTCCTTGAGGTGCCAACCTAGCCTTTGTGCCTGGATCACTGGTCACGCCTGCAGGAGCAGGCACTCCACCCACCCAGGGCCCCCTCTGCCCCTCACAGAGAGTGAGCTGCTCCTGGTGTTTGGTATCTTTGGATTCTACCACCCCACATTAATCACCAGCCCATTCTCTATATCTCTAACATTCAACTTCTGAAGCAGAATCCGCCAGATTGGCCGGTCATCTGGAACTGGCTAGTTCCAAAGGTTTCAAAGCATACACATGACCCAGGCTGATGGCAGTCTACAGTTGCCTGCCCTTGCGTCCAAAGCCCACTCTTGTCTCTCAGCTGTGGTGAGAGGCATGGAGACTGTGTTTAAGATTCCCTCCAAAGAGGGTTAGGGCTATGGGAGGGCAGGGTTGAGACCATCTCCCTCCCCAGAAGGGGGCAGTCAGCCAGGCAGCCACTGCCTTAACCCCCAGGACAGGAGTGGACAAGAAGGCAGGCTGAGGTGGGTAGGGGATCAGAATACAGGGCCTGGGGACTTTGGAATCTGAGGCACTCAGAAAGCAGGTCTTGTATGATTCTTCACTTGACCTCAAAGCAGCTTTCACAGAGGGGGAATCAGAATGTCTCAAAGAGAGTGCCTCTTTTTCTCCAATATGGGAGTCTGGTCCACTTTGCAGATGGTCAGATGTAGATGTCAGTAAGATGAGGTTAGGAGGTAAGCACAGTCAGAACCTCATCTTTCTCCAGGCATAGAAAGGTGCAGAAAAGTCAAGGACAGGACTCATAGCTTTGTACACAGCCAATAGATCTGTGATTTCTCCAGCCCTTCAGCATCACTCTAAGGAAGCACCCCAGACAGCACACTGATGAAAAAAAACTCTCTGGAAGAGCAAAAATGGCTCACAGTGCCCCTCAAGTAGGCCTGGTCATTGCCAAGTTCATTCCCAAGCCCTTCCATCCAAGGCACCTGAGGCCAGACTTAAGGAGAACTTGCACTCCTTGCAGGGAGATGTCCCCTCTATCTCATGGCTGTATCTTGGCTCTTTAGTGGTAGACATGGATGTATGCTGAGCCATCCACTTTCTCTTGCTGGTACTTCTTTGCTCCTAAGGAAATATATCTGTGATTCAGATGCTGGTGAGAATGTAGTGGATCTCATAAGAGCTGCTTCCTAGAGTAGAAATTGTGTGTGTGTGTGTGTGTGTGTTAGTCTTTCAGTTGTGTCTAACACTTTGTGATCCCATGGACTGTAGCCCACCAGTCTCCTCTGTCCATGGGGATTCTTCAGGCAAGAACACTGGAGTGGTTAGCCATTCCCTTCTCTAGGGGATCTTCCTGACCCAGGGATCAAATCTGGGTCTCCCACAATGCAGGCAGATTCTTTACCATCTGAGCCGTCAGGGAAGTGTTGTATGAAAGCCAAATAAAGGCAAACTGGAAACTCCTATCTTTTCTCCTCATCTCCCCATCAGAAGCCAAGGTCATCCAGCAAGTCTATAGTGCAGTCAGTTAAAGGTACAGGGATAGGAAGGGGTCTCTTTCAGTGGCTGCCAGGTTTCCCAGACCATCAGGTGTCTGTTCTTTCTGGACGCAGAAAGGCAGGAGGTGACAGATGGAGCCCAGCCAGGCCTGGACACATGCACTATTGAGCCCCAGACAGATGGTAGCCAGCAGTGAAGACAGGGTCAATCCAAGTGGCTCTTGGAAGCCTTCTCAGACAGCAGACAGATAATTTATATGAAAGCATTGGGCAAAATATTTATTGACACTGAAGCTATTATTTAATTATTAATATTATTATTGTTGTTTTCTTCATAGTACGAGTCTTGCTACTCTCAGATAATTAACAGTAGGAATGTTCTTTAAAGACTGCAGCCCCCTTGGAGACCAACTCTCTTGCAGAGGTATCTATTTTTGATTCCACTAATGTGTCCCTTCTAAGAGGACACAGAAGTACCTCCCCCAAAAGGACCATACCTCCCTAGAGTTCAGAGGCTCCTAGCTTGTTGAACTTTTCATTCTAGGAATATAATATGAATGAATTTATGTCTGGGAATAAAATAAATTGAAATAAAAATTTATTAAGTATAAAAAGTCTTAGCTTCTGACCCATCTCCCTATAACTAGTCCATGAACCTGTGTCTCTGGGCTCCTGGCAGATTAGATCCTAGATCCTCATATAGATCATGTGCAATCTTTGGATCTTGGGATAGTAAAGAGAGAGCCCTGGGTCAAGAAGGAAAAAACTTAAGTTAAATTATAATTTGATTCTTACCAGTTTTGTGCCCCTGGAAAACCCTTTGGACATTTGATTCCCTCAAAAGGTGCATAACAATTATCTTAGTCAATTCTGACTACTCTAACAGAATATCATAGGCCAGGTGGTTTACAAACTACAGAAATACATTTCTCAAAGTTTTGAAGCCTGAGAATCCCAAGGTCAAGTTGAACATAGATTTGGTGTTTGGTGAGAGTCCACTCTCTGGTTCATAGATGGCCTTCTTCTCACTGTGTCCTCACATGGAGGACGGGATGAGGGAGCTCTCTGAAGTCTCTTTCATAAGGGCACTAATTCTGTTCATGAGGGCTCCACCCTATAACCTAAGTACTTCCCAAATGCCCCACACTCTAAGATCATCGCAGTTGGGGTTAGGTTTCAATATATGAATATAGGTGGACACATTTAGTCTATAGCAGCAATATTATCTATTGTTAAAGAATTGTTGGGAAGGCCAAATGAAGTAATGGATGTACACTCCCATGGCCTTAGGCATAGTAAGGGCTCAGACAATAGGTATTAAGTCAGAGTTGAAGGACGGCTGTCCACATAAAGTTGGTAGGATTCTGGAGAGGGTTGGTGAAAATGTTCTCAACAGTTCAGGGAAGAGACTGGACAACCACACATTCTGTTTAGATCTAGTCAACCATTAATGAAGGGAAATTCAGTTAGAAGTCCAGCCATAGGACTTGTCAAATTATAATGTGTGGATTCTGTAAAAATCAACATTCTCCCATGGATTCATTAAAACAAACAACCTCTCTTATTTATCAATGCTATTCACCCCAAGTGAAGATGACAACAATCAATTAAATAAACAAATCAAGTTTAAAAAAGCTTAACTTAAGGCAGACATGATTAATTTCCTCATCATTGATTGACATCAACTATATTAGCCAGCTTTGCTATGGTAACAAACGCCCCCTAAAATCTTAGTGGCTCAGAACCACAAGCATTTCTTTTCTTGTTCACAGAGCATGTTGGCAGTTGCAGATATTCTCCATGTGTCTTCTCATTCCTGGACTTAGGCTGAACCTAATTTGGGACCTGCTGTTCTGACAGTAGAAGGAATGAAGCAAGAGAACTCAAGAGAACCAGTGAAAGCACCATACTTCTTAGAGCAACACTGTCCAACATTCCATTGGCCCAAGTAAGTCACATGATCAAGCCTGACAATGCAGGGGGTTGGGACTAAAATACATTCCCTCTTTTAAGGGCCTCAGTAAGTCACACGTAAATAGGCAAGGGAGCATAATGGTCTTATGGGAAGTGAATGTGTAACTGAGATTAGACTACAGTCTTCCCCAGTGGACCCTCTGCACCCCCTCATGCACCATATTTCAATTCTGTAGCTATCTCATTTAGAAGATATTCTGTATTCTTCAATTCCATGCAGCTTGTGCATTTAGAGGCTTTGATATGGGTATGGGCCATCTCTCTGGGGGACTTTGGTGCAGTTGGCAGTTCTTCCAGTCATGTAGTTTGCACAATCTCTCTTTCCTTCATTCCTGCCATCTGCCCTACCCCTCAAGACCTCCCTCCCTCTCAGACTGGGGTAACTGACCTAACCGTTTCCATGACTGGGCAGCAGACACAAGCTACTTCAGTGACCTCGTGGGTTCCAGCAGCAAAGCTGGGCCCTCCTCTGCTCCCAAAGCACCCATGGACTACTGGCAGGCCGTCCAGCTCCACTCTAGCCATCCCTCCAGACCGGTACCTGAAAAACAGAATCTCTGCTTCGGGCGACGCAGCCGCTCCTCTCTGAATAATGCATGCCGTGCACTACACCGGACCAAGGACAAGCACTTGAGAAATTGGGGAGCTTTCATCTGATTTCATTATTTTGCTTTTAGACCCAAGCATTTGCTGCTGTCAGGCATTTCAAAGAGGACAAGACAACACGGTGTTCTGAGACAAACAGGGAAGGTCAATCATTGCTGGGGCCTTAAAGGGCTGCAGTGGAGAAGGCAGGCCAGGAACAGCCCTCCCCACAGGCACAGGGCCCTAAAGAGGCCAGCACGAGGGCTCCGCGGGATCTGGAGAGACTGAGATTCCCAGGAAACAGACTTTCTAGGAGATGCTTCCATGGAGGTAGGGGACTTCCACACACCTAAGTTAGTGGCAGGGGAAAGCAGGGCACATGGGGAACTGTGACATGGTAACCAGGATTCAGACTCAGAGTCCAGAGCAAAAATCCCTAGAGCAAAGGGACCTTGATGCCAGAAGTTTGCTTCCAACAAATAAGTACTGTTCAAGGCAATGAATTATTTCAACTAGAGTCAAACAGCAAAGCCAGGCTAACTACCCTCAGGACCCCTCCCAGCCAGCTCCTTCCTGGTGTAAGCTTCCCAAAGGGGCCGCCATATAAGAGCCTATCCTGTATCATCATTTATCTGCCTAAAGAAGCAGCTTAAAAAACCCTATGCTCCCTCGTCCACTTCAAACACATGGTCATCTCTAACCAGGTGGGTTCTCCCACTTCCCTGCCCTGTGGAGCGCAGGTAACATCTCATGTCCACGACCCTGCTTGGAGTCCTCATCCCACAGCCTCTGTCCTAGCCAGACACCTGCCATCCTTTAAGGATCAGTGCATGTCCTCCTGTTATTTGAACACTTAAGCCCATATTGATCTCTCCCTTCTCTCAATTCCTACAGTCACCTCCACTAATGGCCAGTTTGTATGATCATTAATAAAAATAATAATACATAGTTTCAACCATTATCTCCCTGGCCTTCAAGTTACACTTCTCAGAGGTATAGAGTGCTCACCGGTGCCCGGACATACAGGACTAGTTTCATAAGCAGGGGAAGTTGAAGTCCCAGAGCGGGCAACTGTCTCACCAAGGGAACATGGTAGGTCCCACCGTCTGTCTCCTGAGTTTGGAATCCAGGGCATTTACCTCCCACAACTGGGCATGGCTCACCTCTGACTGCCTTTTTCACTTCTTTCAAAAGCAAAAATGGTATTTTAGCATTTATTTATTCTGTTTCTTCCCTATTCAGAGCATGGCTGTGGGCAGGCAGTAGGCATTTACCACATACTTGGTCCAGGCTGCAATGCCCTTGGCTTTGCTGAAGATGCAAGGCCTGCCACCCTCTTAGTACTCACGTGCCTACTCAGTCACTTGGTCGTGTCTGACTCTTCATGACCCCGCAGACTGTAGCCCGCCAGGCTCCTCTGCCCATAGGATTTCCCAGGCAAGAATACTGGAATGGGTTGCAATTTCCTTTTCCATGGAATCTTCCCAACCCAGGGACTGAACCTGTGTCTCTTGCATCTCCTGCACTGGCGGGTGAGTTCTTTACCACTGAGCTACCTGGGAAGGGCATACATGCCTAAGAGTTGACTGATTTCTACAGCTGTACCGGTACCTGGGTGTTTTGTAATCAAAGGGATGCTTCTTTGCTCCCCTTTTCTCACTGTTGACATGGTTGTATGCTAAGTCATTTCAATTGTGTCTGACTGTGCGACCCAATGGACTGTAGCCTACCAGGTTCCTCTGTCCATGAGATTCTCCAGGCACGGATAGTGGAGAGGGTCATCATGCCCTTCTCCAGGGGTTCGTCCCAACCCAGGGATCGAACCTGGGCCTCCTGTGTCTCCTGTGTTGACAGGCGGGTTCTTTACCACTAGCACCACCTGGGAAGCCCTGATATGGTAACCCAATCTTATTGTCAGCCCAGAGGACGGGGTAATACAATGCCACATCCACACTGACACTGTGTAAAGAGCAGCAGTCACCTCCTGGAGCGTCATCTGTATATGGTGGCAGTAACACTGCCGCTGATCAGAGGCGCCCTCTGTTCTCTGCCTCCGTCACCAGCCTTCCTCCATCCTGGGAAGGAGGGGTTTTCCACCAGAAGGAAAGATGTGGTGTCCTCCAAGGAGTTAAAATAGTGCTATAGGTCAATTACACCTCAAAAACAAACACGCAAGCTCATAGAAAAGGAGATCAGACTTGCAGTTACCAGAGGGGAAGAGGGGATGGGTGGAACTGAATGAAGGCCATCAAAAATTGCAAACTTCTAGTTATAAGATAGAAAACATCTAAGGGTATAAAGTACAACGTGATTAATATAATTAATACTGCTGTATGTTATTTGAGAGATTTTAAGAGAGCAAACCTTCAGAGTTCATATCACAAGGGAAAAAAAAATATATATATATATTTTCTTTTGTATTTACCTGATGATGGATGTTCACTAAACTTATTGCAGTAATTATTTCATGATATATGTGAGTCAAACCATCATGTACACCTAAAAGGTATGTAATACTGTATATTAAATCTCAATCAAACTGGGAAAAAACCACAAAAACAAAACAACAAGAAGATGAGGTGTCCTCCTTGGTCTCCCACTGGCCACACTTTGGGATACAGCATCATTCTTGTCATCATGGTGACCCCAGGAGGGAGCATGGAGAGGACTGCCTTCAGGTAGGGGAAGGAACAGAAGCAGTGGGCTGACTCACAAAAGGAAAAAAAAAAAAAAAAGATAGATCCAGTTAAAATTGTTTCCAAATTGAATGTTTTTCACTATTTTCAGTGTGGTGTCTGCAGTGTTCTGAGATGATTCCCTCTCGGGGGCTTCAGAAAAGCTGTAAATAGAATGAATTGCTTTTAGGGACATACTCTGATAGTTCACTTCTCAAGAAAATATATGCTAATACATGTAGACTATCATTATTGGGGAGACCTAGGTACTGACTCTTTTTTGTCTATGAAGAGCGGATTTCTGATTGCTAGCATTTTGCCAAAGTCTTTGTCATGCGTGGGCTGAATATCTAGCAGGAAGAGGTGGAATCAGGCACGACTACATGCTGGGTCTCTCCTAGGCCAGGGTTGGAGGGGGGTCTTGGTTTACACAAGAAAAGTTTCTTATGAAACCAGGAACAGAGAAAGAACATCTTTGTCTAAGGACCTAAATAAAAAACCAAGCCAGTCTGAATTCATCTACAATTCTGGGATTTCAGGGTAGTTTAGAAGCAGAGAGGCCCTCAAGGAAGCGGGAGGGGTACCAACGTGATCCAGCAGGTGTGATGCTACACCCAGCCAGAGGGTGGCAGCACCTCCCACACGCCCTGTGAGCACCTCTTCTGACCATTCCAGGGCTTTTTTATGGGACGTCCTTCCCTTGCTCACCCAGCCTTTTCTGCATTTTCTTCTGCTGTGTGAAAGTGGGTTAAGCACCACTCGGCTTTGTGAGGAACGCAGCCAACAAATGAGATATCAAACGCAGCTTCCTGTGTAAGAGATCAGATTCCGCCGGGCACACACGCCGGGCTCTGCTGGAGCTCCTGGGCTCTGCAGCCAGCTTCATTTAGGATTCATAAATACTTTTGCGCACTCCCGCACATACAGCCGCCAAAGGAATTTCATTCTGTATCATCTGCATTCAAATGCAACAAGGTGAGATAATGTGGCCATTTAAGAGAAGAAAAAGAAAAAGGGGGAAGAGGGGCTGAAGAAAGTCTAAGGCTCTGAGTGGCAGGCATTTGATGGTTGATGACTTGATGAAGGATGCTTTCATCTTTATGTTCCTACAGAGAATCCTTCCCCTGGCTCCTGTTCACCTGGAGCTGGGTGGATGAATGCAGCTTGGCTGGTGTAGGGCACTTTGGTCAATGACACTTTAAAAATGCTAAATTGGGTGCCTGTCAAGGTGGGCCTCAATTCTAGATACGAGTTGTCCCTAAGGTCCCTTCTTTGAGGCTTCTGGGGCTCTGGGACATTTTGAACTCCAACTTGGTTTATAGGTATCAAATTCAAATATCTTTGGGAACCAGGCTGAGGAATCTAAATGTACCAAACTGGCCAGATGATAACAGAGACGTGACTGCCCTTTCTGGAGGGAGCAACGGTTATGCGGTTCCAGTGGATCATGGCCAAATGGGAATTGTTACCAACTCTCCTAATTTATCAAAAAAAGACAGAAATCTATATTTTTTAAAAATATAAAATCTCCTGAATTTCGAATGATATCAGCTAGTTTTAAAAATTAATTACTGTGCTGTCTGAAAAAGAAATTCCAGCAGGGTACACCCTATTTCAATTCTATCCTAAACACCTTAGTCTATCAAATACTTACCTTCCCTGATTGTTTGAAATCGTATGATCTGTGCCCCATAAATTGCCAGGTTTGATTTTTCTAGCTTGTTCTATAGCTTTGCACTGTTTGCTCAGCAAGACTCTACACATTTCAAGGGCAAAGGCATCTCTTTTTTTCCCCAATAGTTCCCAGTCGACAGTAGATGCTCAGCAATTTTTCGTGAGTTATAACCTATTCAATTCCATGAAGAATTTGAAGACTTCTACATAAATAGATACTACAGAAAAAGAAAACAAATAAACAAGAGCATCAGGCTAAATATTTAGACGTGACCTATTGACTGGGTGCCTGTAAGGTGTGGAGCTATTAGTTTCCTCTGGATAGTACCCAAATGTCTGCTTTAGATTACATGTGGAACCCAGAGGGATGAGAGGGTGCCTGGCATGTGCAGAAAGCCCATAGCTTCCTGGTGGAGTGAACAAAGGCCAAAGCAAATGAAACAGCCCTGGAAAAGGAGACCTGTGCACTGTGAGGCAGAGAGACCAGAGTGCATGGTCCAAGCTCAGCCTGGAGCTGGGAGCCTGAATAATGAACTGCAATTTCTTTATTGAGCCTCTTTTGGTTGTAAATGACAGAAATAACAAAAACTGGCTTAGGCAAAAAAGAAGAATGTACTGGAAGGATATTGATCGAATATCCTTTCAAGCCATGAAGGAGAAGGCTTTCGTTTGGACCCACAGGAGAATCTGAACGAGATAGATCTCTTTCTGTATTTCATCTCTCCTTTGAGTTCTGGCTCTATTTTCTCCCTCAGCAGTCAGATTTCCTTCACGCATTAGGGAACAAAGCTACGACAATCTCCATGCCTCACATCCAATAGCTTCTACTCCCAGGGGAAACTGCTTCATAATCTTTCTCATAGCAAGATTAAAACCCATGGGGAGGGGCTGTCAGTGCCTCACTAGGGTTTCATGCTCCCCCCAGGGCCATCCCAGTCAACCACGACAGCCACAGAGAGGGTTGCCATGACTGGCTGGATCTGGGCAGATATCCACATAGAGTAACAACTTGGCAGATTTTTTTTCATTTTTTTTTAATTTAAGCATTTAATTTATTGGAATATAGTTGATTTACAGTGTTGTGTTTGTTTCAGGTGTACAACAAAGTGATTCAGTTTTACATATACATATATTTAATCTTTTTTAGATTCTTTTTCTCATAGGGGTTATCACAGAATATTGAGTAGAGTTCCTTTTGCTAAACAGTAGGTCCTTATTGGTTATCTATCTGAAATACAGTAGTGTGTTTGATTCATATCACAAGGTTTGTTTTGGGGAAGGAACATTTCCTAGAGATGGAAGCTCTGTTCTTAGAAGAAGGGAACAGTCCTGGCATATCAAAGATTCCCTGGAGTTCATGCAGCACTTGGCTACAAGTGTCTCTTTTATGTATCATCTCATTTACTTGTCCCTCTACACTCTGTTAGGAGTGCAGAGTTTTTATAGTTGTTCTTATTTCACACTTGGAAAAAATGAGGTTCAGAACGATGAAGCAATTTAAGCGAGCTCACATAGCTTCTAAATAAACAGTTCCAGGCCTCAGGTATTTTTTTTTTCACTTTAACACCAGTGCTTATATGCCCTTATAAGGGAGGTGAGTTGGAGACTCTGAGCCTTCTAGAAAAGGAGCCTCTTATTATCAGATCATGATTTTCTGAAATATGTAAATCCTCAGCCTGTAGAACTGAGTTGGTTGCTGTTCCTCAGCTTCTCCTGGAAGCTTGCTGGGATCCCCTGCGATCCGTGAATCTGACCTCAATGGCCATTTCCACAGGGTTCAGGAATTTTGTTATCTACCCAGGATTCATATTCAAAGACTCCAGCCCCTTTAGCCACTCAACTCTTAACTAATTTGGGATACTTAGAGATACTTCTGCTTTGTGGATTGTCTGGAGTCCTCTGGCCCAGAAGCGCTACTGCCCACAGGAAAAGAGGAACTGGAAAAGGGGAAAAAACCCACCTAGGAGATGTGGTGCTGACTGAGACAAAGTGGGTCGTTTCCATTTTTGAAGTTGGGAGCAACTCCAGCTCACGACAGTGAGTACCAAGAACATGGCAGCAGGGTATTTGGCATCTTCCACCCAAAGGTGATGAAGAGAGAAGGCCTCCTCAGCTTGTATTCACTTACCAGACTCCCAAGTCTCATGCCTTCTTGTGCTTTTAAGGCAAATTGTGAATATGCATCTTTCCTCCTGCATGTCAATACCCAGAGAAGTACTGGATCGAATTGATTTGAGTTGGATCAGCCAGACCCTGTGTCCAAGCTGCCTTGCCTGAGTGTAGTCAGTGCAGCCTAATAGAAAGAAAGAATTACTCTTGACACCAGGATTATATTGCTGCCGAAGGCATCAATAACCTATTAAAGATGTGGGATAATATAACACTAATTATCAATTGAGGGAAACCATCAGGAGGAGAAGGCAAGTAAAGTTTCGATTTTCCTTTCTGCATGAACCCTTCCCCTCCATCCCACAATGATTTGCTGTTCCCTGGGTTTGCCCTCATGCATAATGCAGTGATCCGTGTGGCAGGAAAACATTTCAAAAACTTCTTTCGCCTTCTCCAGGAGTCTGGGGCAAAGGTGACTTACAGCTATTCAGTCATGTAAGCAAAGCTATCTCTGAGGCAGTCCGCTGGCTGGAAGAGATGGGACCATGGACCCTCTCATCCCCATTTGGTGACTTGCCTAAGGGTGACATAATGAATTGCTGTGACCTAGTCAGGGAAGAAAAAGACAGATAGTTTTACAGATACAGAAATAAAGTGATGCCACCTCTGGCTTTCTAGCACTCCTAGTGGTGAGGAACTCTTCCTGCCTTGGAGATTTTGCTTTCTCAAAAGGAAATGGTAGTGTTTTATGTTGCAGATGAAAGCAAAGGAATGGAGTTCTCCATGGTGTTTTGTGAGTGCGGACTTAGTCATGTCTGACTCTTTGTGACCCCATGGACTGTAGCCCACCAGGCTCCTCTGTCCATGGGATTCTCCAGGCAAGAGTACTGGAGTGGGTTGCCGCTTCATTCTCCAGGGGATCTTCACAACCCTGGGATGGAACTTGTGCCTCCTGTTTCTCCTGCGTCAGGAGGTGGATTCTTTGCCACTGAGCCATCTGGGAAGCCCCTAGGGTGTTATAGGGAAAGTTGAATGAATTATATAATCCCCAGTTTTATCCTTCCTGAAAATTCTGGGCACTGTGCTTGGTCCTGAGCATACAATGAAAAACACTCTTGAAACGCTCAGGATGAGAGAGACTGTTTCTAGAAAGATCTTGGTGTTCTTATTATTAGCTGCAAGTAATAAAACCTTCCTTCACCACCCTCACCCCTCCAAAAAAAGCACTCAAGATGTATTGTGAGGTAAAATCACAGATATGCTTTGCTTTGCTAATGCCTTAACTGTTGGAACTACCTATTCTTTTTATTCATTCATCAGAGAAATTTTATGAGCACCAACCATGTGTCTGGCCCTTTACTAGATGTTGGGGATTTATCTAAGTAAACAAGATAAAACAAGATTTCTAGTGGGTAAGTGGAGCTACAGACCCGTCCATAAGATACACACACAAGGTAGTTATAGACTGACATAAGTGCTCTGAAGAAAATGTTGATGATACAATAGCGGGTGGCTGGGGTGGGGGGTAAGATTAGATAAAAAGGTCTCTCTGAAGAGGTGATATTTGAGAAGAAATTTATGGATTAGAAGAAGCCAATTATGCCGAGAGATAAACAGGAAGAGTGTTGGCATCAGTGGTGTGCTGGTAAGTGTTTTACAGCAGGCTCTCTGGGGGAGAAGAAAGCCCTGATTTGTAATGTTTGCCAGTTTCCATGGTGTAAATACTTCCACACTGCCAATTTCAAGCTGCCAGCATGATACTGCTGAATACAGAACTGGGGAAAGATGTGTAAAATGGTTTCCCACTATCTTGCATGAACGGCCTCCAACATACTGCTAGTTCAGGGTTACCTAGTCACACAAGTAGGAAATGGATCCTGGTCAATGCTAAGGGATCAGATAACTAGACTGATGGGACTAGAGAGAAAATTATGGGGCAATAGGTTGAGGATTCCAGCTGCTACATTCAATGCAACTACTAAAGATTAGCACACTCCACAGTTCAACGCAAGAGGCACTGTACCTGATCCCTCATGATCCCATTTTAAAGCCAGGTGTTCCCATATCACTAACCTAGATATTTTTTACGTAAAAACTGTAGATATTTTGATGATAGCTATTCTGACCCGTGTGAGGTGATACCTCATCGTAGTTTTGATTTGCATTCCTCTACTAATGAGGGATGTTCGGCATCTTCCCATGTGTTTGTTGGTCATCTGTATATCTTCTTTGGAGAAATGTCTGTTTAGGTCTTCTACCTATTTACCCATTTTTTCGATTGAGTTGTTTGTTTTTTGATATTGAGCTGCATGAGCTGCTTGTTACTTATATACATTACCATGTGTCAAATATTAACAGGTAGCTAGTGGGAAGTTGCTGTATAACACAGGGAACTCAGCCTGGTGCTCTGTGACAACCTGGAGGGGTTGGGTTGAGGACAGGGTGAGAGGGAGCCTCGATAGGAAGGGGATATATGTGTACTTAGAGTTGATTCACAGTTGTGGAATGGCAGAAACCAACACAACACTGTAAAGCAATTATCCTCCAAGTAAACTTTTCTTTGAATCTTGCAAAACATAATGTGCCATTTAATACGTGCTTGTATGTGGATGGATAGGTGGACAGGCTTGGTGTTGTGGGTACAGAAAATGAGAAACACAGAGTCCCTGCTCTCGTGGCACTTACAGACTGATAGCGAAAAGGGAATCAGGGACAGAACACTAACATTTATTAAACATATATCATTAATAAAAATTAGCCAGGCTAGGAGGAAGGAAACATGGGAAGATTACACATATTTTCTGTAATATAAAGAATAGATTTTTGCACTTTGATGTGATTCAGAATTTTCCAGAAGGGCAGAATATCTGAGCCAGATGGAGGAGTTAAGTGGTTTTCTTTGGTTCAGGCCAGGAAAATATCATCTGATGATAATGGTGCTAATTATTCTTCTAGTAAACACATTGTTTATCCATCAAGGAAACTTTGAGAAGGACCCAGGAGTTCAGTTGATAGAATTTTGCCACAGTCACCCTCAAGAATCTAGAACCTCGGACCTAGAGAGATGGGTAACATCAGGGAATTGTCAACCCATAAGATGCCTTGACAATTCAAAGTTCTTTGGGAGCAGATATCACCACCTAATGCTTCCGTGCAGACGCTATAATTTATAGTATGAAGTTTATGTAAAAGAATTTGTTTTCTCTGATTGGCATTTTGGGGGTAGTCCCTGATGGTAAGTACAGTCTTTTGCAGGGCTGACGAATAATCATTCAGTGTCTGGCCTTTTCAAACTGCTTTGTCAGGAGAATCTGCAAAGATATATTGATTTACCTTGTGTCAACAATGAAGAGTCGGAGAGTCTGGCAGGAAAACCAGATGGAGGAACCCAGCAGAATGGCAAAGCTGGGACCAAGGCTCGGAACTGGTTACAGACCCAGAGGAGAGAGTCAGACACTTGGGAAAAAAACTATTCCTTTAATTCTAAGTGAAGGCATAACAGTAGAAAATGGAAAAGCCTTAATATGAATGATGCTGTTAGGGGCAGGAAGAGGATTCAGAAAGGTAACTGGGTAACAGATGTCAATTTCCTAGAAACAAATGAAGAAAAAAATCATGAGAATAAAGAATTTCACAAAGAAGGACACAGTCAGCCGATTTAAATGTAGCCAAGAAGTTGTGAGATTGAGACCTGAGGAAAGGCCATTGAAACAAGAGATTGAGATGTCATTAGCTATCTTTGTGATAGTGGTTTCAATTGACACTAGTATTTTGCATAATGCTTTTCAGTGTATGTGTGGCGGGGTTCTTCCTTATCTATTAGTTCATCTGATATTCATAAAACTGTGATGAAGAAAGTGAGGCTCAGAGAGTAAATACTTGATCTGGATTCTGAGCCCACATTTTCTGATTCCAGATCTCATCCTCAATCTGTTACTTTGCACAGACAGCATTCTTCAAGAGAGCAGCATGGAGCCAAAGCTAGGCCACAAGGAAGGAGTGAGCTGCAAGGAGAGGGTCAGCGTTCAGGGTGGCAAGAGTAAAGCACCATCTTTGAAAGTCTGGGCGATGAAGAGAAACAGAGTGGTCATCGGAGGGAATATGTGTTCCAGCGTAAAAAACAACCTTAAATGCTTTGGGCCAGACAAGGAAGGATTTGGTATCGAAAGAAATGGAATAGTCCCAAGATAATGGGAGAATGGAGATGGGATCAAGAGCATCCGTGGAGGGGCACTCATGCATATTGCTGGGAGAGTGAAAAGGCAGAGGGAATTCTGAGCTGAGGATCGCATTGGATGGAGACAGCATGAGATCATCTTGAAGGCTGAGAAGGGGCACCTGTGTAGTTGGGAGGATGAGAAGAGGGGGCAGGGAGAAAGAAAGCTGCTGTGGGTGTTTCCTTGATGACACCCCGACACCCTCTCATAGTCTCTTCATGTTGCTCTGGGGCTAGGGAGGACCCAAGATTTCTTTTAACCTAGAGTTGCCACTTTGGGGCCCTAGGAGTTCCTCATGGTAACTGTGGTATAGCACAAACAACCCTGGGTGTGGACAGTCACCACTGGCCTCAAGTTTTCCCCGGCTTTTTTGTCTAGGAATTCCAACTGCTGGACAATATACTTGCAGGTCACACTGTTTTCTCAAACTCACCAGGACTAATACCTTCCTAAAATAACAGAATTTCAAGTGCTGGAAAGGTAACCTGGTCTAATCCTTGAATTCCCTTTATGACAACTGCGCCGAGTGTTCTACTTCGTTATTTTGTGTGATAAGGAACTCACCGCTTCTCTAGGTGCCGTGTTCCTCTTTATGTTTGTCTCAGATCTGACTTCTAGGCAATATAGAACATAAAAGTAAATTGGCCAATTCCTGCTCCCCCAGGAGTGGTCGTCAAGGATTTGAAAAGAACCATCATGTTGCTTATGTTTTCTATGCTTCAGAAAAGCAAATCAAATCCTTCCTGTTTTTTCTCTGGGATTCTGACAATCATGTTCCCTTTCCAGGAGCACTCCAGGATTCTAATGGCTATAGGTGTGCCTCAACTGAGCCCGCATTCTGCCTCTTTGCCTTTTTGCCTGAGGCTCTGACCTCCTTGGATCTGACCACACACTGGCTGCCTCCAGTTTCTCTTCTTGCAGGTTCATTCTGCACGCTGCTGTCAGACTAACCATCCTAAAACATGTTTTTTTTTACAGGTCACTTCCCTTGTCAGAGAAATTGCAGCCATTCTCTGTTTACTGGGAGATGAAGTTCAAATCTGGCATCAAATACCCTCCCAAACAAGCACCTCAGTATTTCTCAAGTTCTTCTCGTTCTGAATATTCCCCTCCAATGAGGGGTTGCTCATTTATCTTCCCGCTTTTCATCTATTTATTCATTAAAGAAACAATTATTGAATGTCAACTGTATGCTAGGCGTTCTGACGAGTAATGGGAATACAAATGTGATAGAGACATGATCCTTGACATGAAAGAGTTCACAGTCTGGTGAGGAAGAAAGCTACATATGTACATAAACAACTTGTGTTATCAAATGTGGTTAAAAAAATAAACAAGTAATCCTTAGCTATCATAGCCACAGTGTGCAGTGCTAACAGGGAAGGAAGCAATCTTCCCTGCTCAGAATGGGTAAGAAAGGATTCAAGGAGAGGGTACTGTTTAAGTTGAGACAGGAATGATAGGTAGAAGTGTGCATAATTAGTAAGCAAAAACAAAAACCATTATAAACAGAAGAAACAGCATCTGAAAGACCATATTCTAGAAATTTCAAGTTGTCTGACAATTCAGTAGAGTATGGGTATGTGGAAAAGGTGGGAGAAAGCAGCAGTGAGCTCCTAAATTTTTAACAATAAGCCCTTTGGGGTTGGGGGATTTTTATAGTATTTGCCTATTTCTATGATGTAAATATTTCTGTCATGGCTGATTGCAAACTACTGATGTGACATCATTGAATACTGAACTGGAAAAATTTGTGTTCAAATGGTTCTCATAAGCCAGTAGGAAGTAGAAAAAGATATAATCAGGAAAGGATTTTATAGATTAAGGAACTGGAAGTTTTGTCCTACAGGGTTATGAGGACTCACTGAAGGACTTAAAGCTAGATAGTGACATAACTAGCTTTGCCTTAAGAAAAAACCCCACAAATTTGAAAAGATACATGTACCCCAATGTTCTTAGCAGTATTATTTACAATTGCAAAGATATGGAAGCAGTCAAGTGTACATCAACGGATGAATGTTTAAAAAAGAGATGTTAATATATATACAGTGAAATATATATATACTACTCAGCTGTTAAAAAAAGAATAAAATTTTGCAATTTGCAACAACATAGATGGAGCTTTGGGGGCATTAAGCTAAATGAAATAAGTCAGATAGAGAAAGACAGATACTGTATGATATTATTATGTGGAATCTAAAAAATACAACAGCCTAGTGAATAAAGAAACAGACTAATAGATATAGAGAACAACTCAGTGGCTACCAGTGAAAGGAGGGAAGCCAGGAGGGGCAATACATGGGTGGGGAAATAAGAGGTACAAGGTATTAGGTATAAATTACAGTTCAAGGCTATATCATACAACATGGGAAATACAGCCAATATTTTTAATAGCCATAAATAAAATTATGACTTTTGAAATTATTAATTACTATATTGTACACATGTAGCATAAAATTGTACAGCAAATTATACTTCAATTAAAAAATTAAAAATAATTTAAATTTTTTTGAAAAGTAAAATAAGTAAAAACTATGCATGAGTATGAGAGCCTATAGGAGGGCATGGCAACCCACTCCAGTATTCTCTCTTGAAGAATCCCATGGACAGAGGAGCCTGGAAGGCTACAGTCCATAGAGTCACGAAGAGTCAGACATGACTGAGCGACTAAGCACGCATGCACGCATGGTGTGAGAGAAGAAAATGATGCAAATTATGGGACTAGTTACAAGATAGTGGTTCTAAACCCTACCTGTATGCTGCACATTAGAATTGCCTGTGGAAATAAAAAATAATAACAATAATATTGTGACTTTAATCCCAAGATTCTAATTAAATCTATCTGGGGCAGTACTTCAGCTTCTGTATGTTTTAAGTGCTGCCCAGGTGATAATAATACAGATCATGGATTGCAAAATGCTGGGTTAGGAGGCTATTGCTCTGAAATATGTTTTCTCTTTATCCAATCTCATGTTATGCCTGACTGTTCCAGTGCCACCTCCATTCTTCATTTGGCTCATCTGTTCCAGGTAGCCAGTTCTTCCCTTCAGACCCAGTTCTTCCTATTTTTCTCTCTTGAGGCTTTCTAGGCTTTTTCTTTTTGCTCCCCAACCTGGCTTCACTCAGAAATTGAATAACCAGTGACCCCCAGTTTCATGCCTGGTTGCTGTGAGCTAGTCCTGACTACTCTCACAGCAAACCCCAACACAGGATCCTAATCACTGACTGAAAAAAAAGAGAAGAGACGAAGGCCTTTGTAGGAAAAGATGAATAACAGAGCAGTGCTTGGGCTGTGGAGACTGTGAGGAATGAATGCTGCTGTGATAACAGTGGGTGAACACTTACTGCGCTTACTGCAGGCTACTTTTCAGGTGCTTTCCATATAGTCTTTTAAATCTCCCAACAGTTCTATGAAGTAGGTAATATTATTATCCTTCCTCCTTGGATATGAGGAAATTGAAAAGACACAAAATAAGTAACTTCATCAAAGTCAACAGCTGGTAAGTGGTAAAACCAACCTTCAGATGCATGTCATTTGGCTCAAAGATCCATGTTCCCAGTCATCACCTGACTCTACGTCTTCTGAGGAATGCTTGGGTCTACCTGAGAGACGTAGACCTAAGGTTATTACTGATGTCTACAGAGGTTATTACTGATGTCTACGGAGGGAGCCGTAGGAGTTAAATTCCAGGTTGCTAGCACAGGCTTTTGAGAGGACAGGGCTTCCACCAATCAAAACAGAGTGACAAGGGGAAGAGATGTTTTGCAAGATATGAGTTTGAATGTGCTGCTTTTGAAGTCTGGTGGGAGATTACCTGCAAACTGTTGTGAATGAGGATGTGGCGCTCGGGAAAGGAAGTTTGAGTTGGAAATACAGATTTTGGTAGTTGTCAGGACTGAGGTGGTAGTTAAAGCCATGGGAATGGGGACATCACTGCGGTCACCCAGGAAGAGTTTGCTGCCTGGGAAGGGAAGAGGGTCAAAGTCAAGCAGTAAGGAGACCGGTAGTTAATGAGACTCTGGTGAGTACATTGAATGCAGAGAGAGGAGAGCAGAAGCATCAGGGAGCTTGACACAGAGGAAGTCAGGGCAGTGGATTCCTGCCCGAAGGAAGGGATTTAGAAGCAGAATCCGATTCTGCAGGAACACAGGTAAAGGGCAGAAAGCGGTCACTGGACTTGAACATAGAGGGTCATTGGTGCCCTTGCCAGAGGAGTTTTAGCGAAATAGTGAAAGCAGTGAGTTCTGGAAATATTTGTATGTGTACATATATTACTTTTTTTTTCCCTCTCCTTAGTTTAGACATTTCTTTTTATGATCTTAGAAATTGAAGGGATCCTAAAAGGGGAAAGCAGTAATAATGATAAGCCTTGAACAGAAAAATGACATGATTATACAGATTACCAAGTATTCCTCTTGTGGATTTAGCCATAGGCAGAGTTCACTAACACCCAATGATCTCCATGTTTTTTATGAAGTAGAAAGGAAGCACGTAGGACAGCGTGCTTGAGCACAGGTCGGCTGGGAATGCCTTCTACAGGAATATTAGGCATGAGTCATCTAAGAACCAAAAGGAAAGTGATAAACAGAATTGAAGGTTTGATTCCTTTTGAAAACTCCAAATTTCTAATGATGTCAGTCTGCATGGCTATATAATTTTCCGCAGCTCTACCCAGCCCTACAGTCTAGGGGCAGGGTATACAGATTGTAGAATGGTTTTAGAAAGGGTTGTTGTTGTTTAGTCACTAAGTCATGTCTGACTCTTTTTCAATCCTATGAATTATAGCCCACCAGGCTCCTCTGCCCTGCTCAAGCAAGAATACTGGAGTGGATTGCTTTTTCCTTCTCCAGGTGATCTTCCTGGCTCAGTGATCAAACCCACATCTCCTGCATTAGGAGGCATATTCTTTACCATTGAGCCACCTGGGAAACTCCCTTAGAAAGTATACTATGTAAGAAAATGGGAACAAAAGTTTACAAGTGAATAACTCAAGGAATCAACTGGTTTTAATGGATGACAAGAATGAAATTAAAAAGTAGTTAATAGAAGATAGGAAAATGGAGGATTCAAGGGCCTTAGAGATGTCAGCAGGATTGAAGGACAAGTGCAATGGGAATTAGAAAGTAAAAGAGCTGGAATAATGGCTTTGGCAGAGCAGGGGACACCACATTTGAGGTGTTCACACTAAGGGAAGAACTCGGTCATAGAATGTAGGTAGAGTGCAACTACATAGATTGGAAGCAATGTTAGCTGGGATTGAGAAGATCAAAGAACTATTGTACTGAGTCAGCTCTTCAAGAAATATCCCAGAGGGCAGGATGCAAGGAAATACTAAGTGCTGATGGAAAATGGGTATGTTAGGGCATCTTAGGAGTCTGTGTAGAATTATAGCCTCTTTCAGGCTTCATCCAGGACACCTCTTCTTTCCCACACCAAGGTTACACTCTGCTTCCCTTGCTTCTTTACCTCAGGCCACACCCATTTTTATGCCAGCTACCATACAACTGCACTCATTTCACATGCTAGCAAGGTAATCCTCCAAATCCTTCAAGCTAGGCTTGAACAGTATGTGAACTGAGAACTTCCAGATGTACAAGTTGGATTTAGAAAAGGCAGAAGAACCAGAGATCAAATTGCCAACATCTATTGGATCAGAAAAAGCAAGGGAATTTCAAAGAAATATCTGCTTCATTGACTACATGAAAGCCCTTGTGTGGGTCACAACAAACTATGGAAAATTCCTAAAGAGTTGGGCATACCAGACCACCTTACCTGTTTCCTGAGAAACCTGTATGTGGATCAAGAAGCAGCCATTAGAACTGGACTCAGAATAAACAGCTGGTTCAAAACTGGGAAAGGTGTACCTCAAGGCTGTATATTGTCACCCTTCTTACTTAATATATACAGAGTACATTATGCAAAATACCAGTCTGGTTGACTCACAAGCTGGAATCAAGATTGATGGGAGAAATATCAACAACCTCAGATATGTAAATGATACAACCCTAGTGGCAGAAAGCGAAGAAAACTAAAAAGACTCTTAATGAGGGTAAAAGAGGAGAGTGAAAACGCTGGCTTGAAACTCAGCATTCAAAAAACTAAGATCATGGCATCCAGTCCCATCACTTCCTGGCAAACAGATGGAGAAAAAGTGGAAACAGTGACAGATTTTCTTTTCTTGGGCTCCAAAATCAGTGTAGACAGTGGCTACAACCATGAAATTAAAAGACACTTGATCCTTGAAAGAAAAAGCTACAACAAACCTAGACACCACATTAAAAAGCAGAGACATCACTTTCCCAACAAAAGTCCATACAAAGCTATGGTTTTTCCAGCCGTCATGTACAGATGTGAGAGTTGGACCATAAAGAAGGCTGAGCACTGAAGAATTTATGCTTTCAAAATATGGTGCTAGAGAAGACTCTTGGGAGTCCCTTGGACTGCAAGGTGATCAAACCAGTCAATCATGAATTGAAACCTGAATATTCACTGGAAGAACTGATGTTGAAGCTGAAGCTCCAATCCTTTGGCCACCTGATGTGAAGAGCTGATTCACTGGAAAAGACCCTGATGCTGAGAAAGATTGAAGGCAGGAGGAGAAGGATATGACAGAGGACAAGATGGCTGGGCTTGGTTGGACTCAACGGACATGAATCTGAGCATACTCCAGGAGACAGTGAAGGCAAGGGAAACCTGGTGGGCTACAGTCCATGGGGTCTCAAAGAGTCAGACATGACTTAGAGACTGAAAAACAACTTCAACAACACCCATTCTATTACTGAAGACTTCTCTCCAAATCTGGATACAAGATTAACCTCAGTCTTCCCATTTCTCACTCCCTGCTTCTCCTAAAGACAAATTTATAGGTTCTTTTGGTTTTGAGAAATTCAGCTCCTGTTCAAGACTGCAAATTGCTGTCAGGAACTGAAGTAGAAGTGACAGATACCAAATATAGGAAGCTGAACAGCTTCCAGAATCTTACACCATTCTCTCAGTCATGGTCTCTGGGGTGTATTTTCTCACTCCTCTTTAGGAGACACCACAGAAGCCTCAAGAAACTTGCTTTTCTTATATTCCTAAGAGTGGGTCTCAACAAACAAAATCCCTTTGCTGAGGGCAGGCCAATCACTTCCTGCTTATGTTATGTAAGATAAAAACAAGAGAAATGTTCAAAATATAATAAACATTAATGTTCCCACAAATGAAATTAAACAGAAATTAACACATTGCCATATTTACTTCCAATGTTTACTTTTTAAAGAAATAAAACACTACAAATACAGGTCATGCTTCATCTGCATCCTTGCCCATCTCTCCATATCAGATTCACTAATCTGAAGTTGGTGTAAATTCCATTCATGTTTTGTGCTTTGACTATGTTCAGTTCAGTTCAGTTGCTCAGTCATGTCCAGGTCTTTGCACCTCACGAACCGCAGCATACCCAGGCCTCCCTGTCCATCACCAACTCCCGGAGTCCACTCAAACCCATGTCCATTGAGTCGGTGATGACATCCAACCATCTCATCCTCTGTCGTCCCCTTCTCCTCCTGCCCTCAGTCTTTCCCAGCATCAGGGTCTTTTCAAATGAGACCGCTGTTTGCATCAGGTAGCCAAAGTATTGGAGTTTCAGCTTCAACATCAGTCCTTCCAATAAACACTCAGGACTGATCTTATTTGTCTATAAATAATACACATCTTTTGGTAACTCATTTTTTTCATCACTTTTATGTTTTAGAGACTTATGGATTTGGTTATATATGAATCAGGTGCATTCATTGAAATTTTTTATTGTACAGTATTTCACTGTGTGAATAAATCAGTTTATTAGTCCCCTGGTAAGGGATGGTTTGTTTCTATTTATTCACTTTTACAATCTGTGCTGCAGTGAGAATCCTTGCACATTGCCTTGTGCTTATTTGTTAGACATGCCAGTCTAGCAGGTCTATAGGACACATGCAAGAAAGGATATTTCTGTTTCTTATGTATGGTACATGCATATGTGCTCAGTTGTGTCCAATTCTTGGGGAAAAGAGGACACTTTCTTTTCTTCCTTCCCACAAGTTTAGGTACAAATGTTACCTCCAGAATCATGGACAGAATCCATCCTGTCTTGTTTGTTGTTGTGTAGTTGCTCAATCGTGTCTGATTCTTTGCAATCCTGTGGCCTGTAGCCTGCTAGGCTCCTCTATCCATGGGATTTCCCAGGCAAGAATACTGGAGTGGATTGCCATGTCCTTCTCCAGGTGATCTTCCTAATCCAGGGATCAAATCTGCATCTCCTGAGGCTTCTGTATTGGCAGGCAGATTCTTCACCACTGAGCCACATGGGAAGCCCGTACATTACTAACACAAAAAATATAATTTATTTCTGTATATATTTTGTATCCTTCAATATTTCCAAACTCACTAATGAGTTCTAGTAGCTTTTTTAGTAGATGCTGTCAGAGTCTCTACATAGATGATAATGTCATATATAAATATAGACAATCTTGTTTCTTCTTTCCAACTTAGATGTCTTTTTTTTTTTCCTCTTGCTTTATTGTCCTGGCTAGGACTTCTAGTTGAATAGAGGTAAAGAGAGTAAGCATCCTTGTGTTGTTTCCATTCTTAGAAGAATAATGTCCAGTCTTTTGCGATTAAGCACCATGGGCTTCCCTGGAGGCTCAGATAGTAAAGAATCTTCCTGCAGTGTAGGAGAGCCAGGTTTGATCCCTAGGTTGGTAAGATCCCCTGGAAAAGAGAATGGCTACCGACTCCAGTATTCTTGCTTAAAGAATCCCATGTAGCCTGGCAAGCTACAGCCCATAAAGACTCACAAAGAGCCAGACATGACTGAGCACGTGTACCATGTTAGCTATGAGTTTCTCATGGATGTTTTATGTCAGGTTGACTAATTTTCCTTCTGTTTCCATAGGTTGTATGCATTCTTACCAGAGGTGAATACTGCTGTTGTTGTTTAGTCACCCAGTTTTGTCCATCTCTTTGCAACTCCATGGACTGCAGCACACCAGGCTTCCCTGTCCCAATATTGGACTTTGTTAAATGCTTTTCATGTATCTTTTGAGATGATCATATGGCTTCTTTTAGTTTGTTAACATAAATGTACACTGATTGATTTTCAAATCTTAATTTCACCTTGCATGCATGAGATAAAACTTACTCGGTTATAATATGTTTTGCTTTTTATAAATTATTGGGCTTAACTTGCTAAAGTATAAAAAATATTTTACTTCATGTTCATAAAGCTGGTAGCAATATGTAGTTCTGTTTCTTTGTATTATCTTTATATAGTTTTGGTATCACATTAATGCTGACCTTGCAGAATGAATTGAGAAATAGTCCCTTCTCTTCCACTTTTAAAAAGATTTTATGTAGAACAGGTATTCTTAAATGTTTGATAGAAGGAAGCCAATGCAGTCAACTAGGATTGAAGTTTTTCTTTGTAGGAAGGCTTTTAGTTGAATGACTTTAATAAGTACAGAGCTAGTCACATTTTCTATTTCATCTTGAATGAGCATTGACAGTTCTCATCTTAATTATTTTTTTCATTTCATCTAAGTCATAGAATATATTAGCATAAAATTATTAATATCTCCTTATTATATTTTTAATATCTGAAATATATCTTATTCCTAATATTGCTAAATTTGAGTCTACTCCCATTTTTGTCTATTCAGTCTGCTTCATTGATTTCTGTTCTGATCTTTATTATTTGCTTTTCTTTCTTTTGTATGTGTTTAATTTGCTGCTATTGTTTCTAGTTTCTTATGGTGAAAGATGAGATCATTGATTTGATACCTTCTCCTTTTCTAACATAGGCATTAAGTGCTATAAATTTCCCTATAGGCACTGCTTTAGCAGCATCCTACACATTTCAGCTCTCACATTTTCATTTTTATTCACTTTAAGATATTTTCTAATTCTTCTTTTAATTTCCTCTTTGACCCACAGGTTATTTAGAAGTAACCAAATATCTGGTGATTTTTCCAGATACATTTCTATTGATTTCTACTGTAATGTTACTTTGAGCAGAGAGTATATTTTGTATATTGTGAATTCTTTTACATTTTTGTGCTTTTATGGCCCAAAATATGGTCTATCTTGTGAATTACCCCTTGGACACTTCAAAAGAATCTGCGTTTTGTTGTTTGAGGGCAATGCGTTCTGTAATTGTCAATAAGGTCAATTTGATTGATAGAGTTATTCAAGTCTTTCATATTTTTACTGAGTTTCTGTCTATTTGATCTATTAATTATTGCAAGAGTGGTATGAAAAACTTTTGAGTGCTCTCTGTGTGGTTTCCCCTCTTTAATGCTCTTTCTTGCCAACTTTAGTCTCTCTGGTCTCAAATCTAAGCTCCATCTTCTCAGGGATACTTGAGATCATCTGCTTGCCTGGATACTCTCAAAGCAGTTAGCTAGTGCAACATGCAGCCACAGGGCTCAGGTTGTTTCTCTCCTATTTCTTTGAGACCACTGTTATTTGTTTCTTGATATCCAATGTTTTGAAAATGGATGTTTCATATATGATGTCAGTTCTTCGGTTGTTTCAGGTGAGAGAGTGGACACAGTTTCTTGTATTCCACTTTGGCAAAATGCAGACAACCTATATGTTATGCCATTTCTTTGTTTCTGCTTGCCCTATTGCAGTGGCTGAGACATTCAGTATAATGTAAAATAGAGGTGGCAATTGTGGTTATGTTTATTTCATCCACAACTGAAAGAGAGAAGTATTCAGTATTTCACCATTAAGAAACATGTTAGCTATAGAATTTTCACAGATGACTTTTGGAGGTTGAGGAAGATTTCTTCTATTTTTAGTATGCAGAGAGTTATTAATTTTTCATAAGTGGTTGCTGAATTTTATCAGATGCATTTTCCTGCATGTATTGAAGTGATTTTTTCTCAATCTGTTATTTTAGTGAATTATGTTCATTAATTATTAAATGATAAACCAATTTTGTATTCATGATGTATTATTCTTTTTGTCTATTGCTAGGTTCAATTTGCTAATATTTTACTAATGACTCCTACTGGTCTGTAGGGTTTTTTTTCTCTTGAAATTTTGACTGGTTTTCTGTATCAGGATTATTCTGCCTTGTAAAATGAATTAGGAAGTTTTCTCTCTTATATGTTCTGAGTCTTAGAGTATTGGCATTATTTTTTCCTTAAATATTTGTTTAAATTCACCTGTGAAATATCTGGGCTTGGGAGTATTATTTGTGGGAAAGCTTTTAATTATAAATTTAGTTTCTTTAGTAGATAGCTATTTATTAAATATAATTAATTTATTTAAAGTAACAGATTTTTTATTCCATCTTGGGTCAATCAGGCAATTTTTATCTTTTAAATATTTTTTCATTCATCTAAGTATTAAGTTAATTAATAATTTTCCTTTCAGCATCTGTAAGACCTGTACTGTTGTCCTTTCATGCCTAATTTTGTGAATTTGTGTATTTTCTTATTTTCTCAATTTGTCTAGCTAAAGATTTGTCAAGTGTATTGATGTTTTAAAAGAACCAGTGTTCTATTTCTTTGATTTTTCTCTTTTGTTTATACATTTCCTATTTCATTGATTTCTACTCTTGCTTTTAATATGTCCTTTCTTCTCCTCACTATAGAGCTAATTTGCTCATTTTCTCCCTTGATTCTTTCAGCTAGAAGCTGAAATAATTTATTTCAGACTTTCCTTCTTTACTAAAATAAGTATTTAAGGATATATATTTCCCTCAAAGGACATTTAAGCAGTATTCCACAGTTTGTAAATGTTGTTTTATGGAGGTCTCACTTATACACAACAAAATCGATACTTTATTGGTATACAGTTCTATGAATTTAAAAAATTTATATGGTCATGTAACATCACCTGATCAATATATAGAATGTTTCAGTCACCTCAGAATTTCCCTTGTGCCTATTTATAGTTAATCTTCCTCCTCTACCCCCAGCCCCTGACAAGCACTGATCTGTTTTCTGTCTCTGTAATTTTGCTTTTTCCCAGAACATCTTAAAAAAATTACAGAGCTTGCATCTTTTTGAAGTTACCCTCTTTCACTTAGCATAATGCCTGAGAAATTCTCACATGTTAACACATATGTCAGTACTTGCTTTTTACTGCAAGAAGTGCTGTATTATAGGACTACATACCACAATTTATTTATGCATTGACCAGTTGGACAATTGTGTTGCTTCTGAGTTTTGTTGATTATTAATAAAGCTGCTGCAAACATTTAGATACAAGTTTTTACATGAACTATAATTTTTAACTTATTTGGGTAAATACCTAGCAGTGAAATTACTTGCTTGTATGCTAAGTGTTGTTTTTCAGTGACCCAGTTGTGGCTGACTCTTTGCAACCCCATGGACTGCATCACACCAGGCATCTCTGTCCCTCACCATCTCCTGAAGTTTCCCCAAGTTTGTGTCCATTGCATTGGTGATGTTATCCAGCCATCTCATCCTCTAATGCCCTCTTCTCCTTCAGCCCTCAATCTTTCCCTGCATCAAGGACTTTTCCAATGAGTCAATTGTTCACATCAGATGACCAAAATACTAGAGTTTCAACTTCAGCATCAGTCTTTCCAGTGAATAGTCAGGGTTGATTTCCCTGAAGATGGACTGGCTTGATCTCCTTGCTATCCAATGGACTCTCAGGAGTCTTCTTCAGCACCATAGTTTAAAAGCATCAATTTTTGCATGCTCCACCTTCTTTACTATACAGTTCTCACAACTGTACATGACCACTGGGAAGACCATAGCCTTGACTATATGGACCTTTGTTGGCAGAGTAATGTCTCTTCTTCTGAACACACTGTCTGGGTTTGTCATAGCTTTCTTGCCAATAAGCGAATGTCTTCCAATTTCATGGCTGCAGTCATCATCTGCAGTGATTTTAGAGCCCAAGAAGAGGAATTCTATCACTACTTCCACATTTCTCCCTCTATTTGCAATGAAGTAATAGTAAGTGTATGTTTAATTTATTACAAAAGTGCAAACTATTTTCCAAAGTTGCAATACTATTTTGCCTTCCTAACCAATGTATGAGAGATCCAGTTGCTACATATCCTCCTCAATAGCACTTGATATTGTCAGATTTTATTCCTTTTAAATGAAGGCCATTCTAATAGGTAGTGGTATCTCTGTGGTTTTAAATTGCCCTCCTGTTATGTTGAGCATATTCAGGTTCTTTATTTGCCATCTGTGGGCTTCACTGGTGGCTCAGTGGCTCAGTGGTAAAGAACCCACCTTCCAACGCAGGAGCTACAGATTTCATCTCCCAGTCTGGAAGATCCCCTGGAGAAGGCAATGGCAACCCACTCCATTATTCTTGCCTAAACAGCAACAACATTTGCCATCTGTATCTCATCTTTGGTATTGTTGTTAAGTTGTTAAGTCATATCAGACTCTTTTTGTGACCCCATGGACCAAGGTGTAGGTTGAGATGTTTCTGGTTTTGTTTTTCATGTGGATATTCACTTGTTCCAGTAATATTTATTGAGAATACTATCTTTGTTTCTTTAAATGACATAGGCACTTTGTCAAAATCTGTTGGCCATAAATTTTGAGTCTGTTTCTGGACTCTCCAACCTGATTCATTGATCTATATTTTTTACTTATATAGATCAAGCATGGTCTTGATTACTTAGCTCTTTATTGTAAGCCTTATAAAAGTCTTTTGTGAGTCCTGAAATTTTGTTCTTTCTCAAAATTGTTTTTATTACTCTAGGGATATTATTTGTTCATGACTGCATAATAGTTTACCCAAAATGTAAAAGTTTAAAAAAGTAAACATTTATTTTCTCACAATTTCTCTGAGTCAGAAATTCAGAGATGCTTAGTTAGATTTTTTCAGATAAGCTTCTCTCATAGGTTGTAGTCAAGATGTCACCCAGAACCATAATCATCGGAAGGCCTGGCTGGATTAGAAGGGTCATCCCCAAGTTCAGTTACATGGCTGTTAGCTAGAGACTCCAGTCAGGGCCTCACCACAAGGGATTCTTCTTAAGTCTGCCCACACATGGCTGCTGACTTTCCCCAAAGTCAATGGAGAGAAAGGGAATGTGTGAGGGAGAAAAGAAAAAAAGTGACATGATGCCTTTTGTAACCTACTCTCAGAAAGTAGCATACAGTTATTTCTGGCACATTCTATTGGTCACACAGACTACTCTGAATACCAGAATCATTGGAGGTCATTTTGGAGGCTAGTTACCACACCAGGTCCTTTGCCTATGTATACAAGCTTTCTGGTTTTTCAGTTCAGTTCAGTCGCTCAGTCGTGTCCAACTCTTTGTGACTCCATGAACTGCAGCATGCCAGGCTTCCCTGTCCATCACCAACTCCCAGAGCTTGCTCAAACTCATGTCCATTGAGTCGGTGATGCCATTAACAAACAAACAAAAACAAAACCCTTAGTAGTTTTGACTGAAATTCCATTGACTGTATAGATTAATTTGGGAAGAACCCACTTCTTCCCAATGTTAACAATATTGAATCTTCCAAAGTATGAACATAATATCTCTCCATTTATTTAGGCCTCCCTTGAATCTTCTCATCATTGTCATGATATAAAATGACATTGTTTTACAGTTTTCAGCATAGAAATCTTACATACATATAATAAGATTTTAGTTTTGTGTTGTTAGTATGTATGATATTCCTTTTATAAGTTTAAAATTCCATTGGTACATTGCTAGGATATCAAATACAACTGATTTTTTAATTATGCTGCAAACTTATTGAATATACTTATTAATTGTAACAGATTGTAGACTTTATAGATTTCTTTGGGATTTTCTACATAATTATGTTATCTACAAGGTTCAAGATTTTTACTTCTTTCCTTCTAATCTGTATGCCTTTTGTTTCTTTTTCTTGCTTTATTGCACTGATAAAGACCTCCAGCACAATGTTTAGTAGGAGCAATATCCTGTAATATTCTATTTTGTCAAATGTATTATCATTTGACCACATGATGCTGTGATCACTCACCTAGAGCCAAGCATCCTGGAATGTGACAGGTTTGATCTCCTTGCAGTCCAAGGGACTCTCAAAAGTCTTTTCCAACACTGCAGTTCAAAAGCATCATTTCTTTGGTGCTCAACCTTCTTATGGTTCAACTCTCACATCTGTAGTTGACTACTTGAAAAACCATAGCTTTGACTAGACAGACCTTTGTTGGCAAAGTAATGGCTCTGCTTTTTAATATGTTGTCTAGGTTTGTCATAACTTTTCTTCCAAGGAGTAAGAGTCTTAATTTCATGGCTGCAGTCACAATCTACAGAGATTTTGGAACCTAAGAAAATAGTCTGTCACTGTTTCCATTGTTTCCCGACTATTTGCTGTGAAGTGATGGGACTGGATGCCATGATCTTCACCTTTTGAATGTTGAGTTTCAAAAATGTTAGTCAGTCCTAAAGGAAATCAACCCTGAATATTCATTGGAAGGACTGATGCTGAAGCTGAAGCTCCAATACTTTGGCCACCTGATGCAAGGAGCTGTCTCCTTGGAAAAGATTCTGATGCTGGGAAAGATTGAAGGAAGAAGAGGACATCAGTGAATGAGATGGTTGGATGGCATCACCAATTCAATGGACATGAACTTGGGCAAACTCCGTTAGATGGTGAGGGACAGTGAGGTCTGGTGTGTTGCAATCCATGGGGTTACAAAGAGTTGGACATGACTTGGTGACTGAACAACGACAACAAATTATCATTTTTATATATTGCAGAATCCAAGCTAGTATTTTATTAAGGGCATTTATATTCATGTTCATGAGGAGTATTAATCTGTAAGTTATTTTTCTTTTTTGGTTTTTCTTTGTTTGGTTTCTTTTTTCTTTCTTTGGTTTCAGGATCAGGGAACTGCTGACCTCATAAAATTATTTGTGAAGTGTTCCCTCCTTTCATCTTCTGGAGGAGTTTTTGTAGAATTTTTATTTTTTTCCCCTTCAGTGTTTAGTTCAAATTCATCAGTAAAACCATCTGGGTCTAGAGTTTTCTTTGGGGGGAGTTTTATAAACAAATTCTACTTCTTTAATAAATACAGTGCTATTCAGGTTATCTGTTTTTTCTTGAGTGAACTTTGCTAAATTTGGGTCTTTCATAGAATGTGTCAATTTCTTTTATGTTTCTGAATTTATTTTCATAACAGTTCAAAGATTCCTTTATTATCATTTTAAGGTCTGTAGGATCTGCATGATTTTCCTCTTTCATTTATGATATCGTTCTTTTGTATCTTTCTTTTGTCCTTGGTCAGGTTTGGCTAGAAGTTTATCAACCTTATTGATTTTTACAAAGAACCATCTTTTGCATCTTTTGATTTCATGTTTTTGTTCCCCCCTATTGCTTTTTTAAATTTTATTTATTCCTGGCCTTATAATTATTATTTTCTTTGTTTAATTTTATATTCTAACTTGGTTTCTTAAAGTGAACACTAGGGTAATTTAGTTGAGATTTTTATTATTTAATATAAACATTTAATGCTATAAATTTCCCTCTAAGCATTTGCTTTATCTGCAAGTTATGTTTTAATTTTTATTAAATTAAAAAATGTTTGCTAATTTCCCTTGGGGATTTCTTTTGATGCAACTAAATATCCAATATATTTGAAAGTGTATTGTTTAAAATTTTATTATGTGGGGATTTTCCAGATATTATTCTATTATTGAATTCTATTTTAATTTCATTATGGACAGAGAACATACTTCTCATGATTTTAATTCTTTTATATTATTTGCTTTTATCACTTTTGTGGTATATTTTAGTGAACATTCCAGGTATGCTTGTAAAACACGTGTATTCTGTTGTTGGGAAGGATGTCGTATAAATACCAAGTTAATAATTATATAATTAAAATAGATTGTGCTAGTTAATAATGCTGTCCAGAGCATCTGTTCTTTATTAATAACGAAAGAGTAGTTAAAGTTTTTGAGTATAATTTTTGACTTCTCTCTTTCTCCTTTCAGTTCTGTCAGTTTTGCTTTATGTGTTTCGAAATATATTATTATTAGACATGTGAACATTTAGAACTATATGTCCTCTTGATAAATCAACCTCTTCATCATTATTTAATAGCTCTATTCCCTGTAATAGTCTATGTTCTGAAGTCTCTTTGGTATCAGTATAGCCACTTCAGCTTTTATATACTTATTTTCATAATACCCCATTTTTCATTGTTAAATTTCAACTTGTTGTTGTTGTTCTGGTTACTAAGTTGTGTCCCATTCTTTTGCAACTTCATGTACTATAGCCCACCGGGCCTCTGTCCATTGGATTTCCTAGACAAGAATACTGGAATGGATTGCTGTTTCCTTCTCCAAGGAATTTTCCTGACTCAGGAATCAAAGTAGCATCTCCTGCATTGGCTGGCAGATTTTTTACCACTGAGCTACCTGGGAAACCCAAATTTTAACTATTCTATATCTTTGTACTTAAATTGGATTTCTTAGAAAGAGCATACCACTTAGTCATCCATTTTTTAATCCAGTTTGAGAATCTCTGCCTTTCAGTTGGAGAGTTTACTCTTAATGTATTTATTTGATTGAGCTTAGATTTACCTGGTGGCTCAGATGGTAAAGCGTGTGCCTGCAATGCGGGAGACCTGGGTTTGATCCCTGGGTTGGGAAGATCCTCTGAAGAAGAAAATGGCAGCCCACTCCAGTCCTCTTGCCTGGAGAATCCCAAGGACGGAGGAGCATGGCAGGCTACAGTCCATGGGGTTGCAAAGAGTTGGACATGACTGAGAGAGTTCACTTCACTTCACTTACTATGTTGCTCTTATTATCTATTTGTTCTATCCATTCTTTGCTATTTCTTACACTATATGGGCCTTTTTAAAATTTTAACTTTTTATTAATTGAGTACTTTTTATGTTTTCATTTTATCTTCTGTTGTGGAGAATTGGTTATATTTTTATATTTTTTTAATGATTGCATCATGGTTTGCAGCATACATTTTTATTAATAGCTTATCACAATCTATCTACAGTCATATCATATTATGTCACATATAAGTAAGAATCTTGACTCATTAACCACATATAAGTAAGAATCCCATTTTTCTCCTCCATTCTTTATGTTTTTGTTGCTACGTATTTTAATCAAAGACATTATTTTGTCAACAGAGGCCTGTCTAGTCAAGGCTATGGTTTTTCCAGTGCTCATGTATGGATGTGAGAGTTGGACTACAAAGAAAGCTGAGTGCCAAAGAATTGATGCTTTTGAACTGTGGTGTTGGAGAAGACTCTTGAGAGTCCCTTGGACTGCAAGGAGATCCAACCAATCCATCCTAAAGGAGATCAGTCCTGGGTGTTCACTGGAAGGACTGATGTTGAAGCTGAAAATGCAACACTTTGGCCACCTGATGCGAAGAGCTGACTCATTGGAAAAGACCCTGATGCTGGGAAAGATTGAAGGCAGGAGGAGAAGGGGATGACAGAGGATAAGATGGTTAGATGGCATCATTGACTCAATGGACATGAGTTTGGGTGAACTCTAGGAGTTGGTGATGGACAGGGAGGCCTGGCATGCTGAGGTTCATGGGGTCGCAAAGAGTCGGACACGACTGATCGACTTAACTGATAAATAAAGCATTATGTTTCCTTATACAATCAATGATAGTTATAACAAAATTACGTGAATAAAAATATTATATTTAGCTCCATAATTGCTATGTCTAGCACTCTACATTCCTTTATGTAAATCTGTTTCATTCACTGTCATTTTTCTTTTCAGCCCATTTCTCTTGACTCGTTTTTCTTCTTCCATTTATGGGCCACATTTTCATGATTCCTCACATGTCTGCTAGTTTTTAATTCAGTATTGGATATGGTGAATCTTACATTGTTCAGCTCTGGATTTGTTGTATTCTTGTAAAATTATTGGGTTTTATTTGACAATTAAGTTACTTGTGAATCAGTTTGATCTCTTTAAACCTTGTTTTGAAAAATTTTTTTAAAGACAGAGAAATGTGAGTGAGAGGTAAAGAAACTCTTAAACATTCCTAGGAGGGTACAGACTGAAAGTAAATGGGCAATGCACATTGTAAAGTGAAGTGTGAAAACACTTTAGACTGAGAAAATACCTGTTCATTTAATTTATTCCCCTAGTGAACCATGACCCTTTTGGTGTCCCTACTAAGTTTTCTGTGGAAGCAACAAAGTCTCTCCATTCTGGCTAGTGGGAACTCAGATGATTCCTGGACTTGGGTGAACTCTGTAAATTGTTCTTGGCTTGTAATTGTCCCCCGCCCCCCAACCCCCAGGAGCTGATCTTTGCCCAGTCTTCTGGAGCTTCATCCTGTACATGTGAGGAATGGTTTTCAGTCAACAATTCAAGGGAATTCTTATGCTGATTAATGGGGTTCTTTATCTGGGTATCTTCCCCTCTCCAATACTCTGCCTCAGGAATTCTTGCCATTTCAGTTATGCTGGACTCTGACATCTAACTTCTCAACTTATTGGGACCATAAGGTCATTTTGGTCGCCATTCCCTGCAATATCTAGAAAGTGCTTCAAGGCAGAAAGGATGGTGGGGTTCACTTGTTTGTTTTCCTTCTTTCAAGGGTTACAGTACATCATGCCTCTTGTTCAAGATCAGAAAAAGGCTGTTTCACTTATCTGTCCAGTTTTCTATTTGTTCACCTTAGGAAGCCAAGTCTGGACTCTCTTACACCTTTAAAGCCAGAGTGGTTATTGCTTGATTATATTTTCACATTTCACTTTACAATGTGTATTGCCTATTTACTTTCAATCTGTACCCTCCTAGGAGTGTTTAAGAGTTTCTTTACCCCTGACTAACATTTATCTTTGTAAATCAAATAGATTTCAAGTTACATCTGATTTTTAAAGTTTGTATTTCATGATTACTAGTGAGGATAAGCACCTTTGCTTCATATGATTTTTTAAATATAAATTTTCCCTGTTTATATGCTTTGGCAATCGTGACCATGGACTCTTGCTTATCTGACACAGTCCTAGTGTATATGTAAGATGCATAAACAACATTCAATGTAGAATATTTATTGTGCTTACTGCTTTCTGGATTGACTTATACTTTTCATTGTTATATTCCTAGATTCATTGTTCTAAATATTGGATTTTCCTGCTTTCTCTTGCTTTTATTTGATCAATTACATTTCTTTTAATTTTACTTCTTTTATGTAGTATTTTTCTCTGTGTGTGTGTTTGTGTGTGTGGTTAGCTTTAAATTTTTAACATGCTTGCTGACTTGGAAAATGTAAAGTTAATCAATATTTCTACCTTCGTCCCGAACAAAACAAGAATGTTTGAACATTTCAGTTTCCAACTATTATGCTCTATTTTACTTGATATTATTGTCCACTATTTTATTTTCCACCTTGTTTTTCAAATCCCAAGTCAAATATTTTCATTATATTTATTTTATACAGTCAAGTTTTGCTTTATGTCACCCATATGTTCACCAGTTTCTTTATTCACCATTACATTTTCCGTCCTACTCTTTCTTTATGGGCTCAGTTCCTTTCTACAATTTTTCTCTCAGTGGGATTCCATGAGTTAGAAACTCTCTTAATCTTTGAGTTTTTTTAAGTTATCTTTATTTTTCCTTCACTTTAGAATGATAGTTTGGGAGTTATTTTTCCTCCGCATTTTGAAGACTTGTTCCATTATCCTTTGGGTTAAATATTGCCATTGAGAAGTCTGTTGCCCAAGTAACTATTGTTTGTCTACAGAAAACCATCTTCTCTATTTTGTCTTTGACTTTTGTATTCAGCAGTTTCACTATGATGTGTTTAGTTATAGATTTTTTAATTTATTCTACCTGAACAGTATGCCTTTTTAAAAACATAATTAATCAAGTTTGTCCAGTTTTGGACAGCTTTCCTCTTATGCATACTCAGTTACTTTCTTCTAAAAATTCTATTAGGCATTTATGGTGGCTCTAATTTCATTCTCTATTTTGACACTTCTCATATTTTCCATCATTTTCTCACATCATATTCTACTTTGGTTAAAGCTTCCTGATCCAACTTCTAATTCATCTTTTCTCTTGTTTCCAAAATGCTTTCATTGAGCCTTTAGTACCAAAGGCTGTATTTTTAAAAATTTTATTTGGTTCATTTAATACTTTTTTTCTGTCTTCATAGTGACTTATGCATGTATTAGATTCCACATTACTTTTCAAAAGTCTTCATTCATTTTAAACATACTTGTTTTGTATTATCTTTCAGATTGCTATCCTGTCAACTTTCTGATGCTCAAATATTCCTGTTGTTGGTGTTTGTAGATTCTCACTCATAGTAGACCATTTCCATGTGTCTTCCTCTGATTTCCCTAGGTCTTGGTTTCTTCTTTCACTTATTCCTTTTCTTTTCTTAAGATTTTAAGTTGTGCATTTACAAGATTGTTTTTATATAAATATCAAACATTTATGGCTGCTTTTAGTGGTGTAAGACTTTCAGGTTGTAACGATTTACCATCTTGCTAAAACTATAATCTTGGCTCTTCTTTCTTATTGACCACGCTTTCTATCATATTGGTGACCAAATGAAATAAATTGTGTCACTTTGTCTTAACTGGGTCATTTCTATCTTTGCAAACTTCAGAACGAGATGACAGCCATTTTCATTGACATCTGATTTTACTTTTAGCAATGCTGTTTTGATTGTGGACATCAAAAACAAGCAAAAAATGGGGGGGGAGCTTTGAAATTTGGCAGAGGGTGGGGATTATTCCAAAGACACAGGGGCATCTTCAACGCTGAGGAGAAGAAGGAGCTGAGCCTCAGGATGGACTAGAAAGTTGTCAAGTGCCTAAGCAGGCTTTACTCTGGATGGCTGGCCTCACTTCTCTGTGTGCATCTGCCTTAGTCTTCTCTACTTTCTTTCAGATTGGCTTTTCCTGCCTCACATGTATGTGGCCAAATGTGGCTATCAGCTTCCTAACAATCCAGCTCACCAGTTTATTACTCTCTCTTCAAAGGACTAGCTTGGCATGAATCAAGTCTTTTGGTCTTCTTTCTCAACTCCTGGAGAGAGAAGATTGGATTAGCCTTGCTGGATCATGAGTCTATGTTGGTCCTCTCAAGTATGGACAGTGAATGAGGACCATGTAATACAAACATAGCTTCTGGAACACCCTCCTATGCCAGACAGTAACCAAAGAATTGGATGACCATGGATTGGGAAGACACCCCCCAGAAGATACTTACTATATTCCTAAACAGAACTGGTCTCCTTTGCATCATATCTCACAAACTGACCTGGAGGCGCATAGATAACAATGAAGAGAAGTAGAAAGGGGTCTTAGCAGATGCTGTGAGCCTCAAGTTGTCATGGGGCTTTTCCACATGAGGGGAAGAATAATGATCTAGCAACAGAAATGGGGAAGTAACTGAAAGTTGACTCTTTCAATCTCTACATGTTCTAGATGCTATAGAGTGAGTGGAGGATAAACGTCTCCCATTAAGAGGACTCCGGAGGAAGCCGTGACCTCTCGGATATCTGGGTTTTTATTAGAGCCAGAAGACAGAGAGCATTAGTGATGAATTTGAGCACACAAGATTTTTTATTTTTTATTTTTTTTAACAATACAATAGGACTGAATGGGTTACAGAGGAAAAGACTAAGGAGAAGTAAATAGTGAGAGATCAACTGGCAACTTTGGGGTGGGAGGTACAGAGTAGTACAGGAAGAACTGTCAGGTGCACGTGCGCTGACACTAAGCAAGGAAGCAGGGATGAGCATGGGCGTAACTGATGAGCGTTTGCCACCTACTGAACCTGGAGCTCAAGGGTCACTGGATTTCACTGTCTTTGAATGTGTCTTATATGTTCTTCCCCCCCTTTTTTTTTAACTGTTCTGTTCATTAAGTTTCATCAGCTCATCCTTTAAGATGCAGCCCAGCTCCCACTTTCTTTGGCAGGCCTTCCTGGGAGCTGTCTAACCTATAGCCACCTCTCCTACCTCCCGTGTTCCTTCTGCTCACACCACTCATGTGTTGATTCCCTGTGGATCACTTTGTGCTATTGTCCCAAGCTGCCGCCTATTCCTATGTTATCATTTAACTACCCATGGTTTCTGTTTGGTGTTTGGCTTTACCAGTGAGAACCGGGAGAGCCATGAGGGCGGACCCTGTCTTGCCATTCTTTGTACCTACTGCAGCATGGTGGGGTAGTGACCGCAACAAAGTAGATGTTTAAGTTGTGTTCATACGAACTCTCTGGGTTCTTGTTTAGGACCTTTGTCACATCACTCTGTGGTGTTCAGTTTACTTAATTGTAAAGCAGAGATAATAACCTCCTCTCTCCATTCTTTTGTCTCTCATTTGATATTTCTTGAGCACCTACTCTGCATGAGGGTGAATGTGTGGAGTGAAAGCTTATTAACAGGACCGCTAGAAGCATCAGAAAAGATACTGGACATGAAAAACGCCATGAAAAGCAAGAAGCACTTACAAAGGAAGGGCATTATTTAAACATTCACATTTAGACATTGGAACATTAACTAAGTAATTTTCTAAGCTCCCTCCTGAGTTTCTATAGCACTCCGTGTCTACAGTACCTGTATTATAGTGCTTATTGCATTGTGTGATAGTTATTTGTATATATTTCCATCTCTGCCCCAGACTGTGAGCTTCAACATCAAATCCCCAGTACTTAGCACAGTGCCTGCCACAAAATAGATCTCAATAAATATTTTAAATAAATTAATGAATGAAAGAAAATCAGCTTGCAAGCATGCTCAGCCTATAAAAATGTATCCAGACAGTAAGCATACTGACAAGAATTCCGCCCAAGAATCCTGTGGAGAGGGTTACAAAGGAAAAGAAAAAGTATAGATTTTGCCCTGAAGGAGCTTATAAATGGAGTAGAGAAGCAGAGAACATGCATTTGAAAATGCCTTGGATGATTTATCAAATTACCTAAAAGTAGTTGTATTTTTCAACTAGGACACAGACGATGATGGATTTCAGAATAAAAGGCAAGAGGGGTTAATCAGGAGGAGCTTTTGTGAGAAACAGGGAATTATATAGGGAGGCACTGACAATATAAACAAAATTTACAGTCTACTACTTCATGGATGGAGGGATTCCATGGACCATTGGTGATTTGCAAGGGTATTTAAGAGCTCTAGAGCGAATGTTTGTAGGAGATGCTCTGTCCCTCTGTTGGACACACATTCATGCATGCACACACACACACACACACACGCACGCATCTCTGTGGCTACAGTGGTGCGGTGATGGGCTTGAAGTGCTTCCTTTCTCTGGAGGGAAATCCTCTGCCCTCAAGTACTTCTTTCTTTGCTTTCCCGTCGACTCTTTGAAGGTAGCAGCTTTGCAGTTCTCAAGAGCTCTCTCAGGACAGGGCCTGCTCTGCAAGTGCCCCCATTTCCAGGATGGAACACAGAACTCATTGGTGATGATTCTTTGTTTCAATACCTTTGATCATCTTAGGAACAGGTAATTTGAGTAAGTCAGCAAAGTGCAGAACCAGGATGACAAGGTAGGAGGTAGAAGGCACCCTGCTTTTTGAGGGTGTAGCTTATTGTCTGGTTCACATTCTCCCCTCCTCAAACAACAACCAGAGATATGGCTTCAGAGCTCACCCTATAATAAGTGTTCTATGTTCATTGATTCAACAAACGCTTATTGTACTGCTATGATGCATTAGCTATTATTCTAGGTGCTGAGGATGGAGCTGCAAACATGAGGGAGAAGTTTACCAGTTTCATAGAGATTATATTTAAGTGAGAGAAAAGGAAAATCAGCAAGTTGATTTTATACCAAAACAATAATTAAGAAAATAATCAATCATATCCCAGAGAAGTCTCAGGGAAAATCTCCCTGAAGTTGAAATATTTGAACCACAAGCTTGACAATAATGAGGAACAGGGCTTCTTCCCTGGTACAGCGGATAAGAATCCAGCTGCCAATGCAGGGGACATGGCTTTGGTCTCTGGTCTGGGAAGGTCCCACATGCCTCGGGAAAATTAAGCCCATGCACCACAACTATTGAACCTGACCCCTAGAGCCTGTGCTCCACAGCGAGAGAAATCACTGCAGTGAGAAGCCTGGGCACTTCAACGAAGAGTAGCCCCTGCTTGCTTCAACTAGAGAGAGAGCCCGCAAGCAGCAGTGAAGACCCAGCACAGCCAAAAACAATAAATATAGAATTTTTTAAAAAAGAATAATGATGAACCACCCATACAAAGAACTAAGGCAAGGCCGTTCCGGGCAAAGAAGTAACAAGTGTAAAGGGTAGATGCAGAAGCTTCTGCGGAGCTTCAAAGTATGTACATGTGCTCACTCACACACCTGAGCACACACACGCACATGTGCGCACACACACACAAACATGCACTGGAAGAAGAGCTTTTAGGAATCAAGATAGAAAACAGTGAAGGCCAGACCATGCAGGCTCACTGCCCCACAGTGATGCACTGGGGTTTTATTCCAGGGGCAGTAGGAAGCCATGGGCCCACTGGAAGCTGGGAGTCATGTGACCCCATAAGAAAGACTTTGTACCTAGCCTGTGTCATGGGAGATGGCAGCTGTTGTGCAAGGGTTTAGTCGTGGCCCAACTTCCCATACGGCCCTAGCCGTTCATCTCTCCCAAACCATGGAAATTGCCATATGGAGAGATGGTCCATGATCCTCAGAGAATGCCTTAAGACACATAAGACTGCAAAGCCCAGAAATTTGAAACTACTTCTCTCTTATGGGCACCTTAACAAAGGCCAATGAGTGGGTAGAAGACAGATCAAAACTCTTTGTCTCACCAGGGATCGCCAAAAATCATTGAGGTCACCTTGGAATTATTTCAGACATACCAGCGCCCTTTCTCCATTGAAATATTCCCGAGAAGCATCTTGTTTGTTGGCATATTCCATTATTTTCCTCTCTGGGAACTTTCTGTTATCCCATACTCTTCTCCTGATGACTTAGTCCAGCTCTTTCCTCACAAACAAGAGTGTCGGATAAAGAATGCATCTTCGAAAATATCTCATCCAATCCACTTGGTTTGTAAATGAGTTAGTGGAGAGTCAGAGAAGGCAAGTGACTTGATAAAAACTATAAAATCCATGTTTTTAGGTTTTAGTCTTATCCCCTTCCAGTATACTTGGCTAGCACGAAAGAAGACACTTTGATTGAGAAAAAGAACCCCCACACTCACAACCAATTCAAAGTTGCCAGCACAGAGAATCTGGGAAGAGAAAACGGAATAGCCATGATTCACCAGTTACCTCCTTAAGCTCCAGGTTCTATAACTCAGAACCTCCAAAATAAGGAGGGAGAGTGACCCTGGGGGCTGAAAATCTCATCAGTGTTTTCATATCTGCAGGAGGCTGAGGTTTTAGGTGAAGGATCTTGGTGGTGGTAGGGGTACGGGGTGTTGACAACAAGTGCTTGCTCTTAATTCATGGGTGCCAAGTGGCTAATCTTGGGAACTGGGAAGACAGGGGCAGAGCAGGGGAGGGCCAGCCCTGTTTGAGGGGCGAAGGGGATGGGCCCTGGTAATCCAATATCCTCTTGGAGCCACTCACTGCTCCAATCCAAATCCATCACCGCAAATGAACCAGGTGACAGGATTAAATATCCCCTAATTGCAGTCCCCAGGGAGGGGCTGTGCCAGCTGTCTCTTCCACATGCCTAGCCCAGCAGATGGGAGATCAGATATCAAAGGGTCACTTCTGATGGCCCACGAGGCAGCCTGGGTCCTGGCCACCTGGGCCAAGTGGAAGGAGGAGAGGAGGGCAGATTGGGGTGCTGTAATGGGTCTGAAAAACAGAATATTTAGTATACCATCTGCCCCTCGGCATCTATGTAGCAACATCTGCCCTACTCCACGGCTGCTGCTGCTTTGTCCTCTTCACACACCAGGACAAGATTTGAGCCACTGCACCTTCTCCTCTTGCCCTCTGAAATTCACTGTAAGAAGTGGATTTCTGCCTCAGAAAACCTGATACACTCAAGGACATGAGGAAGTCCACCTGCCAGGCCCCTGTTCCCAACTTACTCCTCACTGCCTCAGAGGAGTGAGGCAAAAACTTCTCATCATTCTTTCCAGACCTCTTGGAAAAGAGATTCTATAGGGTTGCTAAGTTACGTGTTTTAGCATCCTGGGTTTCACTGAAGGGTAGGTTCTCCAAATTCCCTGAGGACCAGGCGAGAAGAAGAGGGACTTCCATTTGGGCTCAAGAAATGGACTTAAGCAGCAAGCGAAGTTCCAGGCCACTGGAGGCTCTCTCTGTGCAGTTGACCAGGCTGAGGAAACCTGGAGCAGAGGAAGAGCAGCATGACTTTTGATAGGCTCCAGACTCTTTTCTTCTGAGACCTTTCCACTTGGGAGGCTCTGCTGTTGTCTCTCCTCCAGACTGTCCTCACCCAAATCAGCTCCCATCTAAGGGTGCTGGGCAGTTCTGTATGAATAAGATGCATTTTCATTGAGCTGAAATCATGATATTGTAAAATCAGCAGGAGCCAGGTACAAGCCAAGAATAGCTCTCCATCCAGAGATGGAGAGACCACAGGCAGAAAGAAGGCTTGTGTTCTGGGGCTCCAGCAAAAGCTAGAAGCAGACATCGAAAGTAGTTCTTGGCCCACAATGAGAGGGCTGCAAAAGACTCTAGTGACCTTTGAAACAATGTGATTGTTGAGACAGACAAGACCTCCACAGATGGGTCAGGACTCAAGTCGGTTTTGTCTGGGGCAGTGGAAGAGCTCTGGGTATTCAGTCCCTGGACTTAGAAGAGGGTCTGATGCTGATCCAGCTCTAACTGGTCTTTTTTTTTTTTTTTTTAAAAGATAGTCTTTTATAGTCTTAGAAATATGCTAAGAGCAAAGGTGACTAAGATAAATACTACCTTCAACCCCAGGGATCATGCACCTGTTTGACTTAGGAAAGTCACTGCATTGCTCCGAACTTCAACTTCATTATCCATCAAATGGAAGTTATCATATCTACCCTAGGTCCTTCGAAGTGTTGCTGAGAAGCTCACATGAGATGACCAAGGGAAAACTGCTCTGGAAAAGCTCTTTGGCAGGTGCTATAAAAGTGAGCAGTACTTGGGAGTCATGCTTCAGCTCAGAGAACAATGAAGCCAAGTTGCCAGGGAGCAGAGTCCTCCTTCCCTTTCCCCCCAGCTTACCCCTCCCCTTACTCTAAACAGAGACGTAGTCCAAAGAGATCCATCCCATGCTTGATGATAAAAGGGACAATGGGATTTCTGAGTGGTCCTCTAGGCCCATAGACAGGAGCCCTGCAGTCCAGGATGCCAAACAAACCAGGTGACTTTGGAGCAAGGCGGCAGCTGAGCTGTAGGCTGAGAACAAAGGACTTGGCCCATTTCCGCATCTCTGCAGTGGGCACACACCAGCTGAGCATGTCATTGTCTACTCGTGTCCTAGTTTTAGGAAAACCAGAAATCTGGAGTCTTGACAGAACTCTCCACCCCCTAAAAATGATAGAGAAGGATGATTTCTGATACTGATGTTTGGGTGTGTTCTCAGACAGGCCAATGGGCCCAAATGCTGGAATTGCCTGGGAAATTAGCAGACATACAGATATCCAAATTCCACCATGAGAGATTCTGATTTTCAAAGTTTTGTTGATATGACCTCAGAAAGGATTCTGATCCACCAGAAAGCTTGAAAACCTCATATGTAGACAATCTACCCACATCTTGTCTTTTTTTTTTTCATGGTGATTTCTTTTTGTTTCTATCATTATTCAAAAACCAATATACAAGGTTAAACACATTCAATCATCTCTTTATTTACTTTTTTTCTCAACTTGTATTTTAGAAATCCAGGTCTACACATTCATTTATCATTACCCAGGGAAGGTTGGTTCCAGGATCCAGCAGATACAAAAAATCCATGGGTGCTCAAGTCACTTGTATTAGATAGCATAGTACAGTCAGCACACCATGTCTGCAAGTTGGGAAGGCTAATCATACTTGACAAAATAATAGTGTTACCTAGTCTCTTTAATGATTATGAATGGTAAAGACAGGATTTGTTTAAAACACTTTTAACTGAGGCTGCCCCACCAAATCTCCACTCAGATCATGCTGCTTACAAGCCCCATAGGTTTCATCTTATGTTGAGCATCTAAGTTATCTGTGAATAAGCTAATGTACCTGATTGTTCTGTATATCTACCTTAAGATGATTTGCTCTTGCCAATGATGTCTGTTTTTATTATATTCTCAGGATAGGGCACAGAATAGATCCTCAGTAAATGTTTGTTTACTAAGTAAATACATTCATTAAAATGTATCTAAATACACTCAAATAAAAAGCAATGCATGGCCAAAAAAAACCCTTTTTTTTATGGTTTAGAAGTCTTCTAGGACCCACCCATATCTGACTGTCTTTCTGACTCTCAGTTCTCAGGATACAAAATTGAGAAACCTTCATTCAACTTTTTTGTGCTTTCCATTAGGTTTGTTCTGAATAAATGGAACCTTGCTCCCATTAGCGTAAGATAGAGCTTGATGTTAGAATGGTTTATCCTATTCCTTCTTCCAATATATTTTATTATTTTATTAGTTTTTTATCAGTAATAATAATAATGTTGTTGCTGTTCAGCTGTGCAGTTGTGTCCGACTCTTTGCAACGCCATGGACTATAGCGTGGCGGGCCTCCCTGCCCCTCACCATCTCCTGGAGTTTGCCGAAGTTCATGTCCATTGCATTGGTGATGCCATCCAACCATCTTATCCTTTGATGCCCTTTTCTCCTTCTGCCCTCAATCTTTCCCAGCATCGGGACTTTTCCAATGACCCGGCTGTTCGCATCAAATGCCAAAATACTGGAGCTTCAGCTTCATCCAATGAGTTTTCAGAGTTAATTTCCTTTAAGATTGACCCATTTGATCTCCTGGCTGTCCAAGGGACTCTCAGGAGTCTTATCCAGCACCACAGTTTGAAGGCATCAATTCTTCGGTCTCTGCCTTCTTTATGGTCCGGCTCTCACAGCCGTCCATGACCACTGGGAAGACCACAGCCTTGACCATACAGACCTTTGTCAGCAGAGTGACGTCTCTGCTTTTCAACCCACTATAGTAAATGCTTTATTTGCATCATCTCATTTCCTCATTAGAGATCTTATGAGAGAGATAGGGAATTATTATCCCCACTTAATGAGTGAAAAAGCTAATGCATTAAGAGGCCATATAGCTTATCTCTGCACTCACCCAATTGGAAAACAGCAGGATCAGACTCTTGACTTGAAATCTGATATTCTTCATGCTCTAACAAGCTTCCCCCAAAACACTGCAGATCTGAATCCAGTGACCTCCCACGTATGTCACTCCAAATGTGCAAACCAGGATGACCATAAGCATCCACAAAGCACCAGGATATGTTCCCTTACCAAAGAATTCCTTTCAACAAAACTCTTCATTTTATGTAGGATCATTAAGAGGTTAAGACAGATAATGTAAAGAATCACTCACTAATTTCACTAATTGAAATGCGGGCAAATCATTTCTGAAATGATAATGTAAGTTATTAGGAAAGGAGAACTCTTAAAAAAATCTGGTTTATATGTGACCTTTTAAGAGTATATCTGTCACAGGGAAGACAGGTGAATGTACACACTCATATAACAGACTTGCATAGTAAATCCAGTCCTGAACAGAAAATAAATTGACAAATTTTAAGCTGCTTTTCCTTTTTTTCCCTCCCAGAGCTAGGTCCTCATGCCTCAGAATGTTCTAGCACCCCAGCCACTGCAATCAGTAGGACCACAGGCTCATGTATTTTCTTCTGGGAAGCTTGTGCTGAAACAAGCTTTTGATGGAGTCCAACAAAATCAGCAGAGCCTTAGGCTGCATCCAGATGAAGCCCAAAGAATGAAAGTGATGGTGATTTTCTGAACACTCAAAAATTCTGGATTTTGAAAATGTCATTTGTTTCAGATACAAAGATAATGACTGAATATTTAATCCAACCCATTATCCTAAATACTTTAAGCAATGCCTACTAAATCCATGACTTTCTTTAACTCCTGGCTTTGGCCATCAGCAGAACTGATCCGTTAATTTATCCTAAAGTCAATTTGATTAAATAGTCAATCAATTCAGTTTAACATCTGGCTATTCCAATGAATGGGCTAACTGACAAAATAGACCAATAACCTTGACAATGGATCTTGGAGCCTGTAAGAAGTAGGAAGTCACCAGCTTCTCAATATGAGGCCACTTGCTATAAAGCAAGGGCTGAAGCAGACATGACTGGAATAAAGATGCTCTTTATCCTCTATAGATGTCTCTGGGACCCAGAAAGATGTAGTTATTCCTCTGGAGAATCCTAGTTGCCATATAGAGTAGCCTGGCTCCCCACCAGCTCTTCCATCCATGCCCCCCAACCCCCCACCCCCTCCAACCAGCTCACAGGTATCTAGGTCCTCTTACAGAAGGTAGGGATTGGGCAGGCCATTCATTGGTTCTGAAGTTTCTTCTACTTAAACCAATTTGTTAGGTGCTTCGTGATTTACGGCCACAGTGGAAAATGGGGCTGGGTATTGATTCTTGGCCTTTTCTATTGCAAATGGGTGTAATGTTTTATAGTATGTCAGAATAATAGCAGTGGGCACTCTATCAATGTCAAATGTTAAAAATGATCAGCTATTGTGATGTAGGAGATTAAATATGAAAGCTTGATGGGTATATAAAAGTGAAATGGCAATAATAAAGGGATTTTTATGTTCAGCTCATTGCTCTCTGGAATCCACCAGGGGAGCTATTAGAACCAATTGTGCTGATCAGTGACATATCACCATGGGTTAAAGGACGAGACAGGTGTGCCACTCCCAGGTGCTGTTGAGCCTGGCACAGTGGAATCGGAGGACCCAAGTGGAGAGATCAGAGTTCATCGGGCCCTTTCTTCAGGAGCTTGAGAGCAACTTCTAGAATGACTGGGATGGGAAGGCACAAGGTAACCAAAAGCCACTCAGAAATGCAGGCGGTCACTACATCCCTTCTTATTTTCTCCTGCAATGGTAACTAAGTCTTTAAAGCCAGCCAAGAGAATTTGTCCTCTTCTTTCAGGTCTCTGGAGAGATGGCAATCCCATTCGGTGCAATCACAGAAAGTTACAACGGAAATAACTCTCATAGGTCACTTTGTAGAGTCAATAGTCCCTATTAAAATCCAGAGAATTGAGGCCCAGAAAGAGAAAACTATGCCCGAGGTCACACAGGACTTTCCAAGAGACATTAGTGGTAAAGAACCCGCCTGCCAATGCAGGAGACATTAAGAGACATTTGATCCCTGGGTCAAGAAGTTCCCCTGGAGAAGGAAATTGCAACCCACTCCAGTATTCTTGCCTGGAAAATCCCATTGACAGAGGAGCCTAATGGGCTACAGTCCATGGGGTTACAAAGAGTCGGACATGACTGAAGCAACTTAGCACACACACAAGGTCACGCAGGCAGTAAGTGACAAAGAGTTGGACCAAGCACAGGTCCAGGCTGGAAATCTCCTCAATGTCTGTCCTCATCTGCCACAGGTGTCTGATGCCCTGTGTCCTCCCGATCAGCACTACCCAATGGAAATATGATGAAAACTCTAAACATGCCTTAAAATATTCTAGTAGCCACATGAAAAAAAAAAGGATAAGAAATAGGTGAGACTTAATCTTAAGGCATTTTATTTAACCTAACGTAATCAAAATGTTATCCTTTCAACAAGTAATCCGTGTAAAAATTATTGAGGGGATGTCTCTGGTGGTTTGGTGGCTCAGAATCTGCCTGCCAATGCAGAGGACATAGGTTTGATCCCTGGTTCAGAAGACTCCACTTGCCACGGGGCAACTACTGAGCCCACGCCCTAGAACACATGCATCCCAAAGAACAGCCCGCACTTGCTGCAGCGAGAGAAAGCCGGCACACAGCAGCAAAGACCCAGTGCAGCCAAATATAAATAAATACAATTGTAAACATGTATTGAGATATTTTACACTCATTTTTTCCTATTAAGTACCTAGATCTATTTTACGATTTTGGCACATGTCACTTTGCACTGGCACATCCAATGCTCCATAGCCATATGGGCTAGTGGCCTCAGCTGTAAACTGAGATGCATGGAACCCCAGGGAACGTACCCATATCCCCTAGGGTGGTATGTAGGGCTTAGAGGAAGGCATATGTACTTTGAAAAAGCAAATAAATACTATTATTATAATACATTTAGAAATTAAAAAAGAAAAGACTCTTTTACAAGCACAGACAGTAAACCTTGACAACATCAAACACATTAAAGGCAGACCATCAGTCACATATGAGACTTTTCAAGATGGTTGGAAAGTATATTAGAATTTCTGGGCATTGTAAGGGACCTGAGAAATTTTTATATATATGTCAAAAAGAATACGAATTTACAAAGACTAACAAACTGACTAACCTTTGGGGCAGAGCAATTTCCCAGGTGATGTTGTCATCCTAAGTTACTAAACTCATTTTCCGAGAGAAGAACCAAGTTGGAGAACTGTAGAGTCTCATGTGGAGGTTGTGTTAAGTCTCTGACTTTATGTCAGAGACCAGGTAACCTTTGAGGATTTGCCTGAGTCACCAATGCCCTTTTCTCAAACATGCAGTGGAATGGCAACCTTGCAAAGATGCCATTTGCAGATAAGTCCATCCATGCCCTGGAACATCCATTGGGTACCCCTAGGGTAGGGGAAGGAGAAGTCATAGTCCTCAGTTCCAGCCTGGAGATCAGCCCACAGCCAGAGGGTGGGGAAGCAGGAGCTGGGGCAGAGTGGCCGGCAGGGTACCACACAGCCATCTCTGTGTTACCATTCCTGAGAGCAAGCCAGCCAAGTAATGCACACAGAGTCAGCCTGAGAACTAACGCCAGGTCCCTTTCAGCCAGAGACAGGTTGTCATTCTGACAGCTATCAAGCCAATCAGAAGGGTAAATTAAGGTGTCCTTCTCTTTTTGTTGGAGGGGTAAGGGGTAGTTAAAATGCTGATCTCCGAGTGACAGGTTTCTGAGCCGAGAGTGAGCTGTCACTGCGGCCATCCTCACTCTGGAGGTTCTCAGGAAGAGCATGTCAGGGAAACCAGCAGGTTCCTTACAGACCCGCTTGCTCCCTAAGGGCATCCAGGCACAAGTCACGCTGTCTGATCTGCCCCTCGGGACCCAGAGGACGAGAATGCCAGTCTCCACCCGTTTTCAATGCACTGGGAGCTAGGGATCACCTTTCCAGTTTGGGGGGAGAAACTCCTTTTTCTCGCCTTAATTGCAGCATTAATAATTAAGTGCGTGCTTTAACGATGCAGGCATCTCAGGCGTTCCAGAGTGACACTGGAAATGCACACACACAAATACACGCACCTTTGTATACTTATGTGAATTCTGGAAGCCAGTCATCAAATCACTTAAAAAATTATCGTAAGCAAAAATTTTAAATAAAAAACAACAAGGGATGGATGTGTGCTTAATTACAAGAGGACTTTATTAGCTGGCTCTAATTAAAGCCTGTTATGAAGTCTGACAAATGTCTAAAATTACTCACTTTGGTAAATAGTTTTGACGCAAGTAATTTGTTTACAACTAGAACTTGGTGGAAAAGTTCAAGTAATTTTCTTTTTGCCTGGGTAGCACATTATGTGATGTCTAGGGGGGTAATTAACGATTAGTGGTTTAATGACAGAGGCACATTCATTATCCTGTTTTCTGATTCCCGCCAGGACGTTTGCGCTGAGCAATCAAGCCATGCCCTTCCCACCTGCCTGCGAATTGACCTCCTGCTGATGAGCCCATTTCACAGATGGGATTTCCTGAGGCCAAATGACTGGTCTATCCAAGCTCTCAGATGTGTTTAACATGGACACTTCCCACTCTTTACAGAAGGGAGACGTGTTCCTTAGACGCCCTTCCTTATGTGGGTGACTCTGGGCTGTGGGCAGGCACTACTATGAATCTGCTGCTCTGACTCTTTTCCAGGAGCTCTAGGCTGACCCGGAGAGCAGCGATTCCATTCTCCGCTCCCGAGCTGGGAAGGCCTTCACTGGCCCCTCGACAGTCCTTGCCTGTTGGCTACCTTGTTTGTCCTTCTCCTCACCCCACCAGGGCAAGGGCAGAACCTTGCCATTATCCACACACGCTGCATTGCCTATGTATACAATCCAAAGAGCCTCAAATCATCTTTTTTTTTTTTTTTTAACGTTGAAGTATGGTTTTGAGGCTTCCCAGGTGGTTCTCCTGGTAAAGAGCTTGCCTATTAATGCAGGAAACATGAGACTCAGCTTTGATCCCCGGTTTGGGAAGATCCCCTGGAGGAGGAAATGGCAACCCACTCCAGTATTCCTGTCTGGAGAATCCCATGGACAGAGGAGGCTGGCAGGCTACCGTCCATAGGGTCACAAAGACTCAGACACGATTGAAGTGATTTAGCACTCAGACAGTCAATTTCCAATGTGTCAGGTATAGTGCAAAGTTAGTTTCAGGTGTAGCACAAAGTATTCCTTTTCAGATACTTTTTCACAACAGGTTATTACAAGATATTGAATATACTTCTCTGGGCTATACAGTGGGCCCTTGTTGTTTATCTATTTTATATGTAGTAATGTGTATCTGTCAGCCCCAAACTCCTAATTTATCCCTCTCCCCAACCCCAAATCATTTTAATTGTCTGTGTGACCAGGAATATATGCTCCTAAAACTGCTCTTTGCCTTGGTTTTTATGTCTACCTTAGAATGGTTCAATGCTCTGCTCTAAGCAATGTGATTGGGAGACAGGGGAATGGACTAATTGACCTCCTGGGGCCCCATCTAGTCTGTAAATCTGAGACAACGAAAGGTCACTTCTTAGTCTACTCTGAGGCTTGCCTCCCACTGTAACCTAGGCATACTTCCTGGAGGCAAGAAGGCAGACTTGGAAGAAGATAGCACTCAGGAACATTCTCCACCTCATCATACAGACCCTCAGAGGACTCCCCTTCCTTCTCCTTTTTTTTTTTTTTTCTTTTCCTTAAACCAAAGTTTGAAGCTAAATCCACTGTGGGCTCAAGGAGGCACTTTAAACTTCATTCGCTTCGAAGTTTAAATGGGAAGACTTGACAGGTATGCTAATGCTCTTCTATTAAGTCTGCAGAAAATGACATTAAAGGTATTGGTTAAAGACACGGCTCAGTGTTTGAGCAATTTAATGAAGTGTTACACACAAGCTGACCTTGTAGAGGGAGAAGCTCGCAGCTCTCTCTGCGTTTCGGGAGGCCCTGGCCACTCTGTTTGACATCTGAGCTTAACACCAACCCCAGACTCATTACTGTCTGCAAGGTTCCGGGAACTGCCGAAGGGGAGACCAGCCTTTGCTTGTAAAGTCCAGTGACAGCAAGGAGAGGTAAAAATAGTGACTCCTGATCCTCCGCGGCGTAAAGCCAGAGGTGCCGATTTGAATGACATGTTCGCTTTTCATAAACATGGGCTGTGGTCCCCTGGGGGAGCCAGAACAGGAGGGGCTCCTGGGCGGGCAAGGTGGATAGGGTCAGCCGAGTGTGAAGGCCAGAGCTTCCTGCTGGCATCTGAGCGCCAGGTGCGCTGGTGGAGCTCACAGTGGGGTCTCTGATAGCAGAGTGGGCAGCCTCACAGACAGTCCAGGATGGAGTCCCTTGAGACCGCAGCAGCACGGGAAAGATGTGAACCCCTAGAAAAGGATGGGATCCCAAGACCCCAACAGAAGCCTCATTTGTTCGCCATCTTGTTCATTCATTCACCATGTGTTTTTGAGCATCTGTTGTGTATCGCTTCTCTCTCCAATGTCCCCGATTCACTGTGCTGCAGACATACTATGGTCTGCAAGTTCCTAGAACGTTCAAAGGCTCCTTCCTACCACAGGGCCTTTGCACAACCTTTCCCCTCTACCTGTACTTCTCTTCCAAGATTGTTCTAAAGATACCTATTTTAAGCTTTCTGATACCAGCTTACACATACTCTTACCAGAGGGGCAGACGGCCAAGCATTAGAGAAGTATAAGGTACACAGGTCTTTCTTGGGACATAACAATTATTGTTGTTATATTTATTGAGAGTTCCTCGGACTGCAAGGAGATCAAACCAGTCAATCCTGAAGGAAACCAGCCCCAAATATTCATTAGAAGGACTGATGTTGAAGCTGAAGCCCTAATACTTTGGCCACCTGATGCAAAAAGACTCTGATGCTGAGAAAGATTGAAAGCGAAAGATAAGAAGGGGTGGCAGAGGATGAGATTGTTCGGTAGCATCATCGACTCAATGGACACGAATTTGAGCGAACTCTTCGAGATAGTGGAGGACAGAGGAGCCTGGCATGCTGCAGTCCATGGGATTGCAGAGTGGGACATGACTTAGTGACTGAACAACAACAACAAATTATATTTATTAGGCTTATGATCCTTTCCCTTTGCTTCCAAGTGGCTCCTTATACTTTCCAAAGTTCCCTCATATGTTATCTCATTTGGGGTTTCCAATAACCTCCTAAGGCAGACAGAGGATTTGCTAGCTGTTCTTGTGTCAAGACAAGTAGCCTGAGACCAGCAGAAGCAGTGAGGATCCGAGGAGGCCTCTGGACTCATATCAGGATCCATGATACCTGAATCCCAAAGCAGAGCCATGTCCATCACTGCAAATATTCCCCATTGCTCTCTGTCCGTGAAGTGGGTACACACTTGAGGCCTGGAAAGCGGCTCTCGGAGCACCTCCTCGGAGGAGACATGACAAGTGAATGGGCAGCAGCGTCACCAAGAGCTGGGATTCCTGGGTCAGGCACTGAGCTGGCAGGGCAGACACAGAGGGCAGCCTTGCCCTCTGGAAGCCTGTGCCCGCAGCCTGAGGGGCAACGAGAGGAGCCTTTGACCCATGTCTTTTTGTCCTCTCCCTTTTTCCCTTCTCCTGCCTCCTTAGCCTGTGCTCAGAGCTGCCCCTGCTATAGTCACGCTGGCTTGTTCAAGCAGAATGTCTTGGAGGAAGAGCCCCGTCCAGGCTTTCTAGGGGAGAAATTCATCCATCAGTGGACATCTGTTGAGCACGACCTCTGTGCCCTGCCCTCTGTTCAGACTCTAAAAATAATGCCTGATGTTATTTGAGCTCCTGCCCATGCAGGTTTTGCCCGTAGTCACTGAAGGATACTACCTCCCTCCACCCTCCCCTCGCAGCAACTCTAGGAAACGGGGTCCCGTCTATCCCCATCTTGCAGGTGAGAAAACTGGGATTAGAGAGGCAAACAAGGTGTCTAAGGTCACAGGGTGATAACAGCCTGGCTGTGAACTCAGGGTGGTTTGATTCAGGGTCAGCCAGAGTCGGGGTCCAGAGGACTCTGACTAGCTGGTGAGCGTGGCGCCCCCTGGAGGCGTCGGTGCGCAAGCTGGGCCGCTGCACAGAGAGTGCTGGACCAGAAACAGAGGCTTAACCATTACAAGAGTCTGTCCCTGTCTGGAAGTCTCCTCACTTAGGAATCCCTTACAAAACCACCAGAGGACAATATAAGGGGACATGTTTTCTCTATGGCTGGGCCGTGTGACACCTTCAGAGGAATCTTTGGGCTTGGAGCTGTCTCAGAGGGCTTCATAGAGAAAGCAGAGTTTAAGATGCCAGATCTCAGATGGATAGGACTCACCCTGAACTTCACAGTGGCCTAGCTGTAAAGGAATTCCTGTCATTACCATGGATAATTTTGTGCCACGCCCTGTTGTAGATATGTCACACTTTTATCTCATTTAATGTTTTAACAGACAGCACTGTGTAAGTTTAAAGTGTACAACATAATGATTTGAACTTTCATCCATCATGAAATGATTACCACAATAGGTTTGGTGAACTTCCACCAACTCATATAGATACAACATTAAAGAAATAGAAAAGTATATCTGTTTTCTCCTTGTGAAAAGCACTCTTAGTTACTCTCTTAACTTTCATGAATAACAGACAGTAGTTTCTTAATTATATTTATCATGTTGGGCATTATATCACTAGTACTTATTTATTTTACAACTAGAAGTTTTCACCTTTTGACTGCCTTTATCCAATTTCTACCTCTCCCAAACCCCATCTCTGGTAACCACAAATCTGATCTCTTTTTCTGTTAGCTTGTATATCTGTTTGTTTGCTGTTGAAGCACAATTAACCTACAACACTATTTAGGTCTTGGTATACAACATAGTGATCTGATATTTCTATACATTTCAAAATGATCACCACGGTAATCTGGTTACCATCTGCCACCATACATAGATATTACATAATTATGGTCTATATTCTCCACACTGTACATTTTACTCCCACAATTCATTTATTTTGTTCACAATGACCCTGTGAGGTAGGTGAGTGAAGACTTGAGATTCTGATCTTTCCTCTGATGTTTTGACCCCCATCCATTGTGATCTGGTGGAAAGAATAAAGACTTTGGGTCTTGCAGACCCAAATCTGAAGCCTGCAGGATGCTCAGCTGTGCACTTCTAGGGAGGGTGTGGAGGAAGGTGGGTATAAGGAGAACCGTATGAACGTGGTCAAAACACATACACACACACATACATAAGGCTAATGAGTGGTCTTAGAGTTGGACTAGTGAACATAATAAAATGTTGACTCAGTTGTTCTAGCTGGTGACCCTAAGCAGCTGATGAGACTTTTGAGGACTTTGTGTAGTGGTGAAATAAGCAGGTTTCAGTCCGAGATACCAGTTCAAATCCTGGTTTAAAGCTGCATGACCATGGGCAAGTTCAAGTTCGACCCCGGTAGCTCAGTAGGCTCATCTCTGAAATGAGGACGACACAGCATCTCCTCCTGGGGTTGTTGTGAGGATCAGCAGTAACACCACAAGGCTGTGGAGCACTGCCTGTCTTCCCATGGCTCAGGACACGTTGGGGCACACAGCAATTCCCCAAGTCTTCCTGTTGAACACCCAGCCTGCACCAAACTCTGTGGGAAATACAAACAGGCAGTAGGCCTAGTCTTCACCTTGGCTGTGTATTCAGATAACTAACTCAGCCCAGAAAGGGATCAGGCACCATTTCTGAAGTGAAGTGCAAGTAAAGCATTTCTAGGAAGAGATCAGTACTCACTGGGCAAGAGGAAAAACAGTGATCCGGAGCTTGAGGAATGGGCAGGATTTTAGTAGATGGGGCTCAGGGACAGGAGGGCAGCCGGCAGGTTACTGTTTTCACCATGTCTGTCAGGCATCAGCTGGTGGGATGTCTGATGCACCCGGATAACACCTGCTATGAAGAAAAAGAAGGCAGTCAAATTAGCATTGCCTGGAACGTGGTGTCACTGCCCATCCTAGTCCCAGTAAAGATCTCTCCAGTGAGTTCATGACCACAAGCCCATCTCCGTTTACTTTTCATTTTGGAGTCACTGTGCAGACTCAACCTTACTTCCCTCCTTCCAGGCCCTTCTGCACAGGGAAGGGCTAAACCAACACTGAACGGTACCCACACCCTTGGTGTTGAGTCTACAGCTCAGGCATGATTAGAATGGAACTGAAGGGGGAAGGCTCCTGGAAAGAAAGCATGAGTTGAAAACCTGGGGCCCAGCTGTTATTCCCACATTGCTCTCTAGACTAGGACACTCTTTCCCTTTTCCCCTCAACCGTTCTTTTTTTATTGAAGTATAATTGATTTACAATGTTGTGCTAGTCTCAGGTGTATAGCAAAGTGATTCAGTTATATACACATATATATGTAAAATTTTTAGATTGTTTTCATTATAGGTTATTACAAGATGTTAAATATAGTTCCCTGTGTTGTTTAGTAGGTCCTTGTTGCCTATCTATTTTATATATAGTAGTGTATATCTATTAATCCCAGATCCTTAATTTATCCCTCCCTGATCTTACCCCTTTGGTAAGCATAAGTTTTTTTCTATGTTTGTGAGTCTATTTCTGCTTTGTAAACAAGTTCATTTGTGTCATCATTTTAGAGTTGACATAGAAGTGATATCATATGGCATTTGTTTTTCTCTAATTTACTTTACTTAGTATGGTCATCTCAGGGTCCATCCATGTTGCTACAAATGGCATTATTTCATTCCCAACCATTTCCATCCTCCAACCATTCTTTTCTTTTTCTTCTTGTTTTCTTGTCTTCCTCCTTCCTTTGCTTTCCTTCCCTCCCTCCATCCCTCTCTCTCTTCTTCCCTTCCTTCTTTCTGACTGAGTGCTATTTTTAGAATTTCATTACGAACTCCTTTGGTCTCCTACAAACATACACTCCAGCCTCTCTGTCCCCAACCCACATCACGAGGCTGAGACTCAGCTTCCCTTTTGCCTGGAAAGTGGACAGTTGATTCAACCGAGGGCAGAGAAAAGAGAGAGAAGAAGCAACAGAAATAATTCTCAGGCCATGAGACAGGCTTGTCTCCTAAGGAGGAAAATAAAGCCAGGAAGGACTTCACTCACAAACAAACCTTTTGAAGGGACATGGAGGAAAGTGGAGAGATTTTCTTCCCCCCTTCTCTTTCAGGAAAAAAGCTTTTAAAATAAATAGCTGACAGCGTCTCTTATTTGAGTAATTCTTCGCTGGTTATAAATGTGCCACTCTAGAGTGCTTTATTTAGAAGTTTAAAAAAAAATGTATTCTCCAGAAGAGAGCTCAGCATCACCCAGGAGAGCAAGGCTCACCCTCCCCTGCCCCTCTCGATGCCCAGCTTCAGACATTCATATATTTGCCTATAATCTGATCTAGTTTATACATTATGAAAAAAAAAAAAAAACAAGAGAGACAGCTGGTTCTCCCACACACATCTGACATTTTCCTTTATGCCTGGTTTAACTTTTTTATGACAGCCTGGGTTCACTCCATTGGAGAATTTCTCTCTTCAAATGAGCTTTGTGTTTTATGTTTGAAATTTTTTCTTTAGACAAACCTGGTAATTTTTCAAGCGAAAATGTGTACACTTCAAGCACTTAGGAAGTTTCAGGATCCATCTGATCGGCACAGAAATCTGAGGTTATTCAAGCTAAAGTCTCCATATCTAACTGCACTCTTAAGAAAATAATCAAAAGCAGGTGACATATTTTAGCTTGTTTTTAAGCAAAAACTTCCAGACTGTCAATTTCCTGTGTAATTGATGAGTATCTCTGCACACTCCCCATTTTTTCCTGTGACGTGCAGGTATGAAGCCACACTCCGTGCTTACCAGGTACTCATCTCGAAGTGGGAAAGGAAGAGAGGCCAGCTTGATGTCCTTTCTCTTCCCAGTGGGGAGATGAATTATTCCTCTGGCGGCTAGTGTCTGCTGCTTCCCAAGCTGGAGGCTCCTTGCTGCGCCTGTGTCCAGACCTCACCAGGTGTCCTAGAAACATGTAGACTCTGGGAGTCCAGCACCCAGCTCTGAATTTGATTTGTCCATGACTGACTAAATCACCTTAGGATGCCTGCTTGACCTCTCTGCGCCTCTGTTTTTTACATCTATAAAAGGGAGTTAGCCAAAAGCATTACACTACACGTTGTACCAAGTGGGGTCATACATGGGCTTGGTAAACAAGCCATCCCTGTGTGATTTTATTTGTTGGTTTAAACTGGAGGGAAATCAGAGTGCTTGATAGTCCATCCCCTTTAGGTTAAGTGGTCCAGCCAGAGGCAGAATGTAAAGTTCAACCTTTCATTCCTACCTCATCATACCCTAATTCCAGGGTTAAAGTAAATATGCCGTGGTAACAAAGACCCCCCTCTTCATGCTTGACCCTGCTCCGAACCCACCTGCTCTGAGGTTCAGGCGCATCTTATGACACATAAGTACTGTACTCCTCACTCAAGCTATACCTTTTGATTTGGGCACGGTAGTACCATGAAAAGAAACCGATCATCAGTGTGGTATAGGTCCTCTTATCTCTGGTTGTGCTCAGAGCATGGTTTCTAGAACAGCAACATTGGCATCACCTGAGAGCTTGTTAGAGGTGCAGGATCCCAGACTCCACCCCAGACCTACTGAATGATAATTTGTATATTAACAAAATCCCAGGGAATCTGTATGCACTTCGAGTTTGAGGAACATGGCCCTGGATCACAGGAGCACAAGCTTCAGCCAAGAAAGGACCTTCCCATCCCTTGTGTTCCCCTGCTGGGGATCTGGAGCACCTAACCCCTAAGTGTTGGCAGACAGACACCAGCCTCTATCATGGCTGTCTAGTCACTGGAGACTCTTTTGCCTCTTTTTCTTTGTTTTTTCTAACACTTGCTATCACAAGGCACCAGGTTTGGGTAGAATCAGATAGTCAAACCTTGAGACTAAAGATGGGAAAGTTCAGCTGAGTTCTAAACTGAGAGTCTAAGAGTACTGCTATGATTCCTTCCATCTCTACTGCACTTAACAGTTTGCATCTATCATATCATTTGATCCTCTGAATACTGGGATGGGGAAGGGGGCAGGTAGGTCTTCAGAGAAAGGAAAAAATCTGCTCAGTCCCACTCATGAGTCAATGATAGGATAGGGACTTAGGGATCTGGTCTGCCTAGTGATTTATAAATTTGTGTCCCTTAGATGAAGCCTGGATAGAATTTGAAGGGTTTCTGCAATGAAGGGATTTGTGGATTCTGGAGATATCAGACAGAGGTTTGCAGCCCAATCAGTACTAAATCAATTAATTTAGGCTTCCAAATAGCCCTGTCCTCTCATCCAGGACTAGAGACTCAACTCCTGGTGTGGAGTCAAAACGGTATGCCACTCACCAATCAGCTAGAAGCATTGATTGAACGCCCACTGTGGACAGCACCTCCTGCTGGTACTGTGGTGGAGGGGGCGAGGAGCACAGCCAAGAAATGTGTTTTGGGAGCCTTGAAGGAGGCTGGTGTCCAAAATGCTATTCAGTGTTCTGTAGAGAGAGAGAGATGTCCAGTAAACATTTACTCGAGTTTTATGCCAGCAGAAATAAATTCTCTCCACAGTTGAGTTTGCATGGTTTCTTTTGTTTAGAAAATTAAAGAAAAAACAACACTGTCAACTGAATGAATATCCCTCTTTTGCCTCTGCTGCCAGAAAACCCAGAGTGATTCTGCCCAAGTCATGTAATCGACTCATTTCAGGAGCCTGTGAGTACCTACGGCTTATGCATCCCTTCAACAGTCTCTCTTCCTTTTTGTTTTGTGATTTGGGCGTGAAAATCACTTTGAAGCATTTTCTGATAATAGATAAGGCACAAACACTCACACACAACTTTGAGGAATTTTCCACATCATTTCAGGGGGTGGGGGAAAGGTGGCTGATGTGGGGGTTGGATGCCTGACTTAGAATTAAGAGTCTGGGGTCTCAGATCTCCCAGTGATTGGAAGGCTGATGTTGCACAAATCATTTTACCCCTCTGGGCCACAATTTCCTCATTCACAAAATGGGGAGGTAAGAGTGGTTCCAAAATTCTGCCACGAGATAAAGGGAAACTACAAAAGAGCAGGCACAAGTTAGTAAAAATGCAGAGAGTAAATGGCATGAGTGTCGTTGAGTGCTGTGTTCCAGAAGGAAGCTCTGCGGAAGCTCCGAGCCAGGTGCAGAAGTCAAACATCGATATGTGTGTCTCTGCAGGGGTTAAGAGGTTGAGGGGACACAGGCAAGAGGCTACTCTGATAAAAGGAAAAATGGCCACAAATTCCTCTCCTCTGGCCTCATGTACAAAAGTGGAACTCAGGAGTCTACTTCTCTACTCCTTGACCTGAGCAAGCCCTGTGGTTTTCTTTGTTCAATGGGACATTAGCAAATACGACTCAAACAGGACCAGACTTGTGCTTTTGGTGCTGCCTTCTTGGGGCTTTGGGAACCTGGCCACCCAGCTAGTTGCTCGATTATGAGAAGCACCTGGTCCTTTACCCTCATAACCAGTCATCAGAGGTGTGCTTAGGGCCAGTCAACCCATCTGCACATCAGTGAGCCCAGCCGAGATCCGCCCAGACCAACCCAGATTAGAAATATCCAGAAGAATCGCTATCTTAAAAAATGATGTTTGCTTCAAGTGGCTAAGTGTTGGGGTGGTTTCTTTATTAGACAGCAAAGGTTAACTAGTAACACCAAATGAGAGGGCAGGTCTATGTGAAGACGTTAGAACTGGGACCAGTAACTCCCAGTTGGGGAGCCTGCTGAGGAGAGAGGATAGCTAGGGCCTTTTTCTCTACATCTGCAAAACTAGAAGGAAGACTTCACACCCTCCCCACCCTTACATCCCTGTCACCACTCTGCTTTTCTCTCTTTATCCATCATGCTTCCAGCAGAGGCAGGAAGCAGGCGTTCTCATTCTTGGCTCCGCACACCTGCTAGAGGGAGAGAGGATTAGCTGTGGTAGACCAGACAGGGGAGCAGGATGCCTGATAATTAACCCATCCTCCTACATATCCTGGCTTCCAACAAAAGAGCTGTACAAATCGACCAACAAAATTATCGGGGCTAATCTCCCAGCCCCTCCTTAATGCTGTCCCTCTCTTGGCCAGCACCTGGCAGGGCCGGTTAAGCCATCACGTTCTCCCCCCTCCACCTCCAGCTCTGTCCCCACTCTCCTTTTCTCTCTTTCTCAAGTTGTTACCGCACAAGCATCACGAAAGGAATCAAACAGGGACAGGTCCTATTGTTCAGCAAAGAGGCAAGAAAAAAAATAATCAAAAAAGCAGGGGACTTAAAAAAAGACCAGAATTATTTCTCAAATAGAATGGGAAAATCTAACATGCCTTATCACTGTGGAGAACAAGCACTGTGCAAACGCCCAGGCCTCTGACTGGCATGCCGGTTGTTTTGAATAGACGCGTGACATTGTCAAAGAACCTGCCATTGTGTTGTTGAAAGGCACTTGCAACATTGCATAAAAATCAGGCGTTCGTGTCACCCTCAGACTGCTCAAAGCTCTGTTTTTTCTTTCTTTCTTTCTTTTTGAAAGAAGAAAGAGGGAAAATAAGAAATGTCCCTAGAATAAGACCTTCAAAGCCAGATAAATGTTATTTCTGAAAGACATCGGAAACTGGGCACCCAAGCAAAGCCATCAACTAAAGAGGTATTCTGTTTGGAAAAGATGCCTACAGGGCAACAAGGAGGCTGGTGTGGGGCTACAGTCAAAGATTTTTTTGGATTGAATTCCCAAGCTTGACTTGCTGTCCAATCCTTCTGGAACTGGCCAATCCTCTTGCTGGCATCTCTGCTCTCTGTTACTTCCGTTGTGAGCTGTAACGTAATTCACACGTGTTGTTTTCCAACACCCCTACTGTCTGGTATCTTTCTCATCTCTTTCCCTTCTCAGTGAGGACATGAAATTTCAGATCCTTAGAATTCCAAAGGGGTCTGAGTTCATCTCCAGGGACTATGCTTATCTCCAGCCACTCTCAGACCACACTGGGAAACCTGGAGAGAGCTGACCAGGGCTCTTCTCAGATTCAACTCTTTGTGGCAAATAGCCTGCCGCTTTCACAGTTTGCCTGGAGCAATCAATGATGACCGTAGGTAAAGGTCTGATGTTCTCTGGGTAAAATAGATAACTTCTCTTCCACAGACTAGAGATATGGGAACTTGGAAAAGTCAGAAGAGAGGGCCATGATCATTGCATTAAGAGACAACTTTTCCAGTTTCCTTCCCACAGAAGGCAAGATTCAGGAGTCTATGGAGAAGGTAAAAGATTTGTACACACACATAGAGCCCATACTGTGTTTTACTCAATTGCTGTCCCTTACAGTTCCACAGATTCAACCTTTAAGAAGAGGGAAGAATTGAACTCTAATATTGGCTTGACTTCCTTTGCACCCATGGGAAGGGGGCAGTCTGGGAAACTAGTTCTGGGTGGGCATCTGGCTCATGGATGCTCCTTAATTGCAGGCTTTGATTAGTTCAACTGCTTCAAGATTTCTACCTGCTAACAAATGGCCCTTAGCCTGTGCCTGCTTCTTTATACCCAAGGACTGCTCCTACAGGCTGTTGGCTTCCTCTCATGAAGGGCTGGATACAGGGAAAGAAGCTGGGACTGGAGGGGCAGTTCTCAGGTCTACCCCTAACATAACACATGCTCTCAGGTTGGCCACTTATCCACTTGGAGTCTCAGCTTTTTCATAGGTAAAATTTACTTTATTTTATTTATTTATTAGTGGCCCACTTGTTCCAGAACAGATTTAAGGTGGCTTATCTGTAAAATGAAGGGATTAGACTAGATGATCCCTTCTAAGTTACCCTCCTAGCTCTTAGGAGACTCTGACAGTCTTGCTTGCCACTTGACTTTGTAGACTCCGTAGTTCAATTCCATGTCAGAGGGATGCCAGATGCCCCTCAAGTGTGAGTGGTTCATAGTTATAGAGGGGCTGTGGGACTGATTGGAGAAACATGTACTTTGTGCTATGACAATGCTTTAAAATTAATGCTTTCACACCAGCAAATGAAATTCTAGGTACTAACAAAATTCATATTCATACACCTTTAATAGCAAAGCGTTTCTATACTGAAGCCATTTCCAAACAGTTCCCTACACAGGATAATTCATTTTTAAATACTCAGCAAAGTAATCCAGACCCTGACCAATTCTCAGTTCTGTGGCGTCTCTTCGTAACATCCTGCAGCTCTGCCTCATTCACAATTTACAGGAGTTTGAAGCCTGAAGAGTCTATCTGGGGCACTTCACTCTAAGAGAGACCCTGACAAATGGGAGTTTGTGCTGAGGAGTATGATCAGGGAAATACCAATAGGGATGTCTGGGTTTCCCAGGTGGCACAGCAGTAATGAATCCACCTGCCAATTCAGGAGATGCCAGCTCAGTTCCTGTGTTGGGATGATCCCCTGGAGAAGGAGATGGTAACCAAGTCCAGTATTCTTGCTTGGAAAATGCGATAGACAGAGGAACCTGGTGGGCTACAGTCCATGGGGTCACAAAGAGTTGGACATGACTGAGCGACTGAGCATGCACACATACAAAATAGAGGTGTTTAGCTCAGAAAAGAGAAGACTTCCCAAGTTTGCAGAGTTGCCATGATGAAGAGGGGCCCATGGAGCTGCCCATAGGTGGGATGGGGAGTCTTGGGGGTTGGTGAGCTTGTACCATAGCAAGTGTCAACCAGAAGCTGAATCAGGGTGCCATGGAGGAGTGGATGCCTCATTTGGTCCAATTTAGCAAATGCTTGCTGAGTGTTTACTAAGAAGCAAGCTCTGAAATAAGGTAGGTATAGTGAGAGATACAAAAGTGAACAACCCTTCACTATTAATTAGAATTCTCCTGGCTATAAGCAGCACAAACCAACTGGAAATCTTAGTTAAAAATAGGCATTTATTATAAAGATGCAGACTTGACCTTTATACAAAGATACAGAGGTGTTGCTAAAGCCAGAGTCAGGTCCTCAAACACCAGAGAGATTCCTGTCTCTCCTCCTTTCTGCAGGTCTTTTCACACTTCTTCTCTCTCCTTCTCTGAGGAACCAGCTTTGTCTGCTTCTCCTATTCTTGATATCAAAAATATGGCAGTTGACAGGTCCCGGGTCTAACTTCCTGTCTCTCCCAGGTCCTCATTTTTGACAAAAGTGCACTAATTGGTCCAACTCGGGTCAGCTGCCCAGCACTCACTATTGACAAGTACGGTTCCTGGAGGGCACTGCTGACACGTACGGGCTGGACTTAAGTCGGGGAGTTGCCAGAAATGAGTAAAGATTAAAAAAGAAAGTAAAGAATGTCCACTCTAATGGCACAGTTCTCGGACTTAGGAGGTTGTGGTGCAGAAGGGAAAGCAGACACATCAACTGTGAACTCTAGTCTAATATCGACTGTGGCACATACTGGAACAGAGATGTCTGTTCCAGAGAGTGTTCAGGAGGAAAGAATCCAACAGACGAACCAGAAGGCTTCAAGGCAGAGAGAGCTTCCCAGGAAGGCTAATGGTCTTCTTGTGTTACTGTTGGTGGTAATGAATTTTTTTCTTGAGTAGTAAATAAATACATTCTTCTTATTTCAAAAACTTTACCATTTCCTCATGGTTAATCATGAGATATATTCTTTTAAATTATATCCATAAATTTACATTGATGTAGACATCGTGTATAAAAATATGCGATTTACATGTGTTTTACATATGTAAATAAAATACCATGCATATTATGTTATGACTCCCATTTTTCACTCAGTAATGCTTCTTGAAGAAGTACCCATAATAACACCTACTAGAATTTATTCTATTCTTTTCAAATAATTCATATTCTTCTATCATATGACTACAATCACTTATTTGACTATAACATGATCTTTTTTCTTTTTACTTTAAATTTTTTTTTAAACTTTGATTTTAAATTGGCATGTAGCTGATAAACAATGTTGTGATAATTTCAGGTGAACAGTAAAGGGACTCAGCCTTCATATACTTGTATCCATTCTCCCCAAAACCCCCTCCCATCCAGGCTGCCACATAACATTGAGCAGAGTTCCCTGTGCTAGACAGTAGGTCCTTGTGGGTTATCCACTTTAAATTAAACAGCATGTACATGTTCATTCCTAACTGTCCCTTCCACTCATCCTTCCCTGCTTGGCAACCCTAAGTTTATTCTCTAAGTTTGTGAGTCTGTTTCTGTTTTGTAAATAAGTTCATTTGTATCATTTCATTTTAGATTCCACATATAAGGGACTATGATCTATCCAGAAAAAAAAAACATGATCCAAAAGGATACATGCACCCCACTGTTCAGCACTGTTTACAACAGCCAAGACATGGAAGCAACCTAAATGTCCATTGACAGAGGAATGGATAAAGAAGATATGGTACATATATACAATGGAATATTACTCAACCATTATAAAAGATCAAAGCTAAATCAAATTGCTTACAATTATACAGTGGAAGTAACAAATAGGTTAGATCTGATAGAGTGCCTAAAGATTGTTCAGGAGGCAATGATCAAGACCATCCCCAAGAAAAACAAAGGCAAGATGGATGTCTGAGGAGGCCTTACAAATAGCTGAGAAAAGAAGAGAAGCAAAAGACAAAGGAGAAAAGGGAAGATATACCCATCTGAGTGCAGAGTTCCAAAGAACAGCAAGGAGAGATAAGAAAGCCTTCTTCAGTAATCAGTGCAAAGAAATTGAGGAAAACAACAGAATGAGAAAGACTAGAGATCTCTTCAAGAAAACTAGAGATATCAAAGGAACATTTCATGCAAAGACAGGCACAATAATGAACAGAAACTAGTATGGACGTACAGAAGCAGAAGATATTAAGAAGAGGTGGCAAGAATACACAGAAGAACTATACAAAAAAGATCTTCATGACCCAGATAACCACGATGATATGATCACTCACCTAGAGCCAGACATCCTGGAGTGTGAAGTCAAGTGGGCCTTAGGAAGCATCACTACAAAGCTAGTGGAGGTGATGGAATTCTAGCTGAGCTATTTCAAGTCCTTAAAGATGATGCTGTGAAAGTGCTACACTCAATATGCCAGCAAATTTGGAAAACTCAGCAGTGGCCACAGGACTGGAAAAGGTCAGTTTTCATTCCAATCCCAAAGAAAGGCAATGCCAAAGGATGCTCAAACTACCGCACAATTGCACTCATCTCAAATTCTAGCAAAGGAATGCTCAAAATTCTCCAAGCTAGGCCTCAACAGTACGTGAGTCAAAAACATTCAGATGTTCAAGCAGGATTTAGAAAAGGCAGAGAACCAGAGATCAAATTGCCAACATCCGTTGGATCATAGAAAAAGCAAGAGAGTTCCAGAAAAATGTCTACTTCTGCTTTATTGATTATCCAAAGCCTTTGACTGTGTGGATCACAATAAACTGTGGAAAATTCTTAAAGAAATGTGCTACCAGACCACCTGAACTGCCTCCTGAGAAATCTGTAAACAGGTCAATAAGCAACAGTTAGAAGCAGACATGAGACAACAGACTGGTTCCAAATTGGGAAAGGAGTATGTCAAGGTGTATATTGTCACCATGCTTATTTAACTTATATGCAGAGCACATCATGCTAAATGCCAGGCTGAATGAAGCACAAACTGGAATCAAGATTGCTGGGAAAAATATTAATAACCTCAGATATGCAGATGACATCACCCTTATGGCAGAAAATGAAGAGGAGCTAAAGAGCCTCTTGATAAAAGTGAAAGAGGAGAGTCAAAGCCAGTGAAAAAACTGGCTTGAAACTCAGCATTCAAAAAACTAAGATCATGGCATGTAGGCTCATCACTTCATGGCAAATAGATGGGGAAACAATGCAAACAGTAGCAGACTATTTTCTTGGGCTCCAAAATCACTGCAGATGGTGACTGCCAGCATGAAATTAAAAGAAGATTGCTCCTTGGAAGAAAAGCTGTGACAAACCTAGACAGCATATTAAAAAGCAGAGACATCACTTTGCCAACAAAGGTCCATCTAGTCAAAGCTATGGTTTTTCTAGTAGTCATGTATGAATGTGAGAGTTGAACCATAAAAAAAGCTGAGCACTGAAGAATTGATGATTTTGAACTGTGGTGTTGGACAAGATTCTTGAAGAGTCCCTTGGTTTGCAAGGAGATCAAAGCAGTTCATCCTAAAGGAAATCAGTCCTGAATATTCTTTGGAAGGACAGATGCTGAAGCTGAAGCTCCAATACTTTGGCCACCTGATGAGAAGAGCTGACTCATCAGAAAAGACCCTGATGCTGGGAAAGACTGAAGGCAGGAGAAGGGGTTGACAGAGGATGAGATGGTTGGATGGCATCACTGACTCAATGGACATGAGTTTGAGCAAGCTGCAGGAGTAGGTGATGGACAGAGAAGCCTGGCATGCTGTCCATGCTCTGGCATGTCCATGCCAGAGAAGCCTGTTCATGGTGTCTCAAAGAGTCAGACACAACTGAGTGACTGAACTGAACTGATTAAAAAAGGATGAAATAATGCCATTTGCAGCAACATGATTAAACCTAGAGATTGTCATACTGAGTTAAGTAAGTTAGACAGAGTATAATACAATTTATATATTTCTCAACCTATAGGAATCTGGCATTTTTTTTCATTTCTCACTCAAAAAATTCTGTAAGGGGCATCTTTGTACATACCTCTTTATCTAATAGCACGAGTGTGTCCCTCAATACAGAGAGGTAAAATTGCTGGGACATGATATATGCACAATGAAAACTGAATGGCGATTGAAAAATTAGATTCCAAAGTCTCTGTCCTAATTTATTCTCCATCATCTGTATATGGGAGTATGTTTCACAGCACCACACTTTACGCGTATGTACCCCTCTTGTGGGTGACAATGTTGTTTTGATATTCAACTCCTTGATTTCTGGTGTGCTGAATGTCTTTGGTTTGCCCTTCCAGATCCACGCTCCACATTTCTCCACCCTTTCTCTAGGAAGTTGGCTTGTAAGAACTGTGTCAACGAGCTCCTTGCCAATAGAAGATCCAGAGGACTACACAAGAATGAAGCTGGGGAACTTATTTACTCCCTCTCCCTCCCTGCTAATTCCCAATGGGCCAGTGCACCCCTTACCCAAAGTCACAGTTCCTGTCACCAACCCTCTCCATACAATTCTCCCCGGCTTCTATCCTTTCTCTTGTACCTTCAGATACAAGCTGTGATCATAGTTTCCTATTTTTCCAACTATCTGTATCTTTGGTGTTATTTTGCTACTTGTTCTACCACAATTGCTAAGTAAAACTTGTTAAAAACTCTTGTGGATTTCTCTATTTCTCCCTTTAGATTTGTCAACTTTTACTTTCTGTATTTGAAACTTTGTTATTAGGTACAAAGACATTTAAGTTTATTAAGTTTTATTGTTATTGGTGGTGTATTGGCCCATTATTTAGTTTTTTTTTCCCAATAATATTTTAGCTTGAGAATCTATTTTTTCTGATAGAAAATGTAGCTGCACCAGCTTTTTTATGCTTATTCTTTGCAGTTTACAACTTTTATTTTTCATTTCTGTATGCTTTTATATTGAATATTCTAAAATACCATATAGTTGATTTTTTAATGTCTTTTTGGAGGGGGAGGATATGCATACTATTTATTGTGGTAAATATACATATATAACACATGATCTATGTAATGTAAAATTACTAGCCCATCCCTTGAGCCAGTACCATTCTTTGTTTGTTTACTGAAGTGCAGTTCACACTTTGCGAATAGTTCCTTCATTAAACTTTCCTCAGATTGCCTAGCTTTATCCTCTGTTTCATGCTGGGCCCTTGAGTGATAAAAACTAGTGAGACTGAGTGTCTCCCTAGGCCTCTTTTGGCCATATCAGTGTCTTCTGTGAACTTTCTGCTTTTATTTTCTGCCCACTGTCCTTGTTGTTAGAGTGATTCCTTGATTTGCAAACAGTTTTCATATTAATATTACCTCAATACTAATAATCTATTGTCTGTTAACATAAATCAAAAACATTTTTAAGTCTGTATTTTGCCTTTCAAACTTTGTTCTTGGCATTTTTGTAACCAGTAAGTTTCCCCTTTTTATATAGTTATATTTGGCAATATTTTCACTCTGTGTCAATGGTCAGCCATTTTTATAAATGGGCAGATAGTAAATGTTTTCTGTTTTGCAAATTATGTGATCTCTGTACTCGACACCATCACTGTAGCACCAACGTAGCCAGAGACATACATAAACAATGTGTCCCAATAAATTTTTTGTTTATAAAAATAGGTGGTGAGCCAACCCCTGTTCTATAGCTTTTGCATATTTTCATTTATTTAAGAAGACTCTTCCTACCCTAAGGTCATAAACAAATTATTCTGTAGTCTCTTCTAAATATTAAGGATATTTTTATGTTAAGATTTTTAAGCTATTTTGAATTGACTTTTGTGACTGGTAGACTCTAGCTCTATTTTTTTTTCTCAATGAATAGTCAATTTCCCCAGTCCAATTGATGTGAAATGCCACCTTTGTTTATTTACTCAACAAATATTTATTGAGGGTCTACTATGTGCCAGCAAATATATGTATTTATTTCTGGGTTTGGTATTCTAGTCTGTCAACCTGTTTGTCTATTTATGAGTCAATAGCACAGAATTTTACTGTTTTAAATACCATACATTTATAATATGTTTTGATGTCTGAGAGAGCAGATCCCTTTTTCTTTCTTTTAATTATCTTGTTTTTCTTGATATTACTATTTCAATCTGGATTTCAAGATTAGCTTGTCAACTTCTATGAAAAATCTTGTTGGGGTCTTGATTGGGAGTGCATTAAATATTTATAGAACCATTTGGGCAGAGTTGACATCTTTGGATATTGAATCTTATCAGGAATGTGGTAATTTTCCAGGTTTCCTTTTAAGGCACTAATGCTTAAAATACCCTTAGGAGGAAGACTGGATTCTCCGTCTTGTCTGCTCACTGTGTCTCAGAGTGACCCCAGACTGACAGGTGGACTTTGCACCAACTCAGGCTCCCCTTCCCTTTTTCTGGGACCCTCTAGGAAGTTAGTGTGAAGTTTGTTGATGTATCAGGAGAGACTTCCTTATTCTAGGATCATTCTGCATCTCGAAGAAACAAAGATTCCAATGGTAATTTTACAACTTCAGGCCAGTTGGTCAAATACTTCTTTATATATTCAGTGTTAGGAATCATGCAAAATCTTGGAAGTCAGTTATTCAGGAAGATATGCTTATATATTTGTGTCATCAACTAAACACAGTGATTTAAAGACCTTTAATGGACAGTTAATGAGTGATAACCATGAGCCAGGAAATGTGTTAGCTGCTAGGGCAGGGTGAAAATGCTGTATTTTCTATGTAATGAATTTCCATTCCAGGACTGGAGAACACAGCTTAAAGTCTAAGACTTGTGAGCAAGGAGTTGTTCTCAGGAGCGTACCCAGGGGGCTGTGAATCACAGGACAGGAGACTTGGCCTACCTGAGATTCGGCAAAAGCTTTCTGGAGACAATGATGCCTAGGCTGAGTCTTAATGAAAAATTAAGCTTAAGTCTAGCAAAGAAAAGTGGGGAGGGCACTTCAGGGAGAAGGAGAAGCTTACATGAAAGCACTGAGATGGGAAATCTCCTGGTATTTGCATTAAAGGCGTTATAAGCAGTTTAGCATAACTATGCAATATAATGCAAGGGGAAAGGTAGGATCTAGAGAACAGGAGATAAGCAGGGGTCACAGAAGACCAGTGATCCAAAGAGAGTGTTTTTGTTGTTGTTGTTCTTGTGAGTAGTTCGGTATTATTGAGTTTTCCTTGGAGCCTGGGAATGGCTTTGTCAGAGATGTTTATTAAGTTACTCGCTGGCTGAGTGTAAAGGACAGATTTAATGGACATAAGCCCCAAATCAAGGAGACCATTAAGGAGGGAGTTCAACAGTTCATTTCGAAGATGAGGTTGATCTGAACTAGGAAAAAAGAAAAGAAGGGACCATATTCCGGGCTGACCTTGAGGCACAGTGGTTCAAAACACAGGCTCTACAGTGATGAGATCCTGAATTCTAGTCCTTGCTGGAAGTAGACACTTGGAAGGGGTTGGGTTTTGCTCCGTTAAGCCCCAAAATAGAAAAATTACTTTCTATTCCCTAAAATAGAAATATATCAATAGCCATTTCAGTCATTTATTGTGAGGACCAAATGAGATACCAAATTCCTGGCCCATAACAGGTACTTAATATACATTCCTTGTGGGGCTGCTGATGAGGGAGGGTGACAAAAGTTGCTGCCATATTTCCTGAGTAGGAATAAGAAATGAATCTCTTTGGCTTTATTTTAAAGTAAGGACCAGGAAAATAAAAGTTGTTTTGTTGGTCCTACAAGGAAAAAGTTTGGTAGACCAATGAAAAAAATAAACTCTTGAGAGTATCCAAAATAATCTTGGTTTGCTGGTAGTGAACAGTTTTGAAACAGTGGCTTTGGTTTATGGTAAAGGACAGAATGGGCTTCCCTGGTGGCTCAGTCGGTAAAGAATTTGCCTGTCAATGCAGGAGACATTCGATCCCTGGGTCAGGAAGACCCCCCTGGAGAAGGGAATGGCAACTCACTCCAGTATTCTTGCCTGGAGAATCCCATGGACTGGCATTGTCTATGGGGTCACAAAGAGTCAGACACGACTTAGTGACTAAACAACAAACAAGATAGGAAGGATTCTGTCCGTGGTTCTGGAGATAACACTTATGTCTAAACTTGGGGGAGGGAGAAAAAGGAATCATCTTCTTTTCCATGAGCCATGAAGATCCAAGCCCATGTGGTAGTTAGAAGGGGCAGGAAACGGGAGTCAGGTCAGGTTGCAAAGAAGACATGTAATTTGTCTCAGAAAACCTGAATCTTGGTTCTGCTGTGAGTATACTGTTCTACTGCCCTGAGTATATCTTATAATCGTCACGTACCTCAGTCCCCTCAGTCTCCTCATTTGTAAAAAGGGAGTGATAAATAATGATATATAGCAGCTTAATGATAAACACTAGCAGTATATAATCACTCACTCCACCTAGTTGTAAAATTCAAAGGAGATGGAGGTGGTAGAGGTACCATCAATTGGAAAGTGGTGTTTAAATATTAGCCATCATCTTGCTAAGTGAAGGTGGGGCCTGGGGGCAAGGTTGAGTGTCTGGAAACTGCTCCACACCACAGCCCAGCAAGCTTCCAGTCCAGGAAAGAATTCAATTATTGCAGCGTGTAATTTTCTGTTTGCAAAGCTCATATTGTGTATGTAATTGAATCAGAATAAAGAGATCCAAAGGCTGTGGGCTCGGGATAAGGCTTTCAAGCTGGACTCCAGTGAAGCCAGGCTGGAGGGGGCTCAGCTGCGGGGCAGGTGGGAGGACGTGGGGGGACATGGCTAACAAAGGACCCAGCAGGCCTGGGAGCAGGGGCGCTGCTCCTTCTTTTGCTTGGTTCCTCCCAGCCTCCTTTCCCCCAGGGACACAGAGCCCCTTTGGCTGGGGAGGCGTCTCCAGGTGCGACTCCCCCTGGGCTGGACGGCTCTTTTCTCGTTCGCCAGATCAGAAGCCCCCGCTGTTTCAGGCTGAAGACTCTTATCTTTCTCACCTCAATCCAGCCTCTCGCACCCTCCTCACTGCCCACTGCCTGTTTCAACAGGGTGCATTTAAAGCCAGGAAGGTACCTCTTAAGAAAGAGATGTTGGAAGCTCGGTCAATAGTCATGGGGTGATTTGGGTGGCATGACTCAGGGTCCCAGTTTGCCCAGGACTGTCCCATGTTAGTCTCAACCCCAGGCATATTGGGTGTTCAGTCCTCCTTATCTGGGGAGAAGATGGATTTCAGGGCAATGAGCTGTAAGATTCAGAGAACCAGATAGGGAGTCAAACAGCCTCCTCTTGGATGCAGCGGTCCAGCCTCCTCCCTGAGGCCTGGGAACAGCACCAGACCCTGTGCAGGCTGTGGAAGAGGAGGCTGTGATTTTTCTGAAGTTGGTGCTGCTGGAAGGACAGAAGAGGGGAAGCACAGGGGGAGGAAGGAAGCGCTGTCCTTGTTCTCTGCACACTTGTCCATCCCAGGCCTGGTCCTGGTCAGCTGGCTCTGACCACCCTCAATGCACCTGCGGCAGCCAGGACCCCAGTCCCCCTTCCCCATTCTAGCCTCTCGCCCTCTCTCTCTATCTCCTCTGCCAGCCTGCTCTAGCCCTTCCATTCCTCTCCAACCCTGGGGGAAGTGATTGGGATTTGGCAGTTGGACCAAGCCAGGGAGACCAAGAGATTGAATTCCAGCAAAGAGCCAAGGGCAGGATCGGAGTCCAGCTGCCTAATGACATTTTCTGAGCGCTAACAAATCCAAGTCCAAGACAAACAGCCCGGAGCACCTAGGAGAGAAGGAGGCTGGCAGCTAGCAGAGAGGGAGGCAGGGAAGAGAGGAGGAAATGGGGACTGGGAGAAAGACAAAGTGAGGAAAAAAAGAGAAAACAGAAAAAAAAAAAAAAGGAGCACACCCAACCCAATGGCTCCAAATCTCTCCCACATCTGCAGAATCAGAAACACTTATTAATAGCCAGCGAAAGGCAAAGAGGAAGTATCTCATTGTCTGCCGCTGTCATCCCTCACTCTGACGAGCACTTAAAATGTCAAGACCCCTTTCAGCAGCTATGCACAAGCAATCAGGCCCTCTCATCGGTCACTGCGATTTTGCAGCATTGCATCTCAGTCCTTACAACTTATTTCCACGCTGCGTTTGGAGACAAGGCGAGTGTGAGCACATAAACAAGCACTGTCTTTTGGAAGGACAGCTGGTGGGGAGGGGGCCGGGGAGGCTGGAAATGGAGGAGGAGACCAGATCCTGTCTAGCCCGCTCTGGGAGGTGGGAGAAAAGGTCATCACACGCAGACGTGTGGAGGACTGAGTCTGGACAGGGGGCAGGCACTGAGCACAGAAGGTTTACCTTGTTTCAGAGAGTGAGAGCCCTTGGCTGTTACAATTGGAAAGGAGATTCCACGTGTAACTTTTAAGCAATAAAGGATTATTTTGGGGAGGTGGGGGTTCTGATTACTCAGTGTCTCTTCTGGGGGCAAGATAAGACAAAGGGGCTGCAGCAGGTGGGACTTAGGTAGGATAAAAGGAAGGACCTCCTGACCCATAGCTTCAGTTATAAAGACAAAGGGGCCTGGACAAGTCACTTTCCCTGAGGATATTCCACTGCTCTTCCAGGCCACCCACCTGACATACTTGGCTGGAGGCCTGGGAATGGGAGATACAAGGCTTTCTCCAGCAGCTGTGTCTCCTGCTGTGTATGTCTGCAGGTGCTGCCGTAACCAGGCGCCGAGGGCTGGGGGGCTAACAACAGAAATGGGTTGGCTCCCGGTTTTGGAGGCTGGATGTCCAAGATCAAAGTGTCAGCAGGGCTGGTGTTGAGAATCTGTTCCATGCCTCTGCCCTAGCTTCTGATAGTTGCCGGCCATCTCTGGGGGTCCTTAGCTTGCAGGAGCATCACTCCAAGTCTGCCTCCTTCTTCTCATGATGTTTCCCCTACGAGAGTGTCTGTGTTTAAGCTTCTCCCTTGCATAAAGATACTAGCCATGTGGGATCAGCGGTCCATCCTACTTCAGAATGGCCTCACCCTAACTAATTACATCAGCGACAACCCTATTCCCAAAATAGTCGTATTCCAAGGTCCTGGGGTGATGACCTCAACATATGCATTTTAAGGCGGCACATTTAACCTGTAACTCTGAACGGTTAGAAATAAAAGATTATCAAGAGGGTCAGTGGGCTTCCCTAGCGGCGGAGTGGATAAGAATCCACCTGCCAATGCAGGAAACATAGGTTCTATCCCTGATCCAGAGAGACTCCACGTGCCTCAGAGCGACTAAGCTGGTGTGCCACAACTACTGAGCGCTCTAGAGCCCATTCTCCACATAAGAGAAGCCACTGCAATGAGAAGCCAGCACGTTCATACTGCAATGAAAGAAAGCCCGTGCAAAGCAATAAAGACAATAAATTTTTAAAAATTAAAATAAAAAAAGAGGGTGGGTGACCCAAGAAGTCAGAATTTGGAGAAAGAATTCCAGCCTCTATGCCCTTTGGCTCCATAAAGGCTCCTCCATGTTATTTCTATTGGAGGAGCTTGGATCTGTTTCTTAAACTCAGATCTCTTCTTTTCCTTGACTTTTACTCCCCAAAGCAGCAGACGGTCCTGACATTACAAATGAAGGCAGCTCGTGGGCTCCTTAGCTTAAAGGGCTGGCTGGTGTCCAAAGTATCCTAACCACAAGAAACTCATAACAGCACAGGCAGCACACCTCCCCATTGCCTTCCCACAGGTTTCAGAACAGATCCGATGAATCTGCTCACTTCGGAATGGGGAGAAGGTAAAAGTTTTACGCATCTGGTTTTATGCTGACCTGATGATGACACTGCCCAGGGATCCAGTTAATGTTCAAAGAAAAATGACCTGTTGTTCAACATGCTCCATAATGTCCATCCAATTCAATTAGTTAATAGAATCATGAAATGTCAGTGCTGGGAGTGTAGAGATAATTCAATCTAAGCTCCTCATTTTTTAGTTGAAGAAAGCAACGCTGAGGAAGCGCAGAGCGTTGCCTGCCTGTATCGTTAGGGTCTTGTGTGGAAACACTCAGGTTTGAGCGCTCCCAGCCCAAGGCTCTGAATTCGGTGTGCATCTCCTGAGCACCTACTGTAACCAGAGTCCAGTGCAGGGCTCTGTCCTGGAGGAGACAAGGATGGGTATAGACCAAAAGTGCACAGCGGCTGTCCCTGGCCTGGTCTGATGCGGAAGCAGGGCATGCTCTTCCCTGCTGGGGTGGTGCCAGCAGCTGCCCTTCGCTTGGTGGCATTGCCTATGAAGGCTGCAGCTGCAGGCTCAGTGAGAGGCTTGGGGCACCTGAAGTTGACTAGCGGATGGACAAAAGGACCCACAGCTTGGACCTCACTGACCCTGCCTTTAAAGAGAAGAACTAACACAACAGAACACCTGTGAGCAGATACCAGCACCCACAGCCTGGCCCATCTTTCTGCTCTCTCTTGGCAGTTCCCAGGTCCTCCAGCCTGCCCCTCGCTCACTTACAAACTGAGCCAGGGGCCAAGAGTGCTGTTTGAGGCAGCATGAGGGTCTCTGCCTGATACAGCCTGGGCCCACAGTCTGTTGTCTTCAGAGCTTTTCAGCCTGGGCTGGCGGGGCCGTTCTTGGGAATCTGCAGTTTCCACTCCTGGCCTCATCCTTAGACTCCCCGTCCCAGACCCTGGCATCCAGTTAATCAGAGGCTGAGCCAGAAGATCAGACACGGAGACAAGCAGGAGATTGTGCATCTTCCCTGGGTGCTCTGATTTCCCGGTAGAGTCCTGAGCCACTCTCAAATGTACCTGGAATTTAGGGAGGCTGATTTCTGCCTACATTCTAACTGGAGACTGGGAGGGAAATGGACTCTCATCCCCTGACCTAAAGGGAAGGAAGTGCCAAGAGAATGGGGTTTGAGTTTCAGAAGGGGATGTCGCAGAGGTGGAAACTTGAAAACAAACAGAGGTACCAGCAGCGTCGTTTTAGTGATAGTCATGGTAACGGACACCATCGGAATCGTAGCCGGCATGGGGCCTGCTCCTGAGGCTCCAAAGTGGATGCAGCCTTTGCTGTTTTCCATTCCTCTTTGTCATTATTGTTGCTGTTTTAAATTCTTGGGGTTGTGAACACAGCAAGCCCCAGTGCACAGTGGCACCACACACATGTACTCTGAAATTCTTACACACACACACAGAGATCCTTCTTTTCCTGGGTTCCCTATAAATATGTTCTCCTGGATCCCTAGGTGAACTCAGGAACATGCAAATGTGTCCCAGACACAAAGACACACCCTGGGGTACTCATGCAGAGACACAAGCGTCCTTTTCACACTCCTACATCTGCTTAAAAATATAGGACTACTATAGTCAGAGGTCAGCTGCGGCCTTGTACCTGGGTCTCCTGCTGCTTTATTTGTGCTCCATAATCATGTTGACACCCTTACAGTTTTACCTGACATCTGCACGTGTATATTCTTGCTCACTGGCAAAAATATGGTCCATGGAGGTCCTCATACCCAGCATCTTGGCCAGGTGTACCACACTCCTGGATGCCAAGTACATACAACTGACTATGTCTCCTTACTTGACATGCTTGAGCACTCATGTAACTATGTTCAGCATCTGCTTCCATAAACGTATACGCTTGACCACAAACGAATGCCTGTTTGCCCACCCTGTCTTATGCTTTCCTGGTGGCTCAGAGGGTAAAGAATCTGTTTGCAATGCAGGAGACCTGAGTTTGATCCCTGGGTTGGAAAGATTCCCTGGAGAAGGGAACAACTACCCACCCCAGTATTGTGGCCTGGAGAATTCCATGGACAGAGAAGGCTGGCGAGCTACAGTCCATGGGGTCACAGAGTCAGACATGACTGAGCAGCTTTTACTTCCCTTCACTTTCTTGTGTCCCCCTAAGGATGAGATGGTTAGATAACATCACTGACTCAGTGGACATGAATTTGAGCAAACTCCTGGAGATAGCGAAGGATAGGGAAGTCTGGCATGCTGCAGTCCACGGGGTTGCAAAAAGTGGGATACAACTTAGCAACTAAACAACAATAACAAAGGATCTCTCGGCGCTATGAGGGCAGGCTTGGATGATCAAGCAGAGTTGCTCCAACAAAAACTAAACAAGACACACTCCAGAGTTGCCCTCCTTACCTGGCCTCTCTCTCTCTTTCTCTCCATCAGCAAAACCCAGAGTACGTTTCACATGCCCCATGCAAGGTGGGAGAGGGAACACAAACAGTCAGAGATGGGGCTTTGAGGCCTGTGGGCTCCACAGCAGGCAAAAACGGGCAGCAATGTTGTACCAGAGTCAGTGTGTTTTTAAAAAATTGCACACATCTCCCAAGGAAGCAGAAAAAATCAAAGCCTCGTCATTTAAAATCCCCACACAACAGAAGGAGAAATAAACATAGAGCTCTCAAAAGAGGCTGAGGCTCCCGCATGCTTCCCTCCCTCCCCAGAAGAAAAGACAAACAGAAAACAAATCAAAAAACAAATCTGGACTGAAAGGAACAATTGCCAGATGAATAGCTCCGGGCTTGCTTTTCGCCCTGGGAAACTCGCTCCCCGAACCAGAGAGGAGGGAATGAGAAGGGCTCGGGCGGGAGCTGGTCAAAAGGGCTGCATAAGTTAGGCTGAGCCTGGTGATGGGGTCCTGATTCCTGGAGAACCAGATAGAAAGATCACAGGCTTGAGAAGGAAACAGACTTGTAGATGTGGTCATGGTCTCTTGTTTAATGGTATGTGAACTTGGACAGGGCACTTGGTCTTGGAGCCTCAGTTTTCTCACCTGTAAAACAGGGATAATACAAGGTCCTTGTGCCCAAGCTTGGCTGCGAGGGTCAAATGACCTCAGGATTCAGGAACAGGGGAGGTCTCCAGGCTCCTGCCTCCAATCACAAATGCTTACCTGTGTGCATGCTCAGTCACTTCAGTCATGTCCTACTTTTTGTGACCCTGTGGATTGTAGCCCACCAGGCTCCTCTGTCCATGAGATTCTCCAGGCAAGAATACTGGAGTGGGTAGCCAGGCCCTCCTTCAAGGGATCTTCCCAACCCAGGGATCAAACCCGCATCTCTATGTCTTCTGCATTGGCAAGTGAATTCTTTACCACTAGCACCACCTGGGAAGCCCTAGACACCTTTACAGTACAAAGTTTGCCTTCACTCCTGGGGGAGAAAGATGTCTAAGGGGAGAGGGAGAGTGACCGTAATGGGCTCCCTTCTCTACACTATTGATGGTCTTATCCGAAGACCCTCTGCTCCTCCTCCTGCTGGTGGAGGTCTCCTCTCCTCCAGTTTCTCTTCTCAAGAAATGAATAGATCTTTCTTGTTCACCTTCCATGCTTAGGAAGTGAAAGTCGTTCAGTCGTGTCTAACTCTTTGCAACCCCATGGACTATATACAGTCCATGGAATTCTCTAGGCCAGTCTTCTGGAGTAGGTAGCCTTTCCCTTCTCCAGGGGATTGTCCCAAACCAGGGATTGAACCCAGGTCTCCCGCATTGTGGGCAGATTCTTTACCAGCTGAGCCACAAGGGAAGCCCCAGGATACTGGAGTGGGTAGCCTATCCTTTCTCCAGCAGATCTTCCTGACCCAGGAATAGAACCAGGGTCTCCTGCATTGCAGGCGATTCTTCACCAACTGAGCTATCTTGGCCCCATATGAAAGTCCCATGCAGACCTATAGGTCTAAGATTGAATCTCTGCTCCTCAATGCTGCAGTTTAGCTGGGGAAAGCTGACCCTCGCCTGAGAAATATTAAAGCATCCTTGTATCAGTCATCTTGGGCTGCTGGAATAAACTCCCACTGGCTGGGTGCCTAAGCAATAGAAGTTTTTCTTCCCACAGTTCTGGAGACAAGAGTCCAATATCAAGCTGCTGGCAAGTTCAAGTCCTGGTCAGGGCTATTCCTGGCTGGCAGATAGCCACGTTTTCCCTGTGTCCTCATGGGGCTTTTTCTGTGAGCTCACAAGGAGAAAGATTTCTGATATCTCATCCTCTTCTTAAGCATGCTAGTCCTTTGGGATTAGAGCCTCATATCTATGACCTCACTTAACCTCCATTTACCTTGTTAAAGCCCTCCCTGGTGTCTCAGATGGTAAAGAATATGCCCGCAATGCAGGAGACCCAGGTTCAACCCTTGCATTGGGAGGATTCCTGGAGAAGGGAATGGCTACCCACTCTAGTAGTCTTGCCTATAGAATTTCACAGCCAGAGGAGCCTGACAGGCTATAGTCCATGGAGTCGCAAAGGGTTTTCAGATACGACTGAACAACTAACACTAACTAATTAACTAAGCCCTCTCTCCAAATATGTGTATGGACATGTATGGACATAATTCAGTCCATTACATGCCCCATCCCTGATTCCATATGTCCTTGAAGCCAGATGTCATAGAAAGCTGGCCAGTCCAGAAGAGGCTACCCTGTGGCATGTGCTTTGGTATGAAAAAGCATAGAACCTGGAGAGGAGAAAGAACTCAGATTTAATTCTCAGGTAATGTATGCCTGGCTAGCAAATGTGACCAAAGACAGGGGTTAATATCTGGACTCCTTCCTGTTCCAAGAAGACTAGACCTCAGTGAGCAGATGACAGATAAGGCCAACTGCTGGCTTACACAAAGAGAGTGCTGGAAACCAAGTAGGAACATGAACCTTCCCTTGAAGAACTGAATGTGCAACCACACATAGATTGCCATGCAGGGCTGAATGAGATGCCAAAAGGTGACTCTGAGCAAGCCCCTTGTCTATTAGGAGAACTCCTACAGTTCTTCCCCTACCCAGCTCAAATGCAGTTCATCTACAGACCATTGTTGTTGTTGTTCCGTCACTCAGTTGTGTCCAACTCTTTGTGTGACCCCATGGACTGAAGCATGCCAGGTTTCCCTGTCCTTCACTATCTCCTGGAATTTGTTCAAACTCATATCCATTGCAGAGAAGGCAATGGCACCCTACTCCATTACTCTTGCCTGGAGGAGCCTGGTAGGCTGCAGTCCATGGGGTCGTGAAGAGTCGGACACGACTGAGCAACTTCACTTTCCCTTTTCACTTTCATGCATTGGAGAAGGAAATGGCAACCCACTCCAGTGTTCTTGCCTGGAGAATCCCAGGCATGAGAGAGTCTGGTGGGCTGCCATCTATGTGGTCACACAGAGTCAGACACGACTGAAGCAATTTAGCAGCATATCCATTGAGTTGGTGATGCCATTCAACCATCTCATCCTCTGTCACCCCCTTCTCCTGCCTTCAATCTTTCCCATTATCGGGGTCTATTGCAATGAATTGGCTCTTCCCATCAGGAGGCCAAAGTTTTGGAGATTTAGCTTCAGCATCAGTCCTTCCAATGAGTATTCAGGATTGATTTCCTTAAGGATTGACTGGTTTGATCCCCTTGCTGTTCCAGGAACTCTCAAGAGTCTACTCCAGAACCACAGTTTGAAAGCATCAATTCTTTGGCACTCAGCCTTCTTTATAGTCCAACTCTCACATCCATACATGACTACTGGAAAAACCATAGCTTTGGCTATATGGACCTTTGTGAGCAAATGATGTCTCTGCTTTTTTAACACACTAACTTTGTCATAGCTTTTCTTCCAAGGAGTAATCATCTTAATTTCCTGACTGCAATCATTGTCCACAGTGATTTTGGAGCATAAGAAAATAGTCTGTCACTATTTTCACTTTTCCCCCATCTATTTGCCCTGAAGTAAATAGAAGAGATCTATTTACTTATGATCTTAGTTATTTGAGTGTTGCGTTTTAAGACAGTTTTTTTCCCTCTCCTCTTTCACCCTCATCAAGAGGTTCTTTTAGCTCCTGTTCACTTTCTGCCATTAGAGTGGTATAATGTGTATATCTGAGGTTGTTGATATTTCTCCCAGCAATCTTGACTCCATCTTGTGATTCATTCCACCCAGAATTTTGCATGATGTACTCTGCGTATAAGTTAAATAAGCAGGGCTGGAGTTAAATAAGCATGGATGATACACAGCCTTGACTTATTCCTTTCCCAATTTTGAACCAGTCCGTTATTCCTTGTCCAGTTCTAACTACTGCTTGGCCTGCGTATGGATTTCTCAGAAGACAGGTAAAGTGGTCTGGTTTCCCATCTCTTTAAGAACTTCCCAGTTTGCTGTGATCCACACAGTCAAAGACTTTAGCATAGTCAATGAAGCAGAAGTAGATGTTATTCTGAAATGCCCTTGCTTTTTCTATGATCCAACAGATGTTGGCAGTTTGATCTCTGATTCCTCTGCCTTTTCTAAACTCAGCTTGTACATGTAGAAGTTCTCAGTGCTCGTACTGTTGAAGTCTAGCTTGAAGGATTTTGAGCATTACCTTGGCATGTGAAATGAGGGCAACTGTATGGTAATTTGAATATTTGTTGGCATCACTTTCCTTTGGGACTGGAATGAAACTGATTTTTTCCAGTCCTGTGGCCACTGCTGAGTTTTCCAAATTTGTTGGCATATTGAATGCAGCACTTTAACAGCATCGTCTTTTAGTATATGAAATAGCTCAGCTGGACTTTTATCACCCCCACTAGCTTTATTCATAGTAACACTTTCAAGGCCCACTTGACTTTAGAATCCAGGATGTCTGGCTCTAGGTGAGTGACCACATGAACAGAAGAGCCTGGAGGGCTATAGTCCATGGGGGTAGCAAAGAGTCAGACCTGACTTAGTGACTAACCGTTTCAGTTTCTACAGACCATCCTCTGCCCCAAACACACCCATACACCCCAATCACTATTTTGTATTCTGTGCATTCATGGTATTTGGTGCCAATCTTTTTTTTTTTTATTAGTTTTGCCAAACAATGACATGATATCACCATGGGTTTACATATGCTCCCCCTCCAGAACCCCCCTCCCTCCTCCCTTCCTCCTCCCTCCCCCCAGGAAATCTCGATGCACCAGCCCCAAGCATCAGTCCTGGGCTGGCGATTTATTAGACATATGGTAATTAACATGTTTCAATGCCATTCTCCCATATCATCCCACCCTTTCCCTCATCCACAGAGTCCATAAGTCTATTCTGTACATCTGCGTTCCTTTTGCTGTCTCGCATGCTGGGTTCTCGTTACCGTCTTTCTAAATTCCATATATATGCGTTAATATACTGTATTGTTGTTTTTGCTTCTGGCTTACTTCACTCTGGATAATGGGCTCCAGTTTCACCAATCTTTTAACCGCATGCTCAAGTTGCTTTTTTGGTCATTCTCCCTTTATAGGGTATAAGCTCCTTGAGGGAAAGCGCTTGTCCATCTGATTCACAAACTTCACTGCAGTATATAGCAAGTGGAGCCTGGTAATAAGGTGACCAACCATCCTGATTTGCCAGGGACTGAATGGTTTCCTAGAACAATGGACTTTTAGTTAAAGCCAAGAGAGTACCAGGCAAATGGGAATGATCAGTCACCCTACCTGGCACATGGTAAGCATTTGGCAAACAGCTAATATGCAAATGGGTGCCTCCAAAGTGGGAGAACTGGGTTCTATCCCTGGGTCGGGAAGATCCCCTGGAGAAGGAAATGGCAACCCACTCCAGTATTCTTGCCTGGAGAATCCCATAGACAGAGGAGCCTGGTAGGCTACAGTCCACGGGGTTGCGAAGAGTCAGCCCTGACTGAATGACTTCACTTTCACAATAAAGAAGGAAAAGATCCGGGAAATAGTTATAAAATGATGAAAGGGATGAGGGTGGTAATGGGAAGCACCCAAAAAGACTCCCCAGAGATAAGGCTTTATTGGCCGGGGAAGAAAGATGCTAAAAGTAGATATAACCCAAATCTTTAAGATCAGCAGCTGGAAACACAAAAAGCTTTAAGAACATTTGAATATATTATGGTTCACAGGGACAAGCCAGAGTGTTTGGGTCTACCTGTAACTTTTCAAAGACTGATGTATAAAATGACTATATATTCCCCAAAACCCCTCATAGAGACAGACCCCTGGATTGCCTGGCTCATGAGCTGAATCGCTGTTTCCATTCAGCACATAAATATTATCAAAACAGCATTAAAAAGGAATTTTAAGGAAGGAAAATAAATTGCTCCTGTTGACTAAAGCCAGTCCAACAACTAATTTTCTTTTTATATATTCTCTTTCAGTCCTTGCTTATAATTCCACATAATTATAATCAGAGTGAACATACAAATTTGTATACCATTTTTTTAAAACTATAGATTATGTGGCAAACATTTTTTACGTTGTCACATTGTCTCCATGGTTAGTTTTTTAATGGCAGTAGCATAGTCTATAACTCACTTAACACATTATTGACCAGAGACATATTACGGCCACAGGTGTTAGCTTCTGTGAAAATCCCTCTGTCAATAATGTGTTAACAATTCTCCAGGGTTGACATTTAGATTGGTTCCAGTTTTCTACTAATAAAGACAATCCTTCAGTGACTATCTAGGTGCACATTTCTTGTTCCTTCTTTTGTAATATTTCCTGAGGTTAAATTCTTACAAGTGAAATTACTAGGTCAAGGGATAGAATAATCTTAAGGCTTATCCTTTCTTTCACCAAATATCTACTGAACAACGACTATGGGCCAGAGACTGTGCCAGGCACGGAGGATCCAAAGGTGAAAGAAAGAGCCAGTGTCTGCCATCCTGAGGGTCACAGGCAAGTAGGGACACAATGACTTAAGTGATACAGTTGGATACCTGCTGCTGTTGTGGTAGAAACAGACCTACGGGACCCTGGCGGATGACTTTTAAGTGCTGAGAAAGAAGGGCATGGTCAGTGTGGAATTTACTTGCAAATTACTTGGAACTCTTAGGAAATGTCAACCTGGTAGGCAGGCTGGGGATGGAAATTCTGAATAGGGGAAACAGCAAGATCCAAGTGATGATGACATGAGAAAATGCATTCTAGGACTTACTGGTGGCTTGATCATGCTGGGGTGTAGGTGCGGGCATGGAGAGGGTTCCCAGAGGCTGATGAGGGACAGGAGACCGGACAGGTAGGCAGGCAGCCTGTGCTATGCCAAAGAGTTTGTATTTTACCCTCAAGCTAGGGAGAAGTCAGTCATGTATTTTAAGCAGACTCTTGATACATTTTTACAAATTGTTCTCTAAGTTATTGGTACACAGTGACATTAAGAAAAGCTTTTCTAAAGTTGTCCTGTCCTGATTCTTTTTGGGATTCCTCCAGTCTCTATTTCTGCCATAGGATTGGGGTGGGGCAGGGAGGGAGGGAACCATGGCCTCTGGCCTGAGGCTGCTGTAGTCGAATGGAGAATGTTATAGTTGAATGGAGATGAGCTTTACCCCAGGAGAAAGAGATGGAGTTGCTGAAGATCTTCTAGGACTAGAAAAAGCAGAGAGGGGGTTAGAATAAGATGACTTCTGTCACCTCCCACAAAGTGAAGCTAACCCAACATCAAAGCTCACTCTAAAGCCCCTGAAGCAGAGGCTTCCTGGTCCCCTTACACTGCTCTAGAACCTTGCCCTGGGTAATGTGGCTTAGTCCCATTGACCAATGTGGGGAGATGCATGTGACCCCTTTATCTCAGAAGCCTGGAAGCTACTTGAACTTCCTGCCACTTGTTGACTGGGGCCCTAGAGAGAGCATCAGCCACTGGCCTTTCCTAGTTATCCCTTCTGCTCTCATATCCCTCATTTTCCCCTAAACACACAACGCCCATTAGTGACTACGGGGTTCTGAACAATGCTTTTCCTTCTACTGGGATTACCCTTCTTCTCTCTACCTGTCTGGCTAACTCTGCCTTGTCTTCTGGATCTGAAGCCAGGCTTCTTGAAGCCCTCCGAACCCTCTAAGAGCCCAGCCAGCCCTGGACTCTGCACTTACAACTCTCACTGTACTTGTCAACTAGGGCATCCTTGGGTGGGCGTCTTGATCTCTCAGTAGCCTGTGAGTATCTTGAAGGCATGGACCAAGCATTACTTATCTCTGATTCCAGTGCCCACCTAGATCTGGTACCTGCAGGTTCCAATTGAATTCTTAACTAATATTTGGTCATGTGATAAGCAGACTATGAGAAAGGGAAAAAGGGGAGGAGGGACAAGCACTCTCAGCTACAAAGGCCCCTGCGCTATATCATTTCATTGGGATGCATAAGAGATATTTGGAGCCCCTGAGGATGCTATTTGTCCCGTTTTCTCTTGGCTACATTTTCTCCTCTCTGCCTCCTGTTATCTTCCCCTCAGCTTCTAAAGATGCGATTAGGCATCCACCCCAGGTTCCTGTCTGCTCACCTTTCTCTCCACCCTGGGGCTGGAGCAGAGAGTGACGAAGCTGGGCCAGCAGCATAGAGTTTCCCTGCCGACTCTAATTCCTGTCCCTTATTAAATTCAAGGCTGATTTGGGCTGTGTGAGCTTTCCTGGACCAACTGCTGTCTGACCAATTCCTTTTCTTTTCCTCCCCCTGGTGACTAATAGCTGCTCTTTCCTCTCTTTGGAGTCTCAGAATCTCCTCTCTCCCTACTCCTCCCTACCTGTTCAGACCCACATGGCTCCCCAAAGCAAGGATCTGGGAAGCCAGGCCATGCCCTCCAGGTAGCTCCTTTGGGGCCTGGGGTTCTCTCTCCAGGGAGGGGCTGCTGAGAAAAGAGAGCATGACTGGGAGGGGGATGGAGGGCAAGGGAAGGAGTAGAGGGAATAGAGAGGCTGAAGCTGCCAAGCAATCGGGGAAGCTTCTGGAAAGGTAGGTAGAGCCTCTCTGAGAAGGACAGAAGGACATAAAGCCCAGGACAGATAATAGAGCCCCAGAGCAAGAAAGGATGGAAGATGGAAGATGAGATGACAGTGTAAGCAAAGGGCACTGAAGGATGGCAGAGGAGGAAGCTGGGTGAGGTTAGGAACCCAAGACAGCAAAACTGCAACAAAACAAATGTTCACACTTGAGAACATGCAACCTCTGCTCGTTTTCAGAGGCGTAGAGACACCTTGGAATGAGCACAGGGAGCCCCTGCTACGTGGATGAGCAGGGTGGGCCTTGCACCAAAGCTTCAGCCACAGAACCCTGTTGTGGGCACTCCCTGAAAGCTGAGTGTGCTGCACACACACTCACGTGTGTGTCCATGAGCCCAAGGCTAGCTGGGGGATTAGAGCCCAACTCTACCAGAGTCCAGATTTCAGGTGGGCAACTGAGGAAACACAGATGGTGCTAATACCTTGGGCACCAGGCAGGAGTATCTGCACACCCGTCTCACAGGGAGCCGGGGTCACACCAGGTGTCAGAAGATACGTGTTTGAATCCCAGCCCCTAGCCCTGGCCCTGGAACTAGTCGCTGGATGTCACCGAGCCTCTGCCCTCAGCCGTGTTCACAGCCTCAGCTCTGCAGCTTATCATAACTGGCAAAACAAGAGTACAGAAATGTTTCACAAATGGCAAAGCACTCCAGAAACAGCAAGTTGACTGCCCTCTTTCCAGCCAGGAGATCACAGGGCGGGACAGAGGGAGACCTCGGACACCCCAGGCTGCCTGCTAACTCCATATGGGTGGGTCTCCCCCCATTTTTGCTCCAGTTAATCTGAATTTCTCTCCATTCCACTGCACCAGCCTGCCCACCCCACCGCCAATCTCTCTCTCTCTCTTACCTCTGGGTCTTGGCACATTGCTCCCTTGGCCTGGATGTTACCTCACCTTCTCTTTGCTCAGCTAAAACAACTATTCTGCCTTCTGGTCTCAGCTGAGCTGTGGCTTCTTCCAAGAAGCCTTCCCAAACTCACCAGTGCTCATGAGTTCAGCATTGCTACTGCCTAGAAACCCTGTGTTTCTAGGATGTGTGTGAGAGAGAGAGACAGTGTCTGCATGAGGGGGAGGTGGCTGTGAGTCTCTCAGGCCTAATTATAGCCAACTCTAGGCCCCGGGACCAGCGTGGAGGATGGCCACAGCCGGGCGTGGGTGCCCGGCCACCTGGCTACCAGCTGCCACTCTCTCCGCACTCTTGGGGAGAAGCCACAGAAATCTGAAATGTTTTCTGGGTCACCGCCTAGCACCTGGTCTCTCACTGACTGAGCCCCAAAACCCGCCCTCGCCTATTCACAAGGAACAGTCGCCATGGTGGTGAATCAGCCTTCCGGGTCCCGCCGAGGGGGAGGCCCTGGGCTTCGGGGATCCCAGGCACCCTGGCTGGGCCACCTCTGCCTTTGTGAGCAGGGGTCTGTGTGGCTCACAGGGGATGCACCTGGGTCCAGATCTGCCTTCAGACACTCAGGACACACTGAGAACTTGCCTTCCCCGGGGTCCACCTTGCTTTCCCAAGTGAGGTACTCTCCCCCTGGAACAGGGCTGCCAGGCCCTTCTGTGGGGACCGAGCCCAGTTTATCACCTCATTTAAGCCTCTGCATGATGTCACCTCCTCAGAGCACCCCCCAACCCCCCACATCATTCTGTTTAAAAGAGGCCCCCTTCCACTTCTAAATCTCCACCTGCTCTGTTTTTCTCATACTACTCAATGTGACTGGGTAATAACCCTTTTTAGGTTTTGTGTGGAGTTTTTGGTGTATCCATTGTCTGTCTTCCTGCAGAATGAAAGCTAGAGAAAGGCAGAGATTTTGTTGACCTTGCTCCCACTATGCTGGCTGGTCTCCAGGAACTCTTCCTGTCCCTCTCTGCCAGCTCTGGCCTCAGAAGACTGATCTCTGGGCATTGTACCTCCCAGATCCTCTTGATGACCAGATCCTGGCTGGGTTGTGGCCAATGTGGGCACCAGAGAGAGATCAGAAGGCAGGGAATTCCTTCCCTTTGACACCAGGGATCTGGCAGGTTCATCCCTCCACACTGTGGCTCTCACAAACAGTCTTGCCCCTGTGATTCCAGGCTCCCAAACTACTCTCAGTAACTCTGCCACTTCTGGCTGGCCTTTTGTTTCTGATTTCAGAGCCCTCACCATGCCTCGGGGGTTCCCTTGGCCTGCTCACATCTCGGTAACGAGTGCTTCCACCTCAGCTTCTTCATCTGAACTACATGCACTGAAAACATCTCCTGCTGAGACTCTGACCCAACTCTGGTCCAGTGGAACAAATATTGTTGAATGAACGATTTCATGGCTTCCCTTCTGGCTCAGTGGGAAAGAATCCACTTGCCAATGCAGGAGACGTGGGTTTGATCCCTGGGTCAAGAAGATCCCTTGGAGAGAGAAATGGCAACCCATTCTTGCCTGCAAATTCCATGGACAGAGGAGCCTGATGGGCTACAGTCCATGGGGTCACAAAGAGTTGGACATGACCTAGTGACTAAACAAACAAACAAGACTGATTCCATGAATGTCAGGTGCCTCTGGCTGAGCCTCTCAGAAGCCCAGGCTCTGGTATGAAAGGACAGAATGGGAGGTGATAAGTTCAAGGCAGACATGGGCTCTCTGCATAGAACAGCCCTCCAAATCATTCTCAGACCAAGAGCACCATTCACATTTTTAAAGGTTATGAGTAAGAAAATTCCAGAGTCTCCCTCCGTGGCCTGTTCTTATGACTTATAACTCTCCCTGGCAGAAATATCTTCCTCATGTCTAACCCAAATCCCTTTTATTATAGTTGGAAACGCCTTCTTCTTGATCTAAAGATAAAGGTTGCATCTCTATGATATTATTCTAGGAAATCATTCCACTACATTTGCATGCAGCCTTCTAGTATGTTAATATATTAAATGAGAAAGGCAAAGAACACAAAATTTGAGTCCAGAAAAGCTGAAGTATTGGTTCTGGCACATTATGCTGAACAACTTCTGGCAACTCATTTAAGCTCCCAAATATCTTTTTGTCATCTATCAGTTGGGAATAATGGTGAGCCTGGCCCAGCCTACTCCTGCCTGCATTTATGAGCATCAGATGCAAAGACAGTGTCAATGACAAATAATTCTATATTCAAATGTTAACTGATACTCTCATCCTCTTCAGAGTATTTAATCCCAGGATCTGGAATTGGGCTTCCATAGTGGCTCAGTGGTAAAGAATCTGCCTGCCAATGTAGGAGGCATGGGCTTGATCACTGAAAGAAATGGCAACCCACTCCAATATTCTTGCCTGGAAATTTCCATGGACAAAGGAGTCTGGAGGGCTACAGTCCATGGGGTAGCAAAGAGTTGGACATGACTTGGAGAATGGGATTGTCTTAATGTTATCTTTTTCAAACCCTCCCGAAACTGAGCCACATTTTCCACAGGGCTCTCCCTGGTATTGTCTGTACCTAGGGCTTGAGATGGGGCGGGGGGGACCACAGTTTCTCTTCCATGACCTTATTGTATTTGTGGTCCATCTGAGCGCGGTGGGACAGACAGCAGTCTGATCAGGCAAAAGCTTTGGTTAGGATGCTGGATTCCCTATGAGAATGCCAATTCTGCCACCCACCTGGTTGATTTCTGAAGGAGGTATGCTACCTTGTGTTGACAACACAGAATGCCAACACTCTATACCTTTACTGGGGAACAAACTCGAAACGTCTGCTGCAGACTGTTATGAAGAGCCCAGTACAAGAAATAATCATCATGTGGGATTATCTGAAGGACATGCCGCCCAGCTTCTCCTCTAGATATTCTAGATTTTTATCCCTGGATCAAGTCAGATGATCTGAGAACTGCATTTCTGAACCAAATGGCTTTGGCTCCTTGTGGAAGCAGATTTATTGACTTGTGTTTAGTCATACTGTTTGAAGTTAGCACCGAAGCAACACTTGAAAGGAAAACTCTGAGTCTAGCTATTATATTTAATGGAAGAAGGGTATTTTTCAAATTGCCTGTGTGATTTCTCTGTTCCTTTTTGAAGTCCCATATGGGAAATCCTCAGTTTCAGCTTCTCCAGGGAAACTGGTCTAATTTTGACTAATGGACAATGCAAAATTCATCACCGATGAATTTTTGGCTTTCCTTTTGTCTTTGGTTGTTAGGAAGCTCAGTCCTTAGGGCATGAATTTCTGTGTTCTAGCTTTTCCTCTGTCTCATATTTCTTTTTCTCCTCATCTTCACTTTATCCCAACCACTTATCTATGTTTTCTCTTATTGTGGTGTATCATTAATTTTTGTAACACTTTAAAAAGCAGACTGGTGGTTCAGAGTACTATGAAAATTTGGCAAAGGGATCAGACTAGTGTAGACAAAAGTAAAATAAAGATAAGCATCCATTGAGAGATTGACAGTAGCACACATTTTTTTCATTAACTTTTCATATAAACTTTGTAATTTACTGAATGCTTACTGTAATATTAGGTCCAAGGGTTATAAAATAAATATTCATTATTTAGCAAATATTTATTAGGACCTGCCAGGTAATAGACATATAATAGGAAACAACATGACTTCAGCCCGTGCCTTCATGAAGTTTTACAGATGGCAAAGAATGCAAGTAATTTCACCAAAAACTACCTTCAGGTGTGAGGAATGTGTTCACTGGAGAAAGTACCAAGTGGGGAACCTAATTCTGTCTGGACTCTGAGGGGTCTGCCTAGGGAAGGAATGTTTAACCGATCTGAAGAGGGATAAGGAATTAGAGAAGCAAAGAGGATGAAAGAGGGAGGGAGGGATGTCCCCAGAAGAATGAACAACATATACAAACGTCAGGAGACAAAGGGGGTCATGTCTTTGGGTGAGTAGACAGGCAAACCTATTTTCACTTGTGAATTGGAATACTACTCAGTCATTAAAAAGAAAAACCTACTGATACACACAACTTGGGTAGATCACAAAGATAATATTGAGTGAAAGAAGCTGTTCTCAGAAGGTTACATACTATATGTATGATTCCATAGATATCCCATCTTTCAAAGAAAACCGCAGTGATGGGAGAACAGATGTTAGGACTTAAAGAAAGGGAAGAGTATGATCATTGCGTATGAAGAGGTAGATTTTATGTAATGTAAAAAGGTAGATTTTACAGGAGTGGTGGGATTTTTATTCTGATTGTGATGGTGGTATAGACCATTACCCGTGTGTTATGATTTATAGAACTGTAAACCAAAAATAGAAGTCAATGTTACTGTTAGCTTATTTAAACAGTAAAAGTTTAAGTCACAAAAGAAAAGTTTACAGCTGAAGACCTCAAAAAGGAAAAAGGGGGCTAGAGGATGGTAGACAGTGGATCTCGACAGTAACTGCATTTGTTTTATTTCTTACAGGATCTGAAGGAAAACACGAATCACCTTCACCAAGGCCGTGTTTGCACATTATCCTGATGATGGTGGGGAGCCATTGAGAGGTTTTGAGCAGGGAAGGACACAACTGGATTTGCTCGTAAACACAGTTCCTCCAGCTACGGTATGCAGAGTGGATTAAAGGGAGCCCCAAGGGGCTGTGGGGAGGCTAGGGAGGGACGGTCGGGAGGTCCTGGTGAGTGAAAGCAGCTTGGAGTAGGAAGATGAAGACACATGTTCATACACAGCAACAGCCTCTGCAGAGGTCCAAAGGGAAGGGGAAGAAAGGAGAACAGAGATGCTAGTGCTCTGGATGGCATAGAGGTGGCCATGGACCATGGGCCTCTCTTAGCAGAGTCCTGTGGCATCGCCAATCTATCAGGATGGGGTGGATAGTTCCCTTTCTAGTCTGGTCACTTGGGTTAGAAACCTGTTGGTCTCCTATGACTTGGTCCCCTCTTCCTAGTTTTGTTTTTTTTTAATTAATTAATTTTTTCCTTTACATTGTCGTGTTGCTTTTGCCATACATTAACATGAATCTGCCATGGTATTCATGTGTTCCCCTTCCAGAATCCCCCTCCCACCTCCCTCCCAATTCCATCCCTCTGGGTCATCCCGGTGCACCAGCCCTGAGCACCCTATATCATGCATTAAACCTGGGCTGGCGATTCATTTCACATATGATAACTTACATGTTTCCATGTCATTCTCCCATATCATCCCACCCTCGCCCTATCCCAGAGAGTCTAAAAAACTGTTCTATAGATCTGCGTCTCTTAGGGCTGATGGAAAAACCCGTGCAGGCAGTGGGCTTGACCCTGGGAGATGAGCAGCTGCTCACTCCAGGGTCTTTTCCATCTCATCCCATCTCCTTCCTCTCCTGGGCCCATTTAAATTTGGGAGAGGCATGGGTTGGGGTCCAAGGGCAGGAAAGGGAGGAGGAAAGGAAGGTTGTAATACTGCTCCTCCCAAAACCTGCTGAGAGATGGCTTCCCAGTGCTTTATCTTCCCTGGATATCAGCTGTCAGGATCTTATCAATCTGTGATTACCCAGCCTGCCTGGGTCTGTGCTAATTGGTTCTCTGGAGTAAAGTTACCTCCAATCTGTGTGCTATGGGTGCACAGCGGGAAATGATTTGAGCCAAGGAGGTTGTCTGTGATGACATGTCAGGGAATCACTGTGGTGACTGCAAGAACTGGGGCCAGACCCTGTCTTGGAGGGAAGCAACTGTTCCATGGGTTCCAATTCTAACCTGAAATGACCAGCCTCTTGCTTCTGTCATCTAACTTCTGTCTCAATCTGGGACAGATCTTCCATTTAAAAAAAAAAAAAAAAGCCTCCAAAGACCTGGGATGAAGGAATCCAAGGACTGAAGGCAAACTTAAAGATCACCCAAAGTCCAACATGTGTCTTCCCTTTGAGAGCCTCACCAAGAGGGCACCAGTTCACCTGGATGAGAGATCATTACCCCTTGAGTAGCCCCTGCCATGCTCAGAATGACTCTTTTCATTAAAAAGATTTTTGTTGATTTTTGAAAAACATATTGAGCTCAAACTGTCTGCTTACAATTTCATCTGCCCCTGTGGTGGCACTAAGCTAGCACAATACTTCCTCTTGACAACACTTCAGCTGTTTTCCCCTAAAATATTAGAACCCAATACCACAACGCACCCTGTACCTCAAGACAAGATCCTACGGGTCATACACAATCCCCTTTCATCACCTTCTACAAGCATGACACACCATGTCAACTGTCTGCCTCCAGAAAGGTCTTTAACTTGGCCATATCTGTCCACCACTGCTGGCACCACTCTGATCCAACAAGGCACCATCATCTCTGCAAGACTATGTGAGACCCTCTCCCCCAACCCTTCTGGTCTGCTTCTTCCCACTCTTACCACCCTGCAAGGAGCCCCACAATCTATTCTACACACAATAGCTAGAGTAATTCATTTGCCATTTTTTAACTGTGGTAAGATTTATATAACATACGATTTGCCATTCTGGCCATTTTAACATGTACAATTCAGTGGCATTAAGTACATTTCCAATGTTGCACAATCATCAGTATTGTCCACCTCCATAACTTTTTCAAAATTTCTGTACACATTAAACAATGACCTCCCATTTCTCTCCCCTAGCCCCTGGTAGTCTCTGATCTACTTTGTGTCTGTGAATTTGCCTACTTCCAGTACAACAATAGTGGAAGCATGTAATGTCCGTTCTTTTGTACTGTTCTTTCGTGTCTGGCTTATCTCACTTGGCTTCAGGTTTTCAAAGCTTATCCTCATTATAGCATGTATCAAAATTTTATTCCTTTTCAAGGCTAAATAATATTCCATTGTGCATATATACCACACTGTGTTTATCCATCCAGCTGTTGATCCGTGTGGTCTTAAGATGGCTACTTGATCCCTCTGAGTCTTAATTTCCTCAAATGCAAAATAAAATGAATAGTATCTTCTTTTAAAGATGGCTGTAATAAAACAAAGAATTTGATTTTACAAACTGCCAGAAGACCTGAACAGACATTTTTTTCCAAAGAAGACACACAGATGGCCAACAGGCACATGAAAAGATCCTCAACATCGCTAATCATCAGAGAAATGCAAATTAAAACCACAATGAGATATCATCTCACACCTGGCAGAATAGCTATCATCAAAAAGACCAAAAGTAACGAATGTTGGTGAGGATGTGGAGAAAAGGGAACGCTTATGCACCGTTGGTGGCAATGTAAATTGTTGGCAGCCACTGTAGAACACAGTATGGAAGTTTCTCAAAAGACTAAAAATAAAACCACCATACCATCCAGCAATTCTACCTGGGTATATATCCAAAAAAGCCAAAAACACTAATTCAAAAGGTACATGCACCCCAGTGTTCATAGAAGTATTATTTACAATTGCCAGGATATGGAAGCAAGCTAAGTGTCCACCAACAGATGACTGGATAAAGATGTTTTATACACACACACACACACACACACACACACACACACATATATATGAAAAAATTCTCAGCCATAAAGAAGAATAAAATTTGCAACAGTATGTATGTACTTAGAGCACATTATGGTAAGCAAAATGTCAGACAGAGAAAGACAAATGCTGTGGTATTACTTACATGTGAAATCTAAGAAATACAGCAAACTAGTGAATGCAACAAAAAAGAAACAGACTCACTGAAACCAACTAGTAGCTACCAGTGGTAAGAGAGAAGAGGAGAGGGACAAGATAGGGGTAGGTACAAACTACTATGTGTAAAATAAGTAAGCTACAAGGATATATTGCACAACACAGGGATTGTAGTCAATATTTTATAATAACTATAAATGGAATATAACCTTTAAAAATTGTGAATTACTATGTTGCATACCTGTAAGTTACACATCAATTATATCTCAATTTTTAAAAAGTAAAAAAAGTGGGCTTCCCCAGTGGCTCAGCAGTAAAGAATCCACCTGCAATGCAGGAGATGTGGCAATAGCCACAGATTCAATCCTTAGGTTGGGAACATTCCCTGGAGAAGGAAATGGCAACCCACTCCATTATTCTTGCTTGGAAAATCCCATGGACAGAGGAGCCTGGCAGCAACAGTCAATGGAGTCTCAAATAGTCGGACACACTGCTGCTGCGGCTACTAAGTCGCTTCAGTCGTGTCCGACTCTGTGTGACCCCATAGACAGCAGCCCACCAGGCTCCACCATCCCTGGGATTCTCCAGGCAAGAACACTGGAGTGGGTTGCCATTTTCTTCTCCAATGCATGAAAGTGAAAAGTGAAAGTAAAGTCGCTCAGTCGTGTCCGACTCTTCGCAACCCCATGGGCTGCAGCCCACCAGACTCCTCTGTCCATGGGATTTTCCAGGCAAGAGTACTGGAGTGGGGTGCCATTGCCTTCTCCAGGTCAGATATGACTGAGCAACTAAATAACAAGAGCTAAGCAAGATAGAGTAACAAATACAGATTGTCTACAGTAGGAGCTTAACAGATGGAAGTATCATTATAATTTATTGAGTATTCTGTTATCATCGTCAATGTTTTAACACCCTGAATTCTTCCTGGTATCCACCTAGCACTGTTCTTGGCATATGGTAGGCAGTCAATAAATATTTGCTAAATGATTAAGTGAAATTCAACTTGCCCCTAAATGAGCAGCTTCCTATCCCTACCCAGTTCCCTGCTACATTTCCTTATTTTTCTGTCACTATTTCTATTCTTCTAGTTAGCCAGCCTCATAAACCTTTATCACTTTTGGTCCCATCATTATATTTATCCTTTAAATCCAACAACTATATAGAGAGATAATAGTCATGATACCTCCCCATCTATAGCCTTTTCTAAGTACCTGGACTGTGGTTTTTATCAGATGACCCAGATTCTGACCCCACCCTACCTCTATCCACCATGCCTACCAGACTATTAGCTGATTGGACGAGGAATGGGCATCACTTGAGCTGGCTGACAACCTATAATATTATAATGTAACAGATATAGGAACCTGAGTCGATCAGACCCTTAGAAGTTTGAAGGCGTAGATACTGGGCAGCTGAGTCACTTAGCAGTGGGAGGACTGGAGGGTCATGATGCCTTGGAAAAGCTGAAGTTACTGCTGCTGCTGCTGCTGCTAAGTTGCTTCAGTAGTGTCCAACCCTGTGCGACCCCATAGATGGCAGCCCACCAGGCTCCTCCGTCCATGGCATTTTTCAGGGAAGAGTACTGGAATGGGTTGCCACTGCCTTCTCTGGAAGTTACTGAGGGAAAGGAAAAATGAATGATCAGAGAAAGCCAGTGGGTAGAAAGAAGAGAGTGGAGAAGCCATGTAGGAAGAAGGATTGTTTCTAGGATTCAGAGAGAGACAAACCAAAAGACCCCAAAGGACAAAGCCCAAAAGGGAAAGAGACAAAGATGGAAAGAGGAGCTGGCTCTGTGTGCCCTCTTGGGTTTCTCAGTGACTTCTGGGTTCAGCTCTAATTCCACTATTCCACTGGGGGTGTTAATCCCAGATGCCTTAGACTGTGGTTTATACTTTCTAGTATCTGGTATCAAGGGGCTTCTCAGGTGGCTCAGTGCTAAAGAATCTGCCTGCCAATGCAGGAGACTTGGGTTTGATCCCTAGGTCAGGAAGATCCCCTGAAGGAGGAAATGACAACCCACTCCAGTATTCTTGTCTGGAGAATCCCATGGTCAGAGGAGCCTGGCCGGCTACAGTCCATGGGGTTGCAAAGAGTTGGATATGACTGAGCAAATGAGAACACATGCATACACATCTGGCATCAAACTACATCCTCACTCAAAAGTGTGTTGGGTAAAGTCTAAAAATTTAGTGCTTGTTGGATAAAGTCTAAACTCAGCAGAGATCCTAGGTCCTATATCTTTTGATTCTCAGATAAGTCTGTACTGTTATCTTCCAACACAAAAACCTCCCGCCACCAGTCAAGATGCCTCCCCATCACACTGCTCCATCCTCACACTCTGGTCTTCCCTATCTGTTCCACATCCTTCCCTTTGTGTCCTACAATTACCCTTCCCCCTCTTTATATTTCTTCCTCCGTCTCTTCTCCTATGCTCCTCTATTTCCCTCTTTCTTCTCTTCATCTTTCAAGGCTAAGGTCAAGTAATCCCTAACTACACCCAGACCACTTACCTTCATTTCATATATATTCATCTTGTCCTTTCAGGTTTCTTCAAGTTACAGACTCTGTATTCTACCACTTCTATCTCTCTCCCATAGTACCTAGCAGTGTTCCATATGCTTAGCAGATATTGGAAACATTCTTATTCAATTAATTTCAATTACAAAACTAATGAATGTGGGTATAAATAGAGACTTTATTTGAAGAAGTGAATAATCTTGGATGCCAGGCAAATCACTGTGTGTGTGAGAGAGGGAGTGAAATCGCACCTTTTGGCATCCTACTGAGCATCCTAAGAATTTTGTTGTCTACTACTCCTCTGCACATCAACAGTTCTAGCTAATGCTATTCTGCATATTCTTCAGTAGAATCTAACTTCAGGACTCATTTTTTTAAAAAGAACTCTTTAGATTAAGGAACTATATCACCTTCTAGTCCTACAAATTCAATTAAAACTCAAAAAGCATTTATTAAGTACACTGTGGGAAATACAAAATTGATTAATAAGACCTAATCTCTTCCTTCAAGATGCTCACAGTCTGGTTGAGGGATAGGACAAGAGCATCAGTGACTAAAGTCAGGGTTGGATAAAATATGTGCTGTAAGAGAGGTTAAAGCACTGTCAGAGAGAGAGGTGGTCTAAAGAAGGGAAGGGTCTGCAGAAGAGCTGGATGAAGAACTATTTGAGACAAGCAAAAGCATGGATGCGAAGGCCACACAGTCATATTGGGGAAACTTGAATGGTCCAATTGGGGATTTTTTAAATTTATTTTTTGTTCATTTATTTGTTTGCTTTGGCCACACTGTGCAGTGTGCAAGATCTTAGTTCTCTGACCAGGGATTGAAGCTCTGCCCCCTACAGTGGAAGCATGGAGTCTTAACCAATAGATCCCCAAGGAAGTCCCTTGAATGGTCCAGTTGGTACTCAGTGCCTGATTATCGTGAAAGAGGAAATTTCCCATGGCCAGGAGGTCTCATCAATACACAGCCACTAAGCATTTGTTGAGCATGAACTTGGGCATGACAGATGGAGAGAAGGCACTTTGTCCATCTGTCCCTTGTCAGACTCGCTCGACATGGAATGAATTGTCTACCTTCTCCTTCACAAAGGCACAAAAGAAGGGAAGAGTGTCTTTTGTTCAAGGAGAGTTTGAATATATTATTACATTTTATTAATAAATGTTATTCCATATTCATTAAACATTGATATGAATAATGAAAAGAATTGTATTTTATTTTTACCTTATGTTTAAAATACTGTTTCCTTTATTCTTACTCCACCTCTGAGACATGCAGAAGCTAGATGCTTTTCCTGTTACTTGCCATCTGGTTTTAGATTTAGGAACTAAGGCTATGTGTTTGCCCAGACAGGGAGAGAGTGAATGCATTCTGCCTGGCTCTCACATTATTATTTGATTCAGTGATGGAAGAGAGCTCAACCAGAACTGGAACCATCCAACGCCAGTTCAAGAGAGTGGGTCATGGGCGGTTCTTTCCAATTCCTTGTTCAACATCGGTTTGGCAGCTTGAAATCTATCATGGTGGGCATATTTACACCATGGAAATTGGCAAAAGCTGTAAATAAGGTCTTTTCTTCCCTGGAGAGCTGGATACATATTTACCAGCACACCCCTGGATCTCACTGCCCAGAAGAGGAACTGAAAGCGGAGAGCTAAGGTAACTTGTCTAAAATCATATAACCAGTTGTGGTTGTGAAGCTGGTACCAGTCAGGGCACCAGTATGCCTATGTATCATCACTCTTTTTGCTGGAAGCTGCAGAGCTGATTAGGATTTAGAAGGCTTCTAAATAAGAATGTAGACAACAGCACAGATTATTATACAAAAGAAACAGATGCCATGGTCTTCAAGTTAATAGTTTGCCAGGGCTAAAAGAGGAATGTCCTAACTTCTCACCCCAGATGGCTGATTCATACCCCTCCCCTCATACTCCTACCTTCCTGGTGGGAGGGGCCCTAGGAGTGGAGAAGCAGGAGGGGAAACTTCCACGTTTTCCAGCTTTGCATTGGAGTGAGTGGTGAAAGGCATTTCTCAGCCAAGTGCCTAGATGCTTTGGACTACACTTTGCTTTGTAATTAGTGTCTATTTGTCTCCTTAAGTTAAACTGGTTTTTAGCGATTTAGAGCCAAGGAGCCTATGTTATTTCAGTGAAGTGATAAAAAAAATGGATATGTAATTGAAATCCCGTTCTACTCTTCTGGGAACCTGGGATGTTGCTTCACTCCGCCGAATGATAAAGATTCAGGACCCTGATCACAGGCAGATAAGTGGGCTGGTTGATTAAGATGAATCCCACAGGCAATCCCTAATCTACTAGTCTGTTTGTTAACTATCTGTCTTTTTAGAATATTTGGTTTGCATAATATGATAATATAACAATGCACATGCTCTTTAAAGGTGGAAATGAACCCAAATTGAGGACAAAATAGCCACAGCTGGCATCTCTCCTCTCTGCTGCAACAGATCAATTATTAGTTAGCCACAGTTTTTACTGAGTGCTTATTGTTTGCATGGCGCTGGGGGAAGAAGTGGCGTTAAATGTCCAGTTCCTGGCCTTCAGGAGCTAGTGAAGGCAACAAGGCATGCCCACAGGAAATTCATAGATACTGTAAAAATAGTGAGTGCTTTGGTCCTAAATGTGTGAATTAAAGCAAAGGAGTGGGTGTAACAGGAAATTTGGCTCTTGGCTGAAGAGCCATGGAAAACTGCAGAACCTCACAAACCCCCAGTCCTTATTTGTAAAAAGCATTGAAGTATCTGGTTCAATGTCAACCTTTGTGGTTTATGGTGTCTATACCGACGTACAGCACCACTGGAGGGAGTTTCAGCACATCCAGAACCTAGCCTGGCTCCTCCCTCCCTCTGAGATGAGGCTGGCAGAAGTGGTCTGATGGGTGACTCTTCTGCCTTCTGTGTTTCTCCTGCACTTCAGTAAACATACGGAAGATGGCCACCACCCCCTGAGCTCCTATGCCAGGCCAGACTCTGTGCCAGCTGCTTTACCCGCTCTGTTCCAATGTCACTCCTGCCACAAATGCATGAACATGTTCAATAAAGAAGCTAAGTGAGAGAAACAAACACTACATGGTCCCACTTATATGTGGACTCAAAAAGAAAATTTTAAACTCTGAGAAATAGAGAGTAGAAGAATAACTGCCCAGGGCTGAAGGGGTGGAAAAAATGGAAGAGGTTCCTAACAGTAGACAAACTCTCAACTATAAGACGCATACGGTCTGAGGATGAATGTAAATCATGGTGACTACAATTGATAACAATGGATCATATAATTGAAATTTGCTAGGAGAGCAGAACTTAGACATTTTCACCAAAAAGAAAGAGATAAATAGGTGAGATGATGGATGTGTTAATTAACTAGATGGGGAAATCCTTTCATGATGTGTACATATATCAAACCATCACATGGCACCCTTTAAATATCTTACAATTTTGTCAATTGTGCTTCAGTAAAGCTGGGGGAAATAAAAAGAAGCTAAGGCTCGGAGTGAGGAATGGTTTGTCCAGGGTCAACCAGCCCGCATCCTGACCCCAGAGTGCAAGCTTTTCCCACTAGCCCTATCCATGTAAATTGATAATCTCTCAGTCCCACCACACACCATAGTACACAGATGCCTGGGCATCAACTCCTAAATTCGGACTCTCAAAAGCTAGGCTTGAAGACTTGCATCTGAATTTTTAACTGACTTTCCAATTAAAAAGTGTCCAGGTGGTGTATAGGTGACACTGTATACCAAGGCAGGAAAATAGGTACTGTTATCTGGTGACATGCTGTCTGTCATCCTGTCCCTCCCCTAGTCCAAGGGTGCCTCAAGGTCAGGGAGTGGATCTGAGTCACCACTGGGTCTCCAGCCTCAGTGCAATGCGTGGCACAGTTGGAGCACCCAGGGCATTTTTTGTGGCCATGCTGAGTCACACTGCATGGCTTCACTGTCTTGGTGGCTCTTCTATAGGTAGGGGCTGGCTTTTCACCCTCCCTACTGGTTCCAGAGACCCAACTCACAGAGTGCCTGAGGGTGTGTGTGTGTGTGGCTAGTCTCCAACATGTGCATCCTGCCAGCACCTGAGTGCATGCATGCTAAGTCACTTCAGCAGAGTCAGACTCTTTGCAACACTATGGACGGTAGCCTGCCAGGTTCCTCTGTCCATGGGATTCTCCAGGAAAGAGTACTGAAGTGGGTTGCCATTTCCTTCTCCAGGGGATCTTCCTGACCCAGGGATTGAACCTGCATCTCTTACATCTCTTGCACTGGCAGGTAGATTCTTTACCATTAGTGCCACCTGGGAAGCCCTGCCAGCACCGGCAGGCACCCCCAATTGCCTTCTTAGGGCTCCCGATCTGCTGGATACTGTCCACCTGCCTCTCCCTCTGTTGGGTGTTTCTGCTCAGAGAAACCTGGCTGAGAGTCACTTGACCAGAAAAGCATAACTGGGAAGGAGATGGCAGACAAACTCTATAGGGCACTCTGAAACAGCACAGTGCGACCACTGGCCAATCCTTGGGGTGAAGCTGGGTGTCCCTCAATCCCCGCTGCTCCCACCTGCGTGTGGAATTGCCTTGTGAGAGTCACAGAGACAGGAAAAGTTCGATGAGGAAAGACCCAAGAGACTCCTTTGTCACATGCCCCCAGCAGCGTGTGCCCGCAAGAATCAATGTCATAGGACGTTATAAGGGTTTTGCAAAATTTGGACCAAGACAGGTTGAACAGAAACAGGTCTCCTGATGACAGACCTTTTATGAGACTCATTATGTTCATCTGCCTGCTGATTATCTTTACAGATATTAGGCAGTACTTCTCAAACATTTTTTTGGATTTTTTCTTTCTGGAACTCTTTTTTGAAATTTTTCATTTTCTGAAGAATACATTGAAAAATGATCATCTGGAATCTTTGCTCCAACCCCCGATGTCCATTTTGCAGATTAAGAAACAGAGTCAAGAAAGGAAAAGGGAATTGCCAAGACCTCGCAGCTGGTTATGCCGGACGCACGCCTCGGTCTCAGGGATGCTGAGTTGCTTCTGCTCCTGGGATCTCACCTGAGATCACTGCATGCCCACAGGATGGGCCTTGTAACCAAGGTCAGTGTCAGCAACTTTAGACTATAAGCTTCTGGTGAACATCCTCTCTCTAGCAACCAACCTTGAACTGCACCCAAAGGTGAGCAACAAGGTGAGTAGGCACAAAACACTCAGTTCTTCACACTTGTATCTTGACCAGCTCCACTTCCAGCCTCTGTCCACAGCCCAAGGGGCAGAAACACACAGGATTCATGGGTTTCTGGAACTCAAAGGCTGTGAGAGGTTAAGGAATCCATCTGAATTGATCAGCTGGAGAAAGGATAGGACTTGAATCCAAGGCTCCTGACTTATTCTTCATCCACCCTTTGATGACAAGTCTGTCACTGGTGCCAGGAAGCTAACTCTCAGCTCACTATGCGGTAAGTGAGTATGGGACCTGGCGGGGGCCCCTTAATAGGCTGAGAAGCTCTTTGCTACCCGGCTCAGGGCAGAGTTCACTCACCTCGCCCTCCAGGGATGGAAAGGCAGTGTGAGTGATACATTTCCCCTGGTGTGACTGTATGTGTCTAATTCCTTCTCAGGGCCTTCTTAAGCCCTTGGCCTCAATTATGTTCTATGACTAGCAAGTGACACAAATTAATTATCTGCTGGGAAAAGAAGGGCTTTCTTTTATCTATTTGAAAGTAGTCACCTTCTCATTTCAAGGATTGGCCTCATAAATTCCAAGGTAGGACAAAGAAGATGGCTGCCAGTATGATGGAGGGAGAGAGAGCAAAAGGAGAAATGACAGGCAGAGAGGAAGAGGCAGAGGGCAAAGAGGAGGGTGGGGCAGAGCATGGAAATCGGCCTGCAATTTGGGAGACCCGGGTTTGATCCCTGAGTCAGGAAGTACCCTGCAGAAGGGAATGGCAACCCACTCCAGTATTTTTGCCTAGACAACCCCATGGGCAGAGGAGCCCAGCAGGCTACGGTCCCTGAGGTCACGAAGAGTAGGACAGGACTGGAGGGACTTTCACATTCACTTTCAAAAACATTATGCTAGAAGAATGTCAGTGGGGTACAAAGGAGGGGGTGCTTAAGTCTGCTAAGGAAGGATGGATGTCACTGTAGGCTGTAATATTTAATCTGAGCATTCCATCATTCAGAAAACATAAGCTCCATGAGGAAAAGAACCATCTTTGTTTAGTTCACCATTGTGTCCCCAGTGCCTGTCACAGTGATTGGGACACAGTGGATGCTCAATAAACATCCATCTGTTGAATGGATGGATAATCAGTAGGCACTGGCCAAACAATGGGGCAGGAAAAGCCATCCAGATCAGAACGGCAGTGGGAGTGAAGACGGCTGTAAAGAACAGCCATTCTCTAAGTCTAGAGCATCACATGTGTGTTAAGGAGTGAAGAGGTAGACGTGAGGTTGGACAGGCAGCCAGGAACTGAAGTTCTGTGCCGGGGGCCCTTGATCATCATGAAATGAGAGCAAATTCCTTTTACATAGAAAATCCCATTTCATCCTCACGGTCACTCTGTGAAGGATACAGGGAGGCTCAGAAGGCTTCCAAGATCACAGAGCAGGAACCAGTACCTGATTTTGAACCCAAACCCTGTGATCTTTCTGTGACATGTGCTCATCCCTCAAGTATCTGCCTGGAATGATTCACACACCTTAGTGATTATCTTCTGGCCACTGATCATCCTCTGGGCTGGGTTCAGAGCATGGACATGTGTTTTCATGGCAAATAAAGATGACAAATATGCTAAAAAGAAAATCCATATGACCCATTCCAAAAGCAAGTAGGTGGTCATTTGCCTCATCAGACACCCTTTGCAATTCCCTGTATCCCTGTAACTGCCCTTTTTTGCTCAAAGGTGGGTTGTCCAAGGATAGCTGTAGACAAGGGATGGGAGTTTCATGTCGTTTCCTAGTTGTCCCAGGTCAAAGGGAGAAAGAGAGAGAAGCATTGTCAGTAAGTCCATAGACAGGCCCCAAGGATTGGCACTGACCTGGGCATGGCTCACTAGAAAGTATGTTGAGGATAGGATGCAAAAGGCATAGAGGACACCGTTTCTGGCCCTAAGAGAACTGTATGCATGTGAGGGAGAAGACTAAGTGATATTAGAAGAATGAATGACATGGGAACAAACTGGTCTTCATGGATGCTTCCCACCTGGGCAATGGGAAGCAGAGACATGGGCTGTGAGACCAAACGAATCTGGGTTTCATCCCAGACCTGCCATTTGCTGGCTAGATGATCCCAGCTATCAGAATAATACCAAATGCACATGGACAGCTGTACAGGTCAATGCATAATCTCATCTGAATGGCAAGTACTGGGAAACAGTGTAGGAAGAAGCACTTTTTGCAAATCCCATTTTCTAAATGAGGAAACTGAGGACCAGAGTGTGATTTAGCTAAAGCCACCCTGAAAGCAATGGTCTGAGACATCTATACCCCAAATCCCACAGTGCTACTTTGAGGAGGAGAAGCCAAGTTCCCCTGAGCAACACCAATAAGACATCTTAGCAAGAATCAGACAAAAGCAAGGTATGGATCTTAGATCCCCAAGGTCTTGTGCCAAGGGGCCTGGGGAAGAAAAAATGGAGTCTCATTAATACAGAGGTGGGGACCCAGGACTCCTGGGCTGTCTTCCCAGCTTCCTCCATCCTTTGCCCACTGCCCTTTTCTCCCAGGTTGCTGCCTAATTATAGAGCTGTTGATGCAAATTATTCTAATAACGGTGCTAATTTATACACATTTACATATAATTTGCAATTCATTTCCTGTCCACATTTAGTCAAACTTCACTAATTCAGACAGAAGTAGGGAAGCCTGGTCTGAAATGAAGAGTCTAAATTATAGAATAATTCAATAGTTTCTCACAGGAGAGTCTGCTTCAAAATCAAGCGTGCGAAGTAAAAAGGAGGTATTGTCAAAATTTTCTTTGCAAATCCTTAAAATCTCCAAAACATGGACTCTCAGAAACTCAAAAGCCAAAAATTAATTCCTTTTATTTCTCTTTGAATTTGAGCTGTGGAAGAAAAGACAATGGGTAAATAAAAGCTCTCTTTCTTCTCTTTCTCTCTGAATTTCTATAATGGAATTCAGGAAGTTCAAGTTCAATTATATGATATGATTCCACCTACTAACTTAGTCTGAACTAGTAAACTTCTGAGTGCAACATTCTCCATCCCTTAAAATATGTAGATTGAAACTACCTAACTGAGACAGGAGAAATCATAAAGTAAATTGGTCTTTGATATATGTGGGTCATATAGTTAATAAACATAATTCAGAAAGTGCAAAATGCTAACTGGGTTTGTGCAGTGTACACGGAATGATGGCACTGGAAAAGAATCTGCTTTAAAAGTAATAATAAATGCACACAATGTGTACAAAATTAACATACACATTGGTTTTGGTTGTGTAGTAGAAGCGCATGTGAGTAGGAATTCTTGCTCAACTGATTTATTAGGGGGAGCACTCTTAGGAGTGAGGGAAGCAGGAGAGGGCAGGGGGGATGGAGAAGCAGAGTAGGAAGTAGAAAGCAGCTTCAGGCTGATCTCATGGAAAGGCTCTAATCTAGAGCACTGGATGCACCAGAGTTAGTCCCACCTATAGGACATTTGGTCTCCCCATGCCAGTCAGTCACTGGCTGAGATCAGCTCTTAGGATGAAGGGGAACTGTCAGCTCCCAAGTCAGCTGCCCAACACTCACAGTGCATAAAGGATACCCGGGTAGGGCACTAAGAACATCTTCTGTAGTCCACCTCTGCACAGCTCTGACCCCCTCACTTTTCCCATTGTTTACTCCATCCAGACACAGTATCTCCAAAATCCTGAAGGGTCACAGTTTCCTGGAAAACATTATGAAGGAGTGTGACTAGAATGAACCACATCCCTGATATTTGCTCCTGAGGCCATGTCACACTTGGTATTTCCCCCTCCACCACCCATTCTAGATCTGACATTTTAGCACTTCCATTGGTCTAAGTAACTCATCTAGGGGTTGGCTAGGGGTCTGCTAACATCACCTGATAAATGGGATCACCTGATAAATTCCACTCCCCAGAGTGGAATATGCTGCCTCCAAAACCCTAAGAAGCCCACTAAGTGTTATCTGTCTTGACAATAAGAGATACAAGGAGCAATATCTCATCTTGAGGAGGAGCCACATCTAGGCCATTAATCCTCTAAAAGCATCAGTGACATGGAATTCTCTAGGACCTAAATCTCCAGGGTTTCTCAACAACCCTTTGGAATGCATGGATCTTACCAAGGCATCCAACGTATTTGTTACTTCTCATTGAGTTCAACTAACATGACGGCATTAATACCATAGACCATTCTGACATTTTATCCAATATCCAGATGGTGTAGGACATTTTGGACCTTATTAGTAGCAGAGAATTCACATTCCCCCTGAGATAAGAAGGTGAGTATATACTGTTGTCTGTTTCATATGAATGCCAACTGCTTTTGATCATCCTTTCTTATAGGTATAAAAAAAAAAGAGAATGTATTCATCAGATCAATAGCTACATACCATTTATCCAAGGCCATGTTAATCTCCTCTAGTAAATAAGGAGGACTGATAAAGCAGCTACAATACAATTGGGACTATCTTGCAGTAGTCCACTGTCATTTGTCACAATCCACTTGTGTTTTGCAGGGACCTATGACAAGGAAGCACCACGTCAGCATCCTTTAAGTTACTTAGGGTGGCACTAATCTTTGCCATCCTCCCTGGAATGTTATATCATTGTTGGTCTTCTAGTGGAGAGAGAGGACATTCATGGGGGTCCTACTTGTCTTTCCCATTCAATAGTTCTTACACTATAGGTCAAGGAACCAAGGTTATACCTTCTACTAACTATGTCCATTCCAATTTTATTTCAGTAACCAGAAAAGTGGGCTTCCCTGGTAGCTCAGCTGGTAAAGAATCCTCCTGCAATGCAGGAGACCCCGGTTCAGTTGCTGGGTCAGGAAGATTCCCTGGAGGAGGGCATGGCAACCCACCCCAGCATTCTTGCCTGGAGAATCCCATGCATGGAGGACCCCGGCGGGCTGCAGTCCATGGGGTCACAAAGAGTCAGACATGACTGATGAGCTAAACACAGCACAGCAACCAGGGAAATGACCACTTGGTGGATATTTTGAGACACTTGAAAGCCAGGATTTCATTTATTATCTGGCCTCCTCTAACCTCACAGAAGTGTCATAACCATGCTTTGTGTCCCCAGGTGTTGGAATCAACTCGGACCTTGTCTTCAACAGACCTTACAAGGCTCTGAGTGTTAATTTTCCCAGTGCTTGGTTATGCAAGTAAATGACTATAGGTGCTTTGTGGGGTAACTTGGGTAATCAGTTACCCCACAAGATGTATACAGGTGTATACGGTTTTCTGCTATATACACTTATCATAGTGTTGCAAGTTCCCTTTTTACAAGAACTTGGCCTCTCCTTTAGTCAATGAGTTTTGGGTTTGAGAACTGGTTCACTTCTGAAACGGATCGTGTTTTTCTATTAGAGAAGCTGAACTTGGCCTTATGTTCATCCATCCTTGATCTCTTTCTATTATTATCTGTTAAGCAGTATACCTGCTGGCTGCCCATCTATTTTGCCTCTAGGAACACCACGATCCATGTACCATTTTCAAAAATCCCTGCAGGCCAGGCTTTTCTGATTGTCACCTCAACCTTGTTACCTGTTTCAGTAATCATGTCCACCTTGCCTCTGACAACTGGATGCTATCACCCGGTCTCTGCTACTCTGGAACATTCTAACTTTTAATAGGGAGCCCAGTGTGTCACAAGATTGCCATCAGCCCTAATGCTGAGCCCTCTGAGGTTGTCAGTGCCCCTTCTCACCTTGGTTATCAGAGTGTCATCCAGCCACCTCCCCTGCCCTCCAAAAACCACAGTTAGCTGGTGGATTTTCCAGATTATATAACAGACCCAATCTAGGATGCCTCTATCTCTGAGCCTTTTGATCCCTCTATCCAGTTCAACATGGCAATTCTGGCAATTCTGTTTTGTTTAATGTGGGCCATCACTTTAACCAAGCTTCCAAGAGCCATCTTAGCAGTGATTTAAAATAGAAACTCAGGGCCCTTGCCAGGGTTTGTATGCTGTGTCATGGGAGAGTGCCCTGTATTGGAAAACCCTCCTTAACAGCTTTGTATTCTGGCCCCCACCTCAATGCAGGCCCTTCTGGGTCCACTCTGGTTTCCTGCCACTGTATTATAGCCAGGTACTCCTATAGCTCTGGATATAATCCTCTGATCCCTTAGCCAGGCCCAACAATTCCCTAGTCTGACTATGCTGAGATTTGACCCCAATCTGTGGTTCTGATGACCGGGAAGGGTGGGGGGGGAGTGGATGGGAGTGGTGGGGATGGGCCTTGGGAAATCTGATGAGCATTGTCCTTCCTTAATGCCTCACTTGAAGCCTCTGTATCACCTTCAAGCAAGTCTTTTACAAGGAAAAGGAGGCCATTTGTGCAGGCCCAAATGATTCAGGGAACTCTGGGGAATCAGCCTTAAGTACGTTGATCCAGATATTCCCACTCCAAGAATCAAGGTCCTACAACTTCCCCATTAGGGCTCTGGTCTCAGCATAGATGATTTACTTTGGCTGAGAATTTAGTCTCCTTTGAAGTTTTGCCACTCCTACAATTAAGTCCTATGCCTGCCTGGTTTTTTAGCTCTGTCTGCTTCTGGCTACAGGTATAAAAATTCTCTTTAAATGCCACAACTTGGCTTTAAATTGTTTATAGATTTGAGCTTATCATTTCCTCTCTCCAGCAAATCAATGGTGTCTAGCAAAAGTCACCCAATTCTGTAGTCGTTCTGGTTGTTATTGCCCTCATTCCTTCTGTTATGGATTAAATTTTGTCTCCTCAAAAGTCTTCTGTTGAAACTCTAACCCCTAATGTGACTGTATTTAGAGATAGGGCCTTTGAAAGAAGTAAATGAGATTAAATGTGGTCATAAGGGTGGGGCCCTAATCCAATAGGATTTGCATCTTTTATAAGAGAGACACCAGAGACATGTGAGTACAGAGAAAAGGTCATGTGAGGACACAACAATGTGGCCATCTACAAGCCAAGGAGAACAGCTTCAGGAGAAACCAAATATACCAACACCTTGATCTTGGACTTCGAGATCACAAAATTATGAGATGAATTTCTGTTGTACAAGCCACTTGGTCTGCAGCAACCCAAATAGGCTAACACACCTTTCAAATTCCCAAGACACTAAACCAGATAGTGCATCCATTTCCCAGTTCACCATGATAAAAATCTTAGCACTCACTATGCTGCAGCCTGCCAGAGACCATTAACATTCCATCTACCACCAGCAGTGGGGACTCCATTGCAATCCAATTCTAGAATCCCATGCTTAGTGTCTGCTTTTTGTTTGCTTGCTTGCATGCTGTTTTTTTTTAGGATTACTCTTGATACAAAATGTCTTGGGTTGGGATCTCCAAAAAGCAGAGACTTAAGACGAGGACTTTCATTGATTTATTGAATTCACCTGCCAATGCAGGAGACCTAGGTTCAATCCCTGGGTCGGGAAGATCCCCTGGAGTAGAAAATGGCAACCTACTCCAATATTCTTGCCTGGGAAATCTCATGGACAGAGGAGCCTGGAAGGCTACAGTCCATGGGGTGGCAAAAGAGTCAGACACGACTTAGAAACTAAACAACAACCACAAGTTCAAGAGAGGGGAATGGAGGAAAGCAAAACAGGATGAGGGGACAAAGCTAAGCAGGAATATGCCCTTGTCTGAAAATTAGGTTCAGTCCGATCTCATTGAGAGGTCTTCAGTGCACTTCTACCATAAAAACTGTCCCACTTTGAAGCAAGAGAGTTGCCCTTTTATGCTGCGCCAGTCATTTCCTGATGCCTGTCACTGGGAAAGAGAAGGTGGGTGCAGAGCCTCTAAGGTGAAACAGCTCCTGTTAGACCAAGAGAAATTCTCTGGAAAGAAGGCAGTTGATACATGTTATAAGCCAACAGCTACAGCAGCTGGGAGATGGGAGCACCAGCCAGTGAAAGTTGTCTGAGTGGGTACCAGCAGCATCAACATCTAAGAGATAGATGGATGGGGGTGGATAGATAGATGATAGATAGATAGATAGACAGAGATAAGTAGGGATGGGTGAATAGGTAGATGGGATGGATGGGTAGATAGGGGGATGGGGTGGATAGATAGATAGACAAAGGAAGGACGGAAAATAGAAACATAGATGATAGATTGTAGGTAAGTAGACAGGTGTGTAGGTAGGTGGTAGACAGTGTTTTGTAGGAATTAATAGAGCATGAGAAGTCTGGAAAGAATCAAACCAACATATGTCTGCCAAATGAAAAAACACAAATGGCCTCATTGCATTCTGTCCTCCCTAACATCTCTCTTTGGAATCTAGCATACCACTGCACACTGCTAATGACGGTTAGAAAGGATGCTACAGTCACACAGATGAGGTTCTCTTGTTCCAGGTCAAGTTGCCCAGCAGTCAGACCCTGAGACGGAGATTAGTAGGCAGGAAGATGATTTTGGAGTATTCATGGGATCAACCCCTGTGGGAAAGGAAAGAAGCAAGACCGGGCAGAGGGAGGAGCTGCGCTGAAAGGCAGCCTCTAAAGGCTGCAGTGACATTACAGGGACCTAAAGCTAGAAAGGCATTTCAGCTGAACCAAGCTGAAGTAGTGGCCAGGCCTTGACACCTTTGCATGGGCTAAGCGTCAGATGCAGGCCACGCCACAAAAAAGGCCATGACTTTGGTAAGACGACTCTCTTCAGCGACAGCAATTCCTCAGGAGGGTTAACAGGTAAGAACTATCAGCTGACAACCTTCCAAACAGCCAGCAGAGTGCTTCCTTCGGTCCTTCAGAAGGTTTAGGGTTGCATCTCACAGCATCCGGTATAATCACCTAACCTAGTCCCAGGGAGAGGGTAGGTCTCTGTGATGAGATGGTATATCAGCTGGACCTTGACAGAGAGTGGAATTTAGGTGCGGGGCCAGGTACCACCTTGCTCCCCTCTTCAATGCCAGATGAGGAAGCCCTCAATTAGGCTGTTTCACGCTGAAGACTTTGGGGGAAAGAAACAATTAGGAGACATTAAGTAGGATACCTGTTCTCTCTCTTTCATTTTCTCTTTTAAAAACAAGCTGGAAAATATGCCTTAATTAACCTGCTTTTCATGTGGAAGACAGCAGCAGAGCTTCTGAACATGTCAGTGGCTTGAAGATGAATTGGAAGAGAGCTTGTCAAACATCTCCCTAAAAGGGCAGGAAAGCAAAATCAGGAGGTGAAAGGTTGGATGGGCGGATTGTTCAGACTCAAGAAACTCTCCGCCAGGCACTAATTGGACTGCCAAGATGCACTGGGGCAAAGAGGAGAGATGCAGAGAAACAGCTTTGCAGCCAGGGGTCAATGATGAAGCCAGAGAGAGGCACAACCAGGACCCTCCAACAGAACAAGCGCCTGAGGACCAAGCAGGGTTTCCAATTGAAGCTGGAGCAGCTCACAGGGGCTGATGCACATTGAACTCCTGATTTTAGGCTCTAGACCACAATTCTCCCCCATACCACCCCTGTCCTGCCTGCACCTGCCCATCTGCAGCCTCACGGGGAGAATTGCTGGTGGGGAATACGGGGAGGATTTCTGAGAATGGCATTTCCAAGGAGGCGGCTGAAGAGGAAGACTAGGGAAGGTGGCTCCTGGAGGATCTCCAGAGAGCAAGGTCAGGGTCATGGAAGAAGGGGAGGAATGAGGATGAATGCTGCTAGGGCCAAGCAAGGAAATTCACTCACAGCTTTGGAACAGAAGAGAAAGCTTAGTGTAGGAAACAGAGTATGTTCATGCATGCATGCTAAATCACTTCAGTCATGTCAGACTCTTTGTGACTCTGTGGACTGTAGCCCACCAGGTTCCTCTGTCCTTGGGACTCTTCAGGCAAGAATACTGGAGTGGATTGCCATGCCCCTCTCCAGGGAATCTTCCCTGCCCAAGGGTCGAACCTGAGTCTCTTTTGTCCCCTGTATTGGCACCACCTGTAAAGTCCCATGGGGTATGTGAAGGTCAAGACAGGAGCTTGCTTGCCCAGCTCCTCTCGACTCTCTGTTCCTCTATTTCCCACTTCTCAGCAGAGCTTTCTTAGCAAGTTAGGTGGGCCATGCAATGGACTCCCATCCTGATTACCCAGCTCCACTGCTCCCCACTGTTGCCCTGACCTCTACCCAGAATGTGTCCCCAGAGGGCGGAAGATAAAGCTGCAGATCTATCAAGCCTCCCTGGTTAATTTTATTGTCATTCTCCTCCTCCCTGGTTCTTTGTTTTGAGGGAAATCTTTGAATCCAGAGTGTATTTCCTTGACAGCTCAAACATTTTTGTAGAAAGAAGTTCTGTTCGGGGGCCTGGTGTCATTCATTCATTTATGTATTCATTCATCCTCTTCTATGTATTTATTAATTTCTCAAAGGTTATTTAAGCACCTAGTATGCCAAATATCAGGCTTCTCAGATGGTGCTGAAAATGCAGGAAATATAAAAGATGCGGGTTTGATCCCTGGGTCAGGAAGATCTGCTGGAGGAGGGTATCGCAACCCACTCTAGTATTCTTGCCTGGAGAATCCCATTGACAGAGGAGTCTGACAGGCTACCCTCTGTAGGGTCACAAAGAATTTGACATGACTGAAGCAACTTAGCACCCTTGCACACATGCCAGATATCATAGTGTTCAAAATAAACACTATGAAATTCCTACCCCTTTGGGTTCATGTCTAGTGGAAGGGATAAAGTCATAAGCCAAAATGCATACTGTTATAGAACCATCCTGCAAAATGAATGGAGAGAGAACTTCTGCCTAGGACTAGAGTATGGGGAAGGTTTGATGGGAACTGGGGTGTAAGGGTTAAGTGAGCACTGACCAGGCATAAAAGGAGACAGAAGGCTTTAAACATGAACCTAATTGTTTTAGATGCTATCTGACTCTGCTGGGCTGCCAGAACAAAATGCCAAACCATGGGGAGCTTAAACAATAGAAATTTTTTTCTCCAAGTTCTGGAAACGCAAGTTTGAAATCAAAGTGCTAGAATGACCAGGTTTTTGCAAGACCTCTCTTCCTAGCTGGCAGGTTGTCACTATCCTTGGGTCTGTACATGGTCTTTCCTTGGCATGGGCAGGAAGAAAATGAGAACAAGCTCTCTTATAAAGGCACTAATCCCATCATGGGGCCCCACCCTCATGATCTCATCTCAACCTAATGCATCCTAAAGATCCTACCTCCAAATTCTGTCACACTGAGATTAAGGCTTCAGTGGGTAAATTTTGGAAGTGCCTATTCAGTCCATAAAATATGGAAAACCAGTGAAAATTTTTAGGCAGATTTTTAGGAAGTGGTATAGTTAGATTTAAAATTTTAGAAATACCCATCTGTTAGCAGAGGGAATCATGAAATGAAAGGGCAGGAGTGAAGACAGAGAGACAAGGTAGGAGGCTGCTGAAACAGTCAAAGCAAGAGGTGATGAGGGTTTGGCAGCAAATTCCAACAGTGAAGAAATAGTTGTCAAATAAGCACAGAGTGGGATTGGAGAGATTTTTGTGGCTGTCTTCAAGTTGGTTGATGGGTAAGGATGGTCATAATATTAATGCTGCAGTCAAAAAGAAATGTTCAGCTTGTGAGGGTCCCCTTTCCTCACATTCATTGTTTGGTTATTCTACCTCCAGGAGGTGAGAGGATTTAGGATTTGGGAGCACTAATGGCAGACATAATATGGTCTGGATTGCAGTCATATTAGATGACCCCTGATAAACCCCTCTCAAATTTTGGCAAGACGTGAAAGGCTGAGCTTGCCCATTGGGTAAGGGAATGAGAAGAAAAGTCCTCATAGGAGTCATAGAAATAAGTCGGAGCTGAAATATTCATTGCAGACTGGCAACCTCCACCTAGATACCCAGATCACACTTGATTACTTAATTTAGATGACCATATATCCTGGTTCATGAGGAACAGTCTGATTTATACTTATTGTTCAGTCATAGTTAATAACATAATCTCTTTCACTCTCAAATGTGGCCCAGTTTGGATGCTGAAATTTAAGTTTACCTTCCACATTAACTGCAGCCTTCTTTCCCACTGAGCCCAGATGCAATCTGAAAAATTGTTCTCAACTCTGCCTACTTTCTAAGCAATAGCTATCCATCAGTCAATCAGGTATTGAAATCTACTCGCCACTTTCAGCAAAAGAAAGGACATAGGTCCAGTATTAGCTGGGCAGTCCCGGGCATGCCACTTGTCCTCTGGGAGCCTTCGTCTCTTCATCTGACAATTGTTAATAATAGCATTACCTACCCTCAGGGCTAGTGTGAGCCACAAATGAGATAGTGCATAGCAAAGGACCACACAGACGATGGAGTCTTTATGATTATTCAAGGGCTAAACAGTTGGCGTTGTGGTCTCAGGGGTCTTGGCATCTCCCTTGCTTCTGCTCTAGGAGGAAACCAGGATCCTCCTTGGGAAGGAGGCTGCTGATGCCAGCAACTCTTCCTGGAGCTTAAGCCTCTCCTCCCCTAATTCTCTTCTCCTTTGGAGACAAACAACAAACCCCTCCTTCACCCCCATCCCTCAGATCAACTCCATCAAGAAGCAAGGCTTCTCTTTGTACTTGAGCAAATACATGTCTCTTATTGATGTTCCCCTGGGACCCTCTGCAGCAACACACAGAGAGCTTTGAAGTTGCGAGTGTGTTTAATGCACCAGGGTCCCGTCTCGGTTCAAGGACAGTATTTTAAGTCCCTGAGAAGATGGGAATAAAGTTTTGAATGCAGAAAGAAATGGATTCTTACCAGACTTAAATGATAAAACATCACAGTCCCCATCCAATTGCAGCAGCCAGCTCTGAAGAGAGACCAAAGGAAGAAACAATTGATTGGGAAGCCTGACTTCTATCCCAGCCATGAGCCAGGTGCCTGCCCTAACTTGGCACTATCTCCTTGACTTGTGACAGGCATGGACTAAGCTTGAGGATGCGGGCTGCGGAAATAAGGGGACAGGGAAGTGAACCTAACTGAGGTATGGAGGACAAAGACATCGTGTAGGGACGTGACCCTTGAAAGATTCCTGCCTGAAGGAGGTGTCACCTCGCCAAATCATAAAAACCCAAAATGGAAAAGTACATTGCCTGACCTAGAGTCATCTATTAGAGCAAAGGCATCTTTTTTCCCCCCATCAAATGAACTACATTATATCAGAAACAAACTGTAAACTTGACTGCTAGTACAAAAAGAGTCCAGGCTTCAGGAAGGAAGAACAGAGGCAGTCTTCTGAAAGCTCCTACAAGATAGAGATATGAGGCAGATGAGTCCTGAGATGGTGGTCCCCTCAAGAATTCTGGAAAGACCTGGCCCAGAGCCTGGGTGAAGAACAGGCTGAGCATCAGCAAACCAACTCCCTTATCTGTGCTGCAGACAGAGGGACCTAGCAGATGCCTGGGCAGGGAAGGGGCCTCATTGGGAGGCCAGGGTGAGCTTAGTGGTACCCAAGATTTATAAAGGATCAATTATTCTGAAGGAATAAGGCGAACAGCCTGTGTTCATGATCAAGGGGTAGATGGGGAGATCATTTCAGAGTCTCATCAAGAAGTTAGGGTCTTATCCAACTTCAGTTCAGTTCAATTCAGTTCAGTTCAGTCACTCAGTCATGTCTAACTCTTTGCAACCCCATGAACTGAAGCACGCCAGGCCTCCTTGTCCATCACCAACTCCCAGAGTCCACCCAAAGCCATGTCCATTGAGTCGGTGATGACATCCAACTTAATTTGGCAAAATCAGGGACATAATCCCACTTCTCCCAGGAGTGATCCGATGCAAGGGGGATGTTTTACATTGAACTAAGGGCATCTTAGTCAACTTTGCTGGAAGCAAGCACAATGCTCAACATACACTAGGTCAATATTTCAGCCTCATCCTCTCATTAGAGCAACCTGGGTTGCTTTATAAAAATATCAATATCTGGGAGTCACTCCCAGTATCTCTGATTTAATTGGTCTGGGGAAGAATCTGGGAATTTTTTAATAGCTCTCCAGAAGATCTGAAGTGGAGTCAAGGCCGTGAACCACTGCACCAGTTCATCTGTGAATGTGAACTGAAGGAGTGAAAGAACCAACAAAGAATGGAAGAATTGGAGGTGAATGCTGGCACTCACTCACAATGGCAGCATCCACTGCAGGATCACTGGCATCAGCATGGAACAGTGAATGGGTCTGCTCAGGGGTGGGGGTGGGGGGGCAAGTTATCCATCCCAAGGCTCTTGGGTAAACCCAGCATCAAAGCAAACGGAAACTGACTGTTGCTGAAAGGATCTTCCCAATAAACCATTGCAGCTGGGTGTGTTATCCTCTCTTCCCTGCCAAATTCTGTTTAGGGTACTGTTACATGTTCTTCTCCATTTCATTTGCATAACAAACCAGAGTCATCAGAAAAGTGTTTTTATCTATATTATAGAATATAGATATATCTACAGTATAGAAAAGAGGTTTTATCTGTATTTCATGAGTGAATAAAATGAAGTCCCTCTTCTCCAGAGAAGATAAATATTGCCCCAGGTCACTCATTTCTCTGATGTGGAACCAAGGACTCTGCTCTGGACTGGGTTCACCTGGAAGCTGAGGGTTAAACTGGGAGTCTGACCTCTTCTTCCCAACATCTACCTTGTTCCCCAGCACACAAGGGGTGGGGCAGCACAACCAGGCATCCAGTTTGGCAGAAATCAAACTCAAGGGGTCCCATTACCTCCACTGTGACCTTGTAGTGATGATGAGAAAATGTAGGATCCTGAGGGTTGAGTCACAATTTAATAAACATCTCTATCATTGAGTGGAGTCTGATTTGTGTTGAGGCCCACTGTCTTCTTGAGCTAACTTGTTGAGCGACTGCAAATTTCTTTGAGCGTCTCATGGGAGGCGGTACTCAATGCAGGTTGAGCAAGATGCAAACACAAGCATCTTAGATGGACGCCCTACCTCCTTTCCATTCTCTCTCCCTCCCTCTCCCTCTCCTGTGTGCACGTTCACACATCCTCCTCACAATGCCAGAATGTCTATGTAAATTGGATCTTTAATATCCTTCAGATAAATGGCTTCAGAAAGAACATGGATACAATAGTCTGTCTCTGAGTTAACATGATAGGCTCTGCCTCCCAAATTGGCTCAGAGAAATTAGCAGAAAGGAAAGAAGGATCAGACGAAATAATAACCTGCTTACCTGCTCATTAATTTAATCTCCCCCCCCCCCCCCCCTCTTTTCACCTTGTAGTTTCGCTACCCATAAAATAACTAGATAACTTCCAAGTCCTAGATGAAAGAGAAACCAGGTCTGGAAGCTCTAAGATTAAAGGAGAATTTTTAGGATTAGTCTTTGATTTTCTCCTCTCTCTATTTTTCCCTTTCTCTTATTTTGTTCTTTTTATCTCAGAGGTGATTGCAGAGGCATCTCCTTCTGTCTGTCCTTCTTTCTGCTGAGCTGGTCAACCCAGAGTCTCCTTTAGCAGAGCTCACCAGCAACTTGGGACCTAGGATGGAAAGTGGAGGGTGGGACTACTTTCCGGGAAATTGCCCACCAAGGCTTACTGAACTGTGTCTGTGGTTTGGATGATGTACAAGTGCAGGAAACTTCCCTCCTCAGAGTGTAAGTTGGACCCCTTCTTGCAGATTTCTGGGTACCCTTCTCTATACTTCTCTTTCTTCATAGCTCTAGTGTCTAGGAAGGAAAGACCCCAACCCATCTAGTCTACAGAATCTTAGGAGATTTCGATGATGTCTGATGCCTGCACCATCTTGGGAGCAGGACTGCAGATAGCTCCAACAGTGTTCAACATGATGTGCTTCAAACAAGTTTTACATATATCACAAGGACCCCTCCCAAGGTCAATGCCTGCCCCTTGATATGACCAGGAAAGATGAGACAGCCTGCTTTTATAGTTTAGATCCCATTCAGTGAGTTTGCTTTTGGATTGCTCCATTCTTTCTGGAAGCTCCTGGCAGCTCAAGTGGCGAATGTCTGAATGTACTGAGTAACCAGGTCTCCATTCATTACTCTGGCTCCAAAGGCATCTCTTGCATCCTCCCCAAAGTCTAGTGAGAAGAAATCAGACAAGATATATAGATATTACGTTCAGTTAGTGGAAGGTGAAATCAACACTGTTTAAAACAGAAGACATTACTGATAGTCATGGTCAGACTCTGCTCTGTAGGCAGAAAGCCCAGAGTGAGGAAGGTAGAAATATACACCAAGCAGGAGTTTGCCCTGATGCACACATCGGGTATCCTTAGAATGGCTCCTTCAGTCCTACCAAAGCCCCTTCATACAAGGGGTGTTGTATCTAGAACTCCCTCTCAGGTCAGACTTCTTCAAAACAACAGAACTTCTCCACTGTAAGTGCTAAGGCTCAGCAAAGGCACAAGCATATGAAAACATTAACAGGGGCAAGATTCCAGGGAATTTTGCTCGGCCAGACTGTACTACAAGAAATGAAACAGAAGACATTTCCTTGCTTCTTTCTGAAGCCTGTTTAGGGATCTGGATGCAAGTATTTATGACATTTTAAACTCATGGCTAATATGACATGAGATCTAACCTGTTCTTCACTTTCAAGACGATGGACCTCACATCTGGAAGGAAAGTTAATCTAGAGCAGCAAATTTTTTATCTTAAGACATCTTTATAATCTTGAAAAAATTACAAAGGTGTTTATACAGGTTATATCTATTGATATTTACTACACTAGAAATTATTTATATGCTAGAAAAATCTTGAATTTTACTAATTCATTTAAATGTACAATAATAAACCCATTACATGTGAACACAAATAATTACACGGGGATGATCCAGAGGGATGGAATCGGGAGGGAGGTGGGAGGGGGGTTCTGGAAGGGAAACACATGTATATCCATGGTGGATTCATGTCACTGTATGGCAAAAGCAACACAATATTGTAAAGAAAAAAGTCTTTCTTGAATTTGTTACAATAACAAATAAAAATAAAAAATTAAAAAAAAATTTTCCCAAAACAAAATTAATGATACTAGTGGCATTGTTTTACATTTTAATAAGTCTCTTTAATGTCTGGAAAATTCAAAATCAGCTGAATTCTCTTGTCTGCTTCTGAATACATCCTGGTGTGACATACTGTTTTATTAAAGTATATGAAGAAACTATGGCTTCACACAGATATGTAATTGGAAAAGGGAGGAATATTTTGTTAGCTTTTCTGATGATTGTGGATATCCTTGGAATTATATCAAAACTCAAAAAACAGTATTTTCTTAAAAGTTAGTTGCAGTTTGAAATAGAAAACTTTCTGCCCTCTGTTATATTAAAATTCATTGGTCTATCCTACACTTTGGATGGAACTTCTACTTCATGCGTTGATCATTTTGAAATCAAAACCACAATGAGGTCTCACTTTACACCAGTCACTATGGCTGCCATCCAAAAGTCTACAAGCAATAAATGCTGGAGAGGATGTGGAGAAAAGGGAACCCTCTTACATTGTTGGTGGGAATGCAAACTAGTACAACCACTATAGAGAACAGTGTGGAGATTCCTTAAAAAACTGAAAATAGAACTGCCATATGACCCAGCAATCCCACTGCTGGGCATACACACTGAGGAAACCAGAACTGAAAGAGACACGTGTACCCCAGTGTTCATCACCGCATTGTTTACAATAGCCAGGACATGGAAGCAACCTAGATGTCCATCAACAGACGAATGGATAAGAAAGCTGTGATTCATATACACAATGGAATATTACTCAGCCATTAAAAAGAATTCATTTGAATCAGTTCTACTCAGGTAGACGGAACTGGAGCCTATTATACAGAGTGAAGTAAGCCTTCTGGAAAAACAAAAATACAGTATACTAATGCATATATATGGAATTTAGAAAGATGGTAACAAGAACCCTGTAGGCGAGACAGCAAAAGAAACACAGATGTATAGAACAACATTGTGGACTCTGTGGAAGAGGGCAAAGGTGGGATGATATGGGAGAACAGCACTGAAACATGTTAATTATCATATGTGAAATCAATTGCCAGCCCAGGTTTGATGCTCAGGGCTGGTGCACCGGGATGATCCAGAGAGAGGGAATCAGGAGGGAGGAGGGAGAGGGGTTCTGGAAGGGGAACATATGTATACCCATGGCAGATTCATGTCAATGTATGGCAAAACCAACACAATAAAGTAAAGAAAATTAAAAAATAATAATAATAACTTTAAAAAAAGGAAATATTGGTTCACTGAGTTATTCAGATCTTGTAAATGTCCATTCATTTCATTACACAATTTTGAAAAGTCTTATTCATTAATATAGGACTTCCCTGGTGGCTCAGTCAGTAAAGTGGACTGCAATGCAGCAGTTCGATCCCTGAGTCAGAAAGATTCCCTGGAGACTGAAATGGCAACCCACTCCAGTATTCTTGCCTGGGAAATCCTATGAACAGAGCCTGGTGGGCTATAGTCCAGGGGGTCACAAGAGTTGGACCCAACTTAGCAACTAAACCACCCCCACACCATTCATTTAATACTATTGCTAATCTCATCAGAAAAAATTGAAAACATCTGGAAGTTCACGGTGCAAGAACCCCTGCAGTTCAGACCTCATTGGAGAATGTATGGCTGCAGGCCACCTGTGCTCCCTAAATTCTCCCTTTTCTTCTTTAGTCTTCTGAGAAAAGGGATACTCCGTAACAGTAAGTGCTACTGTTGTCATTCTTGGTCGTTTAGCTGGTAAAGAATCTGCCTGCCAATGCAGGAGACACAAGAGACATGGGTCTGATTGCTGGATCTGGAAGATTCCCTGGAGAAGGAAATGGTAACCAAGTCCAGTATTCTTGCCTGGAAAATTCCATGGACAGAGAAGCCTGGCTGGCTACAGTCCATGCAGTTGCAAGGAATTGGACACGACTGAGCACACATGCCTAATCCCTAATAACACACCCGATAGATAACATCTATTGAGAACTTGCTCCATCCTTGGCCTTATGCTTAGTGCTGCATGTATTAGTTGACCAAAAAGTTCATTCGGTTTTTTCTGTAACATATTATGGAAAATCTCAAAAAAATTTTTGATCAACCCAATGTATTATTTCATTTCACCACCCCACCCCCCCCAAACCACCATGAAGTGGGTACAATTTGAGCTCATCTTAAAGATAAAGGAATTGAGTTACACATCAGATTTGCACAAATGATACATCAATTTGCCAACAAAAGTCTGTCTAGTCAAAGCTTTGGTTTTTCCAGTAGTCATGTATGGATATGAGAATTGGACCAAAAAGAAGGCGAAGCTCCAAAGAATTGACACTTTAAACTGTGGTACTGGAGAAGGCTCTTGAGAATCCCTCAGACAGCAAGATTAAACCGGTCAATCCTAAAGGAAATCAACTCTGAATATTCATTGGAAGGACTGATGTTGAAGCAGAAGTTTCAATACTTTGGCCACCTGATGCAAAGAGCTGACTCATTAGAAAAGACCTTGATGATGGGAAAGACTGGAGGCAGGAGGAGAAGGAAATGACAGTGGACAAGATGGTTGGATGGCATCATCCATCATCCAAGATGACCCGATGAACATGAGTTTGAGCAAACTCCGGGAGATAATGAAGGACAGGGAAGCCTAGCATGCTGCAGCCCATGGGGTTGCAAACAGTCACATGACTGAGCAACTGAACAAACATCAAGTTCTGTGTTTATCTGACCCCAGAGGCTGTACTGACACCACTTAAATGTGAATTTTCCAGTAGCTCAGTGAATTTGCTCCGCCTTTATGGTGGTATTTTGGATCCCAATCTTCTTGGCTAGCTTATCTTGCTTCTAATATCACCCCCAAACTGAAAGGTTTTGGTCAGTGCCCCTGGTTCCTCATCAAGGATAGCTTTCCATGTATTCCTCAAATCCAGTCTGACTCCAGAGTCTTTGGAATTCCTCTTCTCTGCTCATTGGCTCTCCTGACTTCACCTCCTTCCCTTGCAAGGCTCACTCCATGCCGATGCCTTCACAGCCTTTCTAAACACACAAGTCCTCCCCTAGCTTAAGTGCCCTTAGGGCCGCCCCATTTCCCCCTGGATAAAGACTAAATTCTCCAGAATGTTCAAGATACTTCATCGTCTGCCTCTAGCTGACCTCTCCAAGCTCGTTGCTTTTCCTCCTGGCCTTGTTTCCTATGCTTCAGAGGCCTGGATGGATCCCACGGCCTCCACAGCAAGGACTATGGCTTTTTTTCTCTTTGCATCCCTGGTGCCTGATACTGTTTTTGGCACACAGTTGCTGTAAAGAGGATGTGGTTGAAGAAATGAATGATGTATAGGTGCCCCTTCAATAAGTCTTCCCTTATGCATCCTTGAACCCTGCTCATTGAACATTTCCTGAATGTCAACCTTTGAAAATGTTGGGTTCACTTTATCTGAGCGCCCTATTTTGAGATGTTAATAGCTAGGGTCCCCTAGACATTTTTATTCCTGCCAGCTTTCCTAGGAAATGGGTCATCATCCTCTCTCTCATCAAGATCAGCTTTTCATGGGCTCTTCCCCAGTTTTCAAATTTCCCTGTCCCATGAAAATTTTCAGTCCTCTTATACTCGGAATGTAGAAGGTCAGATCTGTAGAATGATTATAGCTTTCAAATTCGCTGCCATTGGCTTCTCCATAGAGCTCCCTGTCAGAGATTCCCAAGCTTCCTTCTCTTCAGAGACACTTCTTTCTGAGCTACCATCATTCTGAAGGCAGTATTAACACAGTTCACATCCCCAGCTTAACTCTACTCCAACCCCGCTGGCTCTAGCTAGGCTGAGAGTGCTCCCAGGTCCACTTAGAAATTTTGTCTTGGGTTGCATGCAAGGAAGAAGCAGAGAGGTGTTACAGAAAGGAAAGATCAAGCAAAAGTAGCAGAGATGCAAGGAGTGGGCAAATCACTTAACATGGCATGTTTCTTGGCAGAGTTTTGCGCAAGTGCCTTCTCTAGAGGCAGCATGGCTAGGGCATTTCTAACCAAGGAGGTGTGCTAGAGCCCTTCAGAAGCCCCTGGAGTGGATGTCCATCAATCTAACGCCAGTTATGAGCCAAGACTGGTACTAGCTTGGGTGGAGATGGACAAAGGTGCAAAATTCGTGCTTAAGGACTACATTACACAAAGTGGACGGATCCTACCAGACATGAGACAGTGAGTCATGCAGTGTGCATGGTTCAGGGAAGAGAGAGACCACTGTGAGCTTTGGTGTTGCAATAAGGGAATTAGAGAAAGGGAGCAGCATGAAGGGACTTGCAGGTAGAGAGGGGGACAGTCTGGTCTGACCCTTGAGCATGCGCCAATGATAGAAGGTCAGCTTACACAATAATCACAGCTGTCAAATTCTCTTTAGAGAGATGGTCTTATCCAGTCTCACTGGCAGAGATACAGTCTTAGAATCCCTCTCAACACAGCCCTTGAGGATGTCACTAGCAGGCACTGTGAATTCCAGCCTGAGATTAAATTTATTTACAATCCTTGAACCCATAGCAACAAGAATGAAGGAAAAAGAGAGAGAGAGTTTGTGAGTTATCCCAAGAGGGCAATAAAGGTGAGTGAGAAAGTGCATTTGGGAAGTAACAGAGAGTCCATAAAACAGATCACTGCTTCTTTTATATCCCAAGTACTCAGTACATTTGCCAAACAAAACATTTTAACTATTTGCTCTAGGTAGTTGCTTTCTGTCTCACTTAAACATAAGTCCTTAGATGGTGAAAGTGTTAGTCACTCAGTCACGTCTGACTCTTTGTGACCCTGTGGACTATAGCCTGCCAGCTCCTCTGTCTCTGGAATTCTCCAGGAAAGAACATTGGAATGGGTGAGGGTGAGGAATGTCTTACTTTTCCTTCTCTCCATGGTATTTTGTTCAACATCAGCATCAACAGACAAATATCAATAAGCATGTATTGAATGAATAAGTGAAGGAATAAATGAATGAATAGCTAATAATATTGAAAAAAGTAGTGACGCCACTGAGAGAAATGGAAGATAGTAGGGCCAGTGTAAAAAAAGAATTTAAAACAAAAAAAGTTTTCATCTCAATATAAAGAACATTATTATAGAGACCAAGAGCTTCTAAAGATGAACTCTGGTTCATCGGGGGGGATGATGGTGAGGATAGAGATAATTATCATTGATTTGATGTTCATCTCATGCAAGCCTCACTGCAGCCGGGTGACATGGGAGTCATCCTCATTTGACAGGTGAGAGAACCAAGTCTCAAAGAGTTCATGTAATTCACCCAAGCAACAAAGCTAGGAAGGGTAGAGACAGACTTTAACACCCAGATTCTCATGATTTCTGGAATCTTGATGCACTTATTGCCTGTCAAAACAGCAAAACCCCATTCCCTGGGGTTACATATTTGACCAGTTCCAGGCTCTTTATCCCATCACTCCTCACCTGGATGTGTGTATTGCTTTCAAACCATAATCAGCTTCCTCCCTCAGACTTCCTCTTTGGAAATCAGCCCATCCCCAGGAAGAGAGGTCACTCAAAGCTATTTCTAGGCTCAGATGCTGGTGTTTTCTATGAAGAAATGAGGGGTGGAGAGGGAGCTGGTTTCCTCCCAGGCAGGCCTAGACCTCCATGGTGTCTGGAGTCACCTGCTCTCATAATACATCTTCAGCGTTTCCTCAGGATATCTTTCCAGGTGGGCAAGGACTAGTTTTGCCCTAAGAAATGTTTAGCTCTTGCCCAACTCCTGGAAGGTAACCTTTAAGCCCTTGGAATATCTGCCTGATAGGAGTGTCCTTCTTTACTGGGAGGCCTTGGGCTACTCAGCATCAGTATGACCTCTGGGGTGGCTGGAGACTAAGGTCCATCATACCGGTTCTCCATGCATCCATGTACAAACTAGGATGATGCCCAATACAAACTGGACCAAGGGCTCAGGCAAGCTCCCCTGGCTCCCCTGGCTGCCGGACAAGGTTGCTGGGGCAAATGGATGCTGTCTGGACCACTTCCTTGGGAGAGGACATCTGCAAGCTCACACCTTGAACTCTCCCAGCCCTGCCTGTGTACTGTTCCCTGCTGCTGATTGTAATCTGTGTCCCTTTTCTGTAATAAACTGTAACTGTGAGTTTAACAGTCTTGCTGAGTTCTGTGAGTTTTTCCAATGAATTATTGAACCTGAGTATGGTCATGGGGACCCTTGTGATGAAGTTCTCTTGGTTTCCATTGCTCCTGCTTGCTCTCTCTCATCACCTCTGCTTCAGACCTGGGCCTGGCTCTCTACATGTTCTCTTGTACATACCCCTTTGGACATCTTTGTCTCCAAGTCTGCATTGTCTGGGGATGGATATGCAGCATTCCAACCATGCCCATGGCTGAGTCTTGCTTCTAGAGAATGCTAGCCCAGGCTGGAGCACTTATTCAACTCTCCCCTCCCCAAGGAAAGGAGGTCAGAGCTACCTCACCAAAGCTAAAGAGCTGCTTGGAGACTCCCTGAAGACAATGGAGAGGAAGGGACAAGAGATGGACCAGATGACCTTTAAGCTCCTCTCAAACCCTAGTATGATGACTGCTAGTTACGCTCATTTGGTTCATATGCTTTCAACTTGAAGCAATAACAAGATTTTCAAGTGGAAATGTCCTCTTGAATGTCCACAGACAGAGTTGGGTAGATGGATGTGGGTGAGAGAGGGAATAATCTCAAATCTGGGCACTGCTCGGGAGGGGAGAGGCAAGCAGAGAGCTCAGACATCAGGCAGAAACATAGGAGTCCAGGAAACCAAATAATCAGGCTTCTTTTCAAAGCCCAGCTTTGGTTTTCCAGAACTTGCTAGGGAAGCCTCCTGTTTCCTCTCTGCCAACTTCTCTTCCCCACCTGGCACCAAAGGGCCTAGCCTCAAAGTCACAATTATGAAAGCTCTGCAAGGATGCTAATTGCTATATCTGACCTCCCTTCAGATAACAAGGGGATCACTCTCCCTAATTAGCCCTGCCACTGGTAGACCAGCAAAGCCAAATGTTTATTATGGGATGAATGCACTTACTGTAAATTTTGACATATGCTGTGGAAAGATGTTGGATAAATAAGACTTCAGAGGCATGGGTTGTTTAAATAATGAATACTCATTGCTGTGGGTGACAAGGGCGGAGGAGAGCAAGGCAAAAACAAAAAAAAAAAGGAAAAAATCCTGGAACAGGGCTCAGAGTCTAGGAACAGGCTGTGCCAGTCAAGAGACTAGAGAGAATTCTGGAAATGAGGGCAGAGGGCTAAGAGAGGGGAGAGAAAATAGGCTGAGAGCCTAGCTTCACCCACTGGAGCCTCTATGCTCCTGCTTTCATGTGAGAAACTCCCTTAGTGCTCATCCCCACTCACCTACTCATAGTCCCTTGGAAAGGTTCTTGGGAGACAAGAACACATGTTCATAAGACAAAAACAGAGGAAGGGTCAGGAGAAAAGTGTCCCCCTCCCCCCATGGACTCTATATGGGAAGATCCTTATCTATTGTTGATGTTTTGCTTCTTTCCAGCAAAAGGGAGGGTGAGACTATGGGAGCCCAATTCTCTTCCTGGGTTTTCTGGGCTGGGCAGAAATATCAGAGGGAATCATTCTGTAACAGAAGGGAAAGGGCTAGGGCACAACTTTTGAAAGAATGACATAGTCCAAGGACACAACATAAACTGATTAGAATCAAATGTGTCCAAGATGGCAGACATCTTTTGCCTGAGCCCTTGCTTGAAGGACTCAAACAAAACCTTGTGGACACCAAGACCCAGAGACCCCACAGAAACTGAGCCAGACCTATCTTTGAGGGTTTGAGTGTCTCCTGCAGAGGCATGGGTCAGCAGTGGCCTACCTCGGGGACAGGGGCTCTGACTGCAGCAGACCTGGGACACCCAGCATGTAGCATAAGCCCTCTTGGAGGAGGTCAACATTAACCCCATCATAGAGCTGCCAAGCAGACAACCCACAGACTGCAGAACAATTATACCAAATAAATTCTCACACTGTTAAGAAAGTTTTAGGACCCACAACAAATTTCCCAACCTGCAGATCTGGCAAAGGGACTGAAAACCGCCAGGGAATTTGACTTTGGAGGCCAGTGGGACTTGATTACAGAGCTTACACAGGACTGTGGAAACAGACTCTTGGAAGGCACAAACAAAACCTGTGTGTACCAGAACCCAGGGTAAAGGAGCAGTGACCCCACAAGAGACTGACCCAGACTCACCTATGAGTGTCCAGGAGTCTCCAGTGGAGGCATGAGTTGACAGTGGCCTGCTGCAGGGTCAGAGGCACTGAATACAAGAATGCATGCACAAGTCCTTTTGAAGGAGATTGCCATTATCTTCATTACTCCTACCATAGTTTGGTCTCAGGTCACATAACAGGGAGGGAACACATCAACAGAAAACTGGATTAAAGATTTACTGAGCATGGCCCCACCCACCAGAACAAGAGCCAGTTTCCCCCAGAGTCAGTCTTTCCCATCAGGAAGCTCCCATAAGCCTCTTATCCTTACCTATCAGAGGGCAGACAGAATGAAAACCACAATCAGAGAAAACTAGTCAAACTGACCACATGGACCACAGCCTTGTCTAACTCAGTGAAACTTTGAGCCATGCCGTGAAGGGCCACCCAAGACACACAGGTTGTGGTGGAGAGTTCTGACAAAATGTGGTTCCCTGGAGAAGGGAATGGTAAACAATTTCAGTATTCTTGCCTTGAGAACCCCATGAATAGTATGAAAAGGCAAAATATATGACACTGAAAGATGTCGGTAGGTGACCAATATGCTGTTGGAGAAGAGTGGAGAATAACTTCAGAAAGAATGAAGAGACAGAGCCAAAATGAAAACAATGCCCAATTGTGGATGTGACTGGTGATGGAAGTAAAGTCTGATGTTGTAAAGAACAGTATTGCATAGGAACCTGGAATGTTAGGTCCATGAATCAAGGTGAAGTGGAAGTGGTGAAACAGGAGATGGCAGAGTGAACATCGACATTTTAGGGATCAGTGAATTAAAATGAACTGGAATGGGTGAAATTGATTCAGATGACTATTGTATCTACTACTGGGCAAAAATCCCTTAGAGGAAATAGAGTAGCCCTCATAGTCAACAAAAGAGTATGAAATGCAGTATTTGGGTGCAATCTTAAAAATGACAGAATGACCTCTGTTTGTTTCCAAGGCAAACCATTCAATATCACAGTAATCCAAGCCTATGCCCCAACAGCTAATGCTGAAGAAGCTGAGGTTGAATGGTTTTATGAAGACCTACAAGACCTTCTAGAACTAATATATATGTATATATATATAAAGGTGTCTTTTTCATCATAGAGGACTGGAATGCAAAAGTAGAAGGTCAAGACACACTTGAAGTAACAGTCAAGTTTGGCCTTAGAGTAAAAAATGAAGCAGGGCAAAGGCTAACAGAATTTGTGAAGAGAACACACTGGTCATAGCAAACACCCTCTTCCAACAACACAAGAGCCAACTCTTCACATGGACATCATCAGATGGTCAATAACAAAATCAGATTGATTATATTCTCTGCAGCTGAAGATGGAGAAGCCTCTACAGTCAGCAAAAACAAGACCGGGAGCTGACTGTGGCTCAGATCATGAACGCCTTATTGCAAAATTCAGACTTAAATTGAAGAAAGTAGGGAAAACCACTAGGCCATTCAGGTATGACCTAAATCAAATCCCTTATGATTATACAGTGGAAGTGAGAAATAGATTCAAGGGATTAGATCTGATAGAAAGAGTGCTTGAAGAACCATGGACGGAGGTTCGTGATATTGTACAGGAGGTGGTGATCAAAACCATCCACTAAAAAAGAAACACTAAAAGGCAAAATGGTTGCCTGAGGATATCTTACAAATAGCTAAGAAAAGAAGAGAAGAGGAAGGCAAAGGAGAAAAAGAAAGTTATATGCATCTGAATGCAGAGTTCCAAAGAGTAGCAAAGAGAGATAAGAAAGCCTTCCATAGCAGTCAATACAAAGAAATACAGGAAAATAATAGAATGGAAAAGACTAGAGATCTCTTCAAGAACATTAGAGATATCAAGGGAATATTTCATGCAAAGATGGGCACAATAAAGGACAGGAAAAGTATGGATCTGACAGAAGCGGAAGATATTAAGAAGAAATGGCAAAAATACACAGAAGAACTATACAAAAGAAGATTTTAATGACCCAGATAACCACAATGGTGTGATCACTCACCTAGCACCAGACAACCTGGAATGTGAAGTCAAGTGGGCCTTAGGTAGCATCATGACGAAAAAAGTTAGAGGAGGTGATGAAATTCCAGTTGAGCTATTTCAAATCGTAAAAGATGAGCTGTGAAAGTGCTGCACTCAATATGTCAGCAAATTTGGAAAACTCAGCAATGGCCACAGGACTGGAAAAGGTCCGTTTTCATTCCAATCCCAAGGAAATGCAATGCCAAAGAAGGTTCAAACTACTACACAATTGCACTCATCTCCAGTACTCTTGCCTGGAAAATCCCATGGACGGAGGAACATGGTAGGCTGCAGTCCATGGGGTCGCGAAAAGTCTGACACAACTGAGCGACTTCACTTTCACTTTTCACTTTCATGCACTGGAGAAGGAAATGGCAACCCACTCCAGTGTTTTTGCCTGGAAAATCCCAGGAATGGGGGAGCCTGGTGGGCTGCCGTCTATGTGGTTGCACAGAGTTGGACACGACTGAAGCGACGCAGCAGCAGCAGCAGCAGCAGCAACACATGCTAGGAAAGTAATGCTCAAAATTCTCCAAGTCAGGTTTCAACAGTATGTGAAACAAGAATTTCCAGATGTTCAAGCTGGATTTAGAAAAGGCAGAGGAACCAGAGATCAAACTGTCAACATCTGTTGGATCATAGAAAAAGGAAGAGAGTTCCAGAATAATGTCTACTTCTGCTTAATTGACTATCCAAAGCCTTGAACTGTGTGGATCACAACAAACTGTGGAAAATTCTTAAAGAGATCGAAATACCAGACCACCTTACCTGCCTCCTAAGAAATCTTTATGCAGGCCAAGAATTAACAGGTAGAACTGGACATGAAACAATGGACTGGCTCCAAATTGGGAAGGGAGTACATCAAGGCTGTATATTGTCACCCTGTTTACTTAACTTACATGCAGAGTACATTATGTGAAATGCCGGGCTGGATGAAGCACAAGCTGGAAACAAGACTGCCAGGAGAAATATCAATAACCTCAGATATGCAGATGACACCACCCTACGGCAGAAAGCAAGGAAGAACTAAAGAGCCTTTTTATGAAATTGAAAAAGGAGAGTGAAAAAACTGGCTTAAAACTCAGTATTAAAAAAACTAAGATCACGGCATCCAGTCCCATCACTTCATAGCAAATAGATGGGGAAACAATGGAAACAGTGACAGACTTTATTTTCTTGGGCTCCAAAATCACTGCAGATGGTGACTTCAGCCATGAAATTAAAAGAAGTTTGCTCCTTGGAAGAAACAAACCTAGACAGCATATTAAAAAGCAGAGACATTACTTTGTCAACAAACGTCCATCTAGTCAAAGCTATGATTTTTCCAGTAGACATGCATGGATGTGTGAGTTGGACTATAAAGGAACCTGAGCATCAAAGAATTGATGCTTTTGAAATGTGGTGTTGGAGAAGACTCTTGAGAGACCCTTGGACAGCAAGGAGATCAAACCAATCAATCATGAAGGAAATCAGTCCTGATTATTCATTGGAAGGACCAATGCTGAAGCTGAAACTCCAATACTTTGGCCACCTGATGGGAAGAACTGACTCACTGGGAAAAATTGAAGGCAGGAGGAGAAGGGGATGACAGAGGATGAGATGGTTGGATGGCATCACTGACTCAATGGACATGAGTTTGAGTGAGCTCCAGGAGTTGGTGATGGACAGGGAAGCTGGGCATGCTGGAGTCCATGGGGTCACAAAGAGTCAGATATGTCTGGGCAATTGAACTGTATTGAACTGAAGACGACAGACAAGTGGATTTTGATTAGACCTTGATCCTCAGTTAGCAAACTAAATGACACACCCAGAGATGCCATGACAGTTCCAAGGCACTGTCCAAAGACCAATTTGGGCAGTGTCCCAAATCCTGGAAATCTCCACCCCTTCTCAAAAATAGTTGGAATAATCCTCCCAGTCATTAGCTAGCATATGAAATTACCCAGCCTATAAAAACAAACCATGCCCCATTTCATGACCATACTCATCCTCTGGGATGGCCCATACTGTGTCTGCAGAGTCTGCTTCTCTCTGAATATGAATAAATCCTATTCTTACCTATCACTTTAATTCCTTATCAAGAATCTGAGCTCCATTAGGTCCTGAAACCAGGTACCATGCATTTTGGCTGGGTTTAAGGCCTAGCCACATGGGTTTAACTGTTGAAGTAAATAATTTCAATTCTACACAGTCAGGAATCCCAGGCCCATGATACTGTGATGCATTTTGGAAGGGAGCATGCTGATATTATGGGTTCCCTTTACTTCCTGCAGGCTTAGTCCTAGGAGAGCAGACCGCATACTGTGAAAGAAAGATATTTACTTCTCAATGCGAAAAGACCAGCCCCCCATCCCAAGGGGCTCAGGTCCAGAAGGCTGATCCACTAGCAGATCTCACGTGGCTGCTAACTTCATTTCTTTCAGTTCATCAGGTTCCAACTGACCCAGTAGAGAAGCATCCTCTCATCTCAGTGAATGGGGATTTTTTGGACAAGTATGCGTGGATGAAGAGAAAGCAGAGAGGGAATCTCAGTAATGCACAGACAGTCAGATCCCACAGAGACCATGTCTATTTAAGACACAGAGCCTCTTGTTGTGTCTATACCTCAGCCCTTGCAAAGGTGCTAAGTCGCTTCAGTCGTGTCTGCCTCTTTGCGATCTTATGGATCACCGCCAGGCTCCTCTGTCCATGGGGTTCTCCAGGTAAGAATACTGGAGTAGGTTGCCATGCCCTCCTCCAAGGGATCTTCCCGACCCAGGGATCAACCCTGCATCTCTTAAGGCTCCTGCATTGGAAAGGTGGGTTCTTTACCACTAGCGCCACCTGGGAAACCCACACCTCAGCCATTGGGTTGAGGGTGCAAATAGGGTGACTTGCTACCCTCACCTCTGCTTCTCTTTCTCTTTCACTCCCAAATAAATGACTCTCAGTGTAGGCCTTAAATGTGAACTTGAAAGGTCTTTAAGCAGTATTGAAAGGAGTTTTTTTTTTTTTTTTCCACCCATCAGCAGGCACTGGAGAACCACCAAGGATATGCGAGTCAGAATGGACATGGGCTCAGTCTACCAGTAGTAATGCGGCAACTGAGCCAGGTAGGGTGAGGCTGGTGACACAAGCACCCTATACAGAAGCTGCTGCCATTGGGCTTCCCCGGTGGCTCAGCTGGTAAAGAATCTGCCTGCAGTGCGCGGGAGACCTGGGTTCCATTGCTGGGTTGGGAAGATGCCCTGGAGAAGGGAAAGGTTACCCTCTCCAGTATTCTGGTCTGGAGAATTCCAGAGACTTTCACTTTCACTTTCTCTCTTTCAGGGGTCTAAACTTAGTCTGTTCACAAGTCAGACATTATGTTTACACGGTAAACAATTCCAAACCAAAACAAGCTACTGAAAACAAAAAAAGCTACAGACAAATGGAATGTTTTTATCAGTAAACAGAAGAGGTCACAGTCATCTGTGATTGAAGCCCTCCAACAAGAGCCAGTGAGCCCTGAGGAAACTCAGGGTGTAAAAACACAGGATTTGGCCCAGATTACTAAAGTGTATATCAAAGGGATGATTTTCGTGAGCCCAGACTCTTACATCTTCCCATAGGTAGGAAAGTGCTAAATGCCTTAATTTGGGATATCTGGTTTTCTTTAATTAGTAGTAACCTTTTGATGCTTTGTCTACCTGCCTTTTGTTGCAAAACTCCCCCTTGCCTCCTGGGAGCAGTTCTCTCAGGGTTACTTGAGTTACTGCCTCCCAGGCTTAAAGTCCTAAAACTTCCCAAGGAATAAAACATAACTCTCAACTCTCATGTTGTGAAGGTTTTTCTCTTTAAGTTGACACTGCCAACAACAAAACATTTCTTATCCATCCCACGTGGGTCAACTGGGGCCTCTATTCCACTTAGTGACTCAGGGACCCAGGCTTCGGAATTTTTGTGTCAGGGAGGAGACAACTGGAAGGCCGTTCATCATCTCTTCTACACTTCAGCTTTGAAATGACCCATGAGCTGCTCACAGCTCATTGGCCAAATCTAGCCATGCAGCTCTGAAATGGAAGAGGACCCTGTGAGGCTTCTGGGCACAGAAGCCTTTCAAATATTTGCTAATCAGGGAAGGGAGGGGATGCAGAGACAAAGGAGGAGTAGTGTGGCTTTGGGACAGGGTCTTGATTCCCCTCAAGCAATGCTCATAGCATTATCTTTGAGCTCTTTTATAGAACAAAAAACCCCCAACAAATGGAAGATGTTAGTAATTTCTTTCCAGAGAAGGTCACAGTTTGCTAACCTGGAGAAGCTCATCAGGAGACCACCTGCAGGCCCTACACACCCTGATCCTTATCAGCAACTCCACCCTTGAATCATTGCTCTAAGACTCTTCCCAAAACCCTTCTGGGTTGGGCCACACAGTTTTTGAGGTGCAAGCCCGCTGTGCCCTCCTTTGCTGGGCAAAGCAATGAAGTTATTCTTTTCTACTCCACCCAAAACTCTGTCTCTGAGATTCAGTTTGGTACTAAGCTTTCGATATCAGCTCCTCCTCAGTGCAAGAGGTGGGATATGTGGAGGGATGTTTGGGAAGCAACACTATTTATGCCCCAGATTGTCTCAGAGGGGATGGCAGAAATCAGCATCCCTTGAACAGCAATCAGGGAAGGGAAGGGATGCAGAGACAAAGAAGGAACAGTCGAGGAATAATAGTGTGGCCTTGGGGCAGGGTCCTGATTGCCCTCAATGAATGCTCATAACATTATCTTCCCACATCTGTGCAAACAAAAACTCAGAGACAGGGTGTCAGATCTGCAAAGCCCTTCCGTTTATGGATGGGGCAACGGAGGCCAAGAGCAGGCTGGTGACCAGCTCAGGGTGCAACAGGTGGCCCCGGCAAGGGTGTCCTGCCAGCTTCTTCCCAGCCCAGCCATGAGCCCCCAGAAAGCTCCCCCTTGGTCTCTTCTGTTTTGTTCACTGGTTCCTTCTCCCTTGTAATTTTTATTTCATTATCTTCCTCCCCTTATTCCAAGGAATTTCCAAATGTCATTCTTTCTTTAGTTTTTCACCTCCACAGAGCCCTCCTTTTCTCTGTCTCCCTCCCTTGGGCAGGCTCTTTCGCTGTGAAGGGCTCTTTCTTCTCCTCCCACGGAGCACGCTGACCTTTTCCTCATCGTAGGACAAAGCCCGGCCTGCACTCCTAACAGGAATTGGCTCTGCAAGTCCCAGTAATTGCTCCGTCCTTATTATTGAGTCTGGGAGGACACTCTTGGCTAGGGTGACCCCTTCCCTTCCCCCACCCCCACTTCCTAGAATCAGGCTGCAGATGGGCTGCTAACGAGGTGACCAATTAACAAACGCTAAATAGCCCTAAAAGAGTTTTGGTGTTTTTTTATTTTTTCAGGCCCTTTTGTTTCTCCTTGGGAATCCATCCTCCATGACAGGACCACAATGGGACTGTTCCCAAGCCTGACCCTGGGAGAAGCTGACCCACTTGATCCATGGTCACAAGACCCCATCACTTGACTCCTTTGCTTCTGGGGCATGAGAGCAAGGAGGGGCGGGCATGGTTTCTGCCTCTCAGGAGCAAGAATGAAACCACCCCACACCACTGACTACTTACTGTGTGTTATATAACCCTCATGAAACCTTTCAGTCACTCATTTATTCAAACAAACACAAATTGAGAAACTCTCATGTGCCAGATGCTGTGTTAGGCAGTCTTGACCTGAGACTTGGACAAAAAAGGCTGGTACCTCCTGCCTCCATGCTCTGGAGTATATTCCTGTGGAGTTTCTAAGTCTCTCTCTCTGGTGCCTGGTACCTGCTGAACTGGCAATGCTGACAGGTGGGGAACTGTGAGCCCTTCAAGAGCTCCATCTCTGTTTCTCCCTCAGGAAGTCCACACACAGGGTTGACCAGATGCTCTGAGGTGAGTCCTCTATGGAATCTCCTCCAGGAGTGTGGATTGGCAAGCTGGTCACATGTTGTTGTTGCTGTTCAGTTCCTCAGTCATGTCCAACTCTGTGAACCTGTGAACACCAGGCTTCCCTGTCATTCATCATCTCCCGGAGTTTGCTTAAATGTAGAGCCTAAGTGACTCCATCTTCAGAAAAGGAGCCACCATCTTGTAACAAAGGACAACACCTAAGTTCCTGGAAAAAACTGCAGTATAGTCCAGCCTTCACTCCCTGGCACCTCCCTAGACACAACCAATCACCATGTGTTGGGGAAGCACCACAAAATACGCCAATCAGGGGGCTGTTTGCGGTTAAATATACCTATCAGGGGCTAGCACGTGTAAAACCCCTGACCTCCCCCTCCCGTCCTGGTCAATCACAGGACGCTGAGGCACATCACCCCATTTATGGTTTCCTTCCTTTCGACTCTTTCCCTTAAAAGCTTCTTACCATGCGGCTGGGGGCCACTGTCCTCACTCTGCTGCGTTGGTGTGTGTGTGTGCGGTCCAGACCTGGGTCTGCAATGAACTACCTCTTGCATCGGTGAATGGCTTGCATCGGTGAATGGCCTCCTGGTTGTTTGTGGAGATACATAACATAAACTCACATACACTGAGTTGGTGATGCCATCAAACCATCTCATCCTCTGTCATCCCCTTCTCCTTCTGCCTTCAATCTTTCCCAGCATCAGGGTCTTTTCCAATGAGTCAGCTCATTGCATCAGGTGGCCAAAGAATTGGAGCTTCAGCATCAGTCCTTCCAGTGAATATTAAGGATTGATTTCCTTTAGGATTGAGTGGTTTGATCTCCTTGTTGTCTGAGGGACTCTCCAGAGCCTTCTCCAGCACCACAGTTCAAAAAAATCAATTCTTCGACTCTCAGCCTTTTTAATTGTCCAGCTCTCACGTCTATGTATGACTACTAGAAAAACCATAGATTTGATTAGATGGACCTCAGGAAAATAATGTCTCTGCTTTTTAGTATGCTGTCTACGTTTGTCATAGCTTTTCTTACAAGGAGCAAGCATCTTTTAATTTAATGGCTGCAGTCACCATCTGCAGTGATTATGGAGCCCAAGAAAAAGAGTCTGTCACTGTTTCCATTGTTTTCCTGTCTATTTGTCATGAAGTGATGGGACTGGATGTCATTATCTTAGTTTTTTGAATGTTGAGTTTTAAGCCAGCTTTTTCACTCTCCTCTTTCACTTTCATCAAGAGGCTCTTTAATTCCTCTTTGTTTTCCATCATAAGGGTGGTGTAATCTACATATCTGAGGTTATTGATATTTCTCCCTGCAGTCTTGATTCCAGTTTGTGCTTCATCCAGCTCCATATTTCTCATGATGTACTCTACACAGAAGTGAAATAAGCAGGGTGAAACTACAGCCTTGAGGAACTCCTTTCCCAATTTTGAACCAGTCCATTTTTCCATGTCCAGTTCTAACTGTTGCTTCTTAACCTGCATACAGATTTTGCAGTAGGCCGGTAAGGTGATCTGATATTCCCATCTCCTGAAGAATTTTCCACAGCTTGTGATCTACACAAACAAAGGCTTTAGTGTTATCAACAAAGGAGAAGTAGATGTTTTTCTGGAATTTTATAGCTTTTTCTATGATCCAACAGATGTTAGCAATTTGATCTCTGGTCCCTCTGCCTTTTCTAAATCCTGCTTGTACATCTGGAAGTTGTTGGTTCATATACTGTTGAAGTCTAGACTGAAGGATTTTGAGCATTACTTTCCTATTGTGTGAGATGAGTGCAATTGTGCAGTAGTTTGAACATTCTTTGGCATTGCCTTTCTTTGGGATTGGAATGAAAACTGACCTTTTCCAGTCTTGTGGCCACTGCTGAGTTTTCCAAATTTGCTGGCATATTGCATGCAGCACTTTAACAGCATCATTGTTTCAGTTCAGTTCAGTCCAGTCACTCAGCCATGTCCAACTCTTTGCTACCCAATGGACTGCAGCACTTCAGACCTCCCTGTCCAATCATCACTGTTTAGGATTTGAAATAGCTCAGCTGCAATTCTATCACCTCTGCTAGCTTTGTTTGCCGTGATGCTGCCTAAGTATGGCTCACTTGACTTCACACTCCATGATGTCTGGCTCTAGGTGAGTGATCACACCATTGTGGTTATCTGGGTCATGAAGTCACCTGGGTCACAAAAAATATCATGGGTCACAAAAAGTACATAGTTCTTTTGTGTATTCTTGCCACCTCTTCTTAGTATCTTCTACTGTTAGGTCCATATTCTTTCTGCCCTTTATTGTGCTTATCTTTGCATGAAATTTTTTCTTGGTATCTCTAATTTTATTGAAGAGATCTCTAGTCTTTCTCATTCTATTGTTTTCCTCTATTTCTTTGCATTGCTCACTGAGGAAGGCTTTCTTATCTCTCCTTGCTATTCTCTGGAATTCTGCATTCAGATGAGTGAATCTTTCCTTTTCTCCTTTGCCTTTCTCTTCTCTTCTTTTCTTAGCTATTTGTAAGGCCTCCTCAGGCAACCATTTTACCTTTTTTAGCTGGATGATTTTGATCACCACTTCCTATATGATGCTAGGAACCTCCATCCATAGTCCTTCAGGGACTCTGTCAATAAGATCAATCAATTTATCACTTCCACTGTATAATCTTAAGGGATTTGATTTAGGTCAAACCTAACCCTAGTGGTTTTCCCTACTTCCTTCTGAGTCTGAATTTGACAATAAGGAATTCATGATCTGAGCCACAATTAGCGTTGGGTTTTGTTCTTGCTTACTGTATAGAGCTTTTCCATCTTTGGCTACAAAGTTTATAATCAACCTGATTTGGGTATTGACTGTCTGGTGATGTCCATGTGTAGAGTCATCTCTTGTGTTGTTGGAAGAGGGTGTTTACTATGACCAGTGTGTTCTCTTGTCTATACCTTGTTGGCCTTTGTCCTGCTTCATTTTGTACTCCAAGCCAAACTTACCTGTTATTCCAGATAACTTTTGACTTCCTACTTTTGCATTCCAGTCCCCTATGATAAAAAGGACATCTTTTTTGGTGTTTGTTCTAGAAGGTCTTGTAGGTCTTCATAGAACCGTTCAACTTCAGCTTCTTTAGCATTAGTGGTTAGGGCATAGACTTGGATTGCTCTGATATTGAATGGTTTGCCTTGGAAATGAACCAAGATCATTCCGTTGTTTTTGAGATTGCACTCAATCTGCATTTCAGACTCTTTTCTTGACTATGAGGGCTACTCCATTTCTTGTAAGGGATTCTTGCCCACAGTGGTCATCTGAATTAAATTCACCCATTCCTGTCCATTATAGTTCACTGATTCCTAAAATGTTGATGTTCATTCTTGCCATCTCCTGTTCAACCACCTCCAATTTGCCTTGATTCACGGACCTAACATTCCAGGTTCCTATGCAATATTGTTCTTTACAGCATCAGACTTTACTTTCACCATCAGACACATCCACAACTGGGTGTTGTTTCCGCTTTGGCTCAACCTCTTCATCTCTTCTGGAGCTATTTCTCCACTCTTCCCCCTTAGTATATTGGACACCTATCAACCTGGGGGGTTCATCTTTCAATGTCATGTCATTCACCACAGCAGTCTTGGTCATTGGATCAAGTAGGAACCTGCTTGACCCAATGACCACGTGTGATTTAAACTGATCATCATACACAGAGGCCCCACCCCAATTTTTCCCCCTGGAGTTTACACACCTAAGGGGCGGCCCTGACACTAGAGAGATGGTAAGGAGAAAATCAGACACAGTCCTTGCCCCCCTGGCAGTCCTAATCATAAACACTAATCAAATGAGGGCTAGGAAGAATAAAACGTTTGTGAGCCCAGACGATGCTAGTGGTGAAGAACCTGCCTGCCATTGCAGGAGACATAAGAGATGTGGGTTTGATCCCTGGGTCAGGAGGATCTCTTGGAGAAGGGCAAGTATTCTTGCCTGGAGAATACCATGTACAGAGGAGCCTGGCAGGCTGCAGTCCGTAGGGCTCCAAAGTGTCTGACATGACTTAAGCGACTTGGCATGCACGCACGGGACTCATTTAGAGACATGGTTTGTTGTATGAGGTAGGTATTACTACCAGTTTCATTTTACAAATGAGGCAACTGAGGTGCAAAGATGTTGAAGTCCTGCTCAAAGGCGTGCTCAAGTAGAGCAAGAAACAGATGGAGGAATTTGCTTGCCTGAGAACTGGTGAGGTGTAGGACTTTCCACATCTACTCAGGCTGAAGGAGGAATATTCTGGCCTGAACACAAGGGGGTGGTAGTTATGAAGACAATTGCAGTAGCAAGAGAGAGAAAACCTAGCATAAACTGGTTTAAGCCCAAATAAAAGGGAATTAATTGGCTCCTACGAGGTCCAGGAGTGTTTATCTTCAGGCATGGCTGGATCCAGATGCTCAGATGATATCGCAAGATTCATTCTTTCCTTTCTTTCCACTATTCCTTTTATTTTAATTGAGGTGGGTTTTTTTTTTTTTGAAAATTTACACAGTAAAGTGTACAGACCTCAAGTATACATATCAATAAATTTCTACATACAAAATTACCACCCAAATCAAGATGTAGAATTTCCAGCACCCTATGAGGCTCTCTTTTGAACCACTGTGATCAATAACACTTTTTAAGAGTAGCTCCAGTGCTAGACTTCTATCACCACAGTCTAGTCTTTCCTATCTTGCTTTTGTATAAATCAAATCATACAGCAGGTATTCTTGAGTGGCTCACTTAACCCCATCAGGATTCCAATTACTGAATTTGTGCTTCTTGTGTGTGATAAGAGCTTGTTCTTTTTCATCACTGTGCATTATTTTATTATATGAATATATCACAAATTATTGTTGATAAACATATAGATTGTTTCCAGTCTGGGCCACTATGTTAAAGCTGTTATGAACATTTTTGTATACATCTTTTGGCAAACAAAAGCACTCAGTTCTGTTGGGTATATATACTAAGAAGGAGAGTTTCCAGAAAATAGAGCATATGTATGTTTAATTTTAATAGACCTTTCAGAATAGGTTTCTGGAGCAGTTATCTCAATTTACACCCCCAGGAGCATTTTTTAATTGGATTATGTGTCTTTTGCTTACTTGTTTGTACAAGTTCTTTATATATTCTGAATATTGTAATTCTTTTTCTGATATATGAGTTTCAAATATTTTGTTCCAGTCTTTGGCTTGCTTTTTTTTCTCTCTTAATAGTGTCTTTATATGAATAGAGGCTCTTAATTTTAATAAAGTCTAATTTAACATTCATTTTGGTGTTTAATTTTATTTGGGGATGTGTGTGTATAGCCTGTTGAAGAGTAATCTGCCTCTCTCAAAGGCTTGAATATATTCTCCTTTGTTTTTCTATAGAAACTTGATTGTTTCAGCTTTCATATTTAGACCTATGATTCTTCATGCATTAATTTATTGTGAATGACATAAGGTGGAGATCAAGGTTCATTTTTTCCTTATGATATCCAATTAACCCAGCACCATTTACTAAAAAGTACATCCTTTACCCCTCTGGGCATCGTATGAAAGCATTTGTTGCAAACTGGATGATTGTGTATGTTTCCACTATACTTCACACTTCATTAGCCACTAATGTGGTCACTCGATGTTGTATCAAAATAGTCAAGTGTGGTCCCAGTCTTACCTTAATCAATTTAGCAGCACCAGGTAAAAATAATGCCTCTTCCTCAATCAATGATCTCAGCATCACACTTGAGTTTCCATACTAATCCTTGGACTGATCAGTACAGTCAATGTTGATTGACCAGTGTTTGGTCATATGCCCACCCCTGAAGGTGGGGTGGAGGGTATGGAGAGGTGCCTATTCAAAGCTCTCAACTGGGGTAGGAAATGTGGTTCCTCTAAGGACACTTGGGATTCTGTTATGAAAAAAAAAAGGAAAAGCCGATGGATGCTAAGGTCAGCAAAACAAGGACAGCTTGGAAAGGCTCTGTGGCCTTTGGAAGGCCCTTTGATCTTTCAAGTTGTCATTGCCCTGATCTGACTGATTCATGGGGCTCTCCTGGGTATCGGGCATTCTGGAAAGCTCTACAGCTGGTACAGAGATGCTTGAAGATTTCCTCCATACCCCACCTCTGATGATAGGTGAGACTAAGGAAGCTTAAAGAAGGACCCGGCGTTACTGGGTCTCTTGGGTTATCCAGGGAAACCTTAGGCAGGGCCGGGCACTGTAAGGCTGCGAAGCAAAGGCAGGTCTTGAGAGCTGCACCGCACGCTTCATTTCGCCAGGTGTGATTTCCAATGAGACACCGCTCCACTGGGGACTAATGACACGGGGAGAGCCGAGCAGGGAGGCTGTGATTTCCAATATGCACTGGCCAGTCATTACAAGCAGGAAATGGATTTTTGCTGGGTAATCAAAGTCAAATCTCCCCCTTTCCCCACCCTGAAGTGCCCCCACCACCAGCCCCCATCACACACAAGGTGCCCTGGCTATTCGTTGCTCTCTGAATCCTCAGCAAACCAAAGCTGAGCCATGGTCCCTGCCATGCCCCCTCCCAGGGAGACCAGATGGCATCCTCTCTGGGATACTTGGATTCACATGAGGGAAGGGGATGCAGGGAGAAGGACAGAGGAATAGGAGGGGTGAGGTCATAAGAGGGAGGTCTTCACCTGGCAAGAAGTGCAGGAGAAATAAAGCAACAATGTCAGAGGTTTAATCAACCTTTGAAGACTTCACAGTGTTTGGACAGAAGTGTGTGAATAATATTCATTTGGATTGGCACCTGTGCACACCGCTGAAAGGAAAATAGCATTTTGTCGCCCTTGTGATGAGGAGCAAGCAGTCTGTGGAGACAGGCTGCGCATCTCCTGGAAGCTGGGAAGATGGGTTGTTTTCCCCTTTGTTTCCATCTCAGTGTGACCCTGTGACTCCTTGAAAATCCAGTGGCTCAGAGTCAATGACTGACATTCCGTTTTCTGTTTCTAAAGATAGAGGAAGAACAAGAAAGTCCCTGGCAAGGGCGTTCAGCTGGGATGTGAATGGCCAGGTTTCTGATTTCAACCCCGTCGCTGGCTCACTAAGTGGCCCTGTAATTCAGTGGAATTAGAACTCCGTGCTCAGGTGCCCTGCTTGCAATGTGCGGGGGACCCATCTGTCCCTCCGTACTTCTGTTTTGGGTGACGGTCACAGTGGGAGAGGTGATCCTTGAGTCCAGAGGGTTATGTGATGGTGGCCATTCTCCTTCTCCTGAAAGGAGCCTGAGGGCATTCCATTGCCTATAAACTGAAAGACGGTCAGATCGTGTGTCATCAAGGGACTGAGCCTTTGACGAGCCCCCGTCTCTTCCTTCTCAGTATGAGGGCAGCTCTGTCTCTTCACATCCTCATTTCTCTCTCACCCACCCAGGACCATCCAGTGTCAAAGGCAAAGATTCTGTACACCAACCAAGATCATTGAAAGCTGGGACTTGTCATCCGTTGGGCTCCTAGTCCAATTTGACAGGCATAGTGGACTCTGGCAAACAAGCCGCTGCTTTCCCTGATATAGCAAAGGGGGGACACTGAAATTTAGAGTAGAAAGGCCCTTGGCATATGTGCTAAGTCGCTTCAGTCATATCCGACTCTGTGTGGCCCTATGGGTCGTTGCCCACCAGGCTTCTCTGTGCATAGGATTCTCCAGGCAAGGATACTGGAGTGGGTTGTCATGCCCTCCTCCAGGCGATCTTCCTGAACCAGGGATCAAACCAGAGTCTCTTTACATCTCCTGAATTGGCAGATGGGTTCTTTATCGCCAGTGCCACCTAGGAATCCTAGAAGGGCCCTTAGAAATCCATTTTCTGGCTCTGGAATCCATTGTGATCCCAGGCAATACCAGTAATGCGGCTAGTTTGCTATTCAAAGTAATATAGTATTAGGTATTAATGTATACCTAATTAGGTGTATGTTAGGTGTACATTAATATCTAATAGGTAACAATATCTAACACTATGTATTGTCTGTATCACAGAACCATGTACCTAGTATAAATAGTGAGAGACAGTATCCACAATATAGTATATATATTGCAATATTAGATAATATCTCATATTGGGTGTTAATGTCTATATGGGACTTATCTGGTGGCTCAGAAGTAAAGAATCTGCCTGCAACGCAGGAGATCCGGTTTGATTTGTGGGTCAGGAAGATCCCCTGGAGAAGGGAACAGCTACCCATTCTAGTAGTCTTGCCTGGAGAATTCCACGGACAGAGGAGCCTGGTGGGCTATAGTTCATGGGGTCTCAAAGAGTCAGACATGACTGAACAACTAACACTTTCAATGTCTATCTAGAGAAAGAACAAAACTGGAAGAGCCACAAAAACTAAATAAAAAGAATGAGAGAGAAGAACTGCTCTAGGGGGTACTGAAAATATTTTAACCCTATTATAATTAAAATAGGCCATTATTCTTGTTCAAAGGGAGAGATAGTTCAGTGGGAAAGAATAGAGCCTGGAAATAGGCCTAAATACAAAAAATTCACTTAGCCTCTGTTAGAGATGGCATTTCAAATCAATGCAGGGAGGGATGGACTTGAAGTTATTGGGGTTACCATTTAACACTGTATGGTCCAATATGGGCTAGAAGAGGAAATAGGCAACCCACTCCAGAGCTCTGAGCCAGAAGATCCCATGGACAGAGGAGCCTGGTGGGTTACGGTCCATGGGGTCACAATGAGCTGAACACACTTAGTGACTGAGCACATCCAATATGGTAGCCACTAGCCACATGTTGCTGTGTGCACTGGAAATGGGGCCAGTCCAAAATACAGAGGATTTTGAAGATTTGGTATGCAAAAAGAAAGACTTGGTTTGCAAAAAGCCGCTAGCCACATGTTGCTGTGTGTACTGAAAATGTGGCCAGTCCAAAATACAGAGGATTTTGAAGACTTGGTCTGCAAAAAGAAATGTAAAACACCTAATTTATAATTTAATATCAGTTACATTTTGAAATTATATTTTAGATATGGTATTATAATTACTTCTACTTGTTTCTTTTCACTTCTTTTAATGTGGCTAACAGAAAGTTTTAAGTAACATGTGTGGCTTACATTATGCTTCTATTGGACATCACGAGTCTGACCATTGGTAAAAGGAAGATTGAATCCTCATCCCCAAAATACCAAATATAAAAGCCAAATCAATAAGTTTAATGAAAGCAAAATGAAAAGAAAATATGTGTAATTAATTTTATTATTTTATTGTATGATCCTGGAGTTGGGAAGATCTTTCTTTTTATTTTGAAACCAAAACAAAACTCAAAAGCTATTTTTTTTTAAAGATTGACAAATTTAGTGTCATTAAAAAACAAAATTGCTTATATACAAAATTACATTTTGTGCCTGTATACAAAAGACAAGTTTAATAGGAAAACATTTGTAATTGATAACAGCAAAAAGTTCATGCAAGAAAGCTCTTAAAAAAGATGAATAAACCTGTAGAATTTGCAAAGCATATAAATAAGCTGTTTAAAGTTTAAAAAGTAATTAAAAATAATCAATACATATATAAAAGAATTCAACTTCACAACTGAGGTATCAAAACAAACAAAAAAAAACCCACTTTTTTTAGCATGTTGACAAAACTTAGAAGATTATGAGGGTAGCAAGAAACTAGCCCTCTCACTGGTGGGAGTATAAATTTGGCACCTCTTTGAGAGTCAGCTTTGACTATAACTTTCAAAATGTTAAATGCTTATATCCTCGGATCCAGGAATTCTGCTTCTAAGAATTTAACCGACAAATCACTTGTATGAGAGGGCACAAATAAGTCTATAACAATGTTCACTGCAATATTACAAGAGCAAAAGTCAGCCAACCACCAACCAATCTACATAAAACAACTTCAAGATCCATCAGTAGGGAAGAGGAAGTACATTTTGATACAGTCATGCCATGGAATACTACACAGCCATAAAAAGAATGAGGTAGGCTTATATATGTTGATATGGAAATATCTTCAATCTGTATTAGTACATGATCAAAGCAAATTATAATTCTATGTGTAAGTTTCGAAAGATATAATTACATACAATGTGATCACATAAAACACTTCTAGAAGGATCTTTAATTCATTGAAGGTAGCTATCTCTCAGTGGGTGGAAAGTATTCAAAAGTAGGAAAGGAAATTGTTTCATTTCGGTTTTTATCCCTTTGTGCTATTTGAACTCTTTTTGAAAATACCGTGTTCACCCACTACTTATAATTTCTAAAATAAAGATTTAAAAATTGTCTGGTCTAACTTATCATTTTAAAGAAGAAAATCAAGATCCAAGAGAGGAAATGTTTTTGTTATTAACAAATTACTCTAGAATTTAGCTACTTACAAAATTATTTTCTGCTGCTTATTATTTTGCTGGTTAGGAATCTGGAAAAGGCTTGGGGGTGAGGCAAGTCCACTCTCCTTGGCCTTGCAGTTGGATGTGGGCTGGGGTAGCAGGCATCTGAAGACTCCACTAGGCTGAATGGATGAGAGGACTCGTTCTCATGGCCAGCATTCAGGGCTGTCAGTAACTCAGCTGCACAGTGGCTGAAACACCCCTCCAGCGCAGCAGCCTCAGGGTAACTGAGTTTCTTACATAGTGGCTAGCTTCCCCAAAAGTTATATGCCAAGAAAATCAAGCAGAAGCTGTTTGACCTTTCTGACCCAGTCTTAAACTTCACATAGCATCAGGGCCACCATTCTGTATTGGTCTGTTGTTAAGTTGCTAAGTCATGTCAGACTCTTCGTAACCCCATCAGGCTCCTCTGTTCATGGGATTCCCAGGTAAGAATACTGGAGTGGGTTGCCATTTCTTTCTCCAGAGGATTTTCCCAACCCAGGGATTGAACCATGTCCCCCACATTGGCAGCTGGATTCAGTACCATTGCACCACCAGGGAAGCCCCTCTGTCTTGGTCTAAGCAGTTACAAACCCACCTATTCAAGAAGAGACAACATAAAGCCTCCCCACACTCCAACTACCATCATCACCTTCATTGGAAGGAGTATTAACAGAATTTTGTGGCTGTGTTTTAAAGCCATTATAGAAAGTAACTTGCCCAACACAGTAATAAGAATGTGACTGAGGTCAATGGAGACTAAAGGAGGAATTCTCTGGCTCCATCACTATTCTGAGCTCATTCTGAATGTGACTTCCTGACCTCCAATACCTGCTTCCCCACTGACTCCCATGCACCAAGGACTCCCACTGCACACAGCTGAGCTCATTTTGCCCCCTTTTGTACAAACGCCTAATTGTTCTCCAGAGGTGTCCTTGGGGGCAGACACAGGAGCAGCCAGTCATGCGACAGCCTCCTAATGTCATCTATCTATCCAGTCCAACGGAGTGAAACTGGGGGCCACTGGGGCCTCCTCTGTTGGCCCACGGTGATAGCTTAATTACTGAACCAATTCCTGTCTTGCCCTCCCCCACTCACTCTTTCCCCTTCCTCTGCTGATCTCCACTCACCCCTCTTCTCCTTCTTCTTCAAGAGCTTTGGCAGAAATTGTCAGGGAGTTGATCAGATTTATTCAATTTAGACTTAACAGACCTGGGACTCCTATTTCTCCTTCAGGTTCATAAGGTTTTTTATTCCATTTACAGGTTTATTCATTTATCAGATATTCGTTTCAATTCACTTTAAACACCAGGCTCGTAGAGATGAGTTCAAGGGAGCTGCTCATCATTTACTGCGCTGGCTCCTTTGAGAGCTGCTGGGCTGGCCCCATTTTCAAGCAGGCTGTGGCATCAGGTGGGGAGTGCTTTAAAGGGACAGGAGACCCCGAGTATCCTTTGCTGGGGAAAGGTGAGACTCTAGGATACATCCCTTTCTTATGGCTTGAGGCACTCTGGGGTGGATACCCTAGGGATGCACTTCCATTTTATAACTTAGAAAATGCTGCATTTCTAGACTGGGAGCTTCCTCCTAGTCTCATTTTCTTGGAGCTAAAGGTGAAGGTCCCAAGAGAGTCTTCTCACATTATCCCAGGAATAAAGAGCTCACTAGGAGAGCATGGAACCCACTCCAGTATTCTTGCCTAGAGAATCCCATGGACAGAGGAGCCTGGCAGGCTACAGTCCATGGGGTCACACAGAGTGGGATGTGACCTAAGCGACTTAGTTTGCGTGCATGCAAAGAACTCACTCCTTCAGCCACTAGCTGCCTGCCCTCCATTGCTATGCCCCTCCCTGTATCTCTGTGAAGGAATGCAGCCCTGGGCCCTTCTAGGGAGCAAACACACCTCCAAGGGATCAGGATGGGGCAGGAAGATTCGAGCAGCCTGAGGGTCCTCTTTTATGACTCACCCACCACCCTACTGTCTGCTACCCCAGGCCCAGAAGCCCTCTCACTACCAGGAAAGCCCTTCACACATCTCATTCACACTCTCCTGCTGGGATGTAAGTTCATTTCAGTTTCCATTTGCCATTTGTCCATCATCCTCTGAAAAGAAGAAAGAAAAAAAAAATCACCTTTTAGTTATTTAAAAGGCGTGTTACTCCCCTTAATTCTCCCAGCAAAGAACCTCTGGATCCCCTCATCTCTCACGTGGACACGCCTTCCTGCTCCCTGCCCCATCTTCCACTACCCACCTTTGAGATATGGTCTGGTCCCAACAGGTCACCTGCTCCCACCTGGGCCCTGATTCTCGGTGGGTAGGGAAAGACAGTGGCACCCCAGGACCCTGGGCCCTAGAGATGGGGGCCCAGGGAAGAAGGGTCATCTGGCAGCAGTGGCCACACAATGCGGCTGAGGCCGTGACAGCTTCGCGCAACAGTGAGGTAACATGCTGGCCGCTGTTTTAAACGTCCTCTGCTTAAAAACCAAGCATTGTCCCCCTTGTTTCACTCTCCAGGACCACTCCGGTAGCCGGCCATTCCTCAGCCTAAGTCAGGCAGCCTTCCAAAGGCTTGGTGAGCCCCTGACCTACTTCCAAAAAAAAAATATTCCTTTTTTGTTTACTCCACCCAGAGCCAGTTCTGCCTGCTTGCTGCCAAGAACTTGCCCCTTGCTCCACAAGGAGAGGAGACGGGGCCGTTCTGTCACTAGGGCCTGAGCAAGCAGGTGATAGGGTGGCTCCGGAGCTTCTGGGCCTGGCCCGGAGCAGCTCTCCTGAGAGCTGGGCTGCCCCCCAGGGCACAGGTGGGTGGGCCTGAGCACCAGAGGCCAGCGCCCCTCTCAGCAACCTGGGAAGCACTGCTAGCATTCCTGTGGCCGCTCCAGCTGCTTGTGGGCGGACACTGACCTCATCAGGGAGGGGCCTGGGGCTTAAAGAGCCTCCGGATTTTTGACAAGATGACACTTACAATGAGAAAGAAGCTACATGGCTCCCCCCCAACCTTGAACTTGCTTCACATGTCCCCCAAACACACACACACACACACACACACACGTCTGTCCTTAGAACAGAGCCGGGCAAGAGTAACACCAACCTTCCACTACCACCTCGTCTGGCCTCTGGCAGGCCCTTTAACCTCTCTTAGCTTCAGGCTTCCCAGTTAGAAGGCAGGGGAGGGGTCTTCCTCCATCTTCTCCGTCTACAAAGAAAGACTGGGCTGGAGGAAGACGTTCTTGAGTGCTATGTAAGGTAGATACCACACATGGCCACTGCCTCGCCCACCCCCTGGCTCTGCTGGAAAAAAGAAAAGGCCTTGGAGAGGCTGCCTGTGAATGCATGCAACCATTTCATCTGGCTGACCTGCGGAAACAGGGAAGACATCTGTTTCCTTCTTGTCCCTGAAGCAATATATATGTGAGCTCAGAAAGATGTGGAAAGTGACCGTTTCTCCATTGAGACCACTTATTCCAGAGAGGCCAAGGAAAGAAGAAAGGAAGGGGAGATGTGACACAGGAAGAGCTGTCTGAAAAGCAACATTTAAGAAGACTGAATAGGAGGGCATATCCGATTGGACTCAGAATGCACTTTCTAGATCTACCTCTAACTGATTTCATGACCGGAAGCAAGTCAGTGAACCTCGCTGGCCATCAGTTTAAACACCTGCAAAACGGACATAATCATTTGCCTTCTGATCCACAGGGGCTGAGACGGGGGATGTACTTTGAAGGCTGCCTTTTGTTGTCTCTGCAAAACCCCCTCACTCCCCATAGTGCCCATCAAAGAAATGTGCACCTTGTGGACAGTCAACATATAAACATGTATTTATCTAGATTGTTCTAAAACGATTCGGAGTGCCTCATGTTTCAGTCAATGTGTACAACGCACGCATCGATTACTGGGCTAATGCACGTGAAGGTGCTGTGAGAAATGTTTGTTAATGAAGGCTTTTTTCATCAGGACAGTGACGGAGGAAGGCTAAGCGGCCCTTTCCAGAAGCGCAGGCCCTCCTAGGAACTCTCCAGAGGGGCAAATTCTCTCTTAAGACCAGGTGATGGGCCAATGGACCCGAAGGGGGCTCCAATATCCAAGTTTTTAAAAGGCAGCCCTGAGTCTTCTAGTGGTATGCCACCAGTTTTTGTAGGGCATTCAGCCTCCAGACCCAAGCTTCTTCATATCATACTAAGAAAGGAGATGGATTTTTCTTGGTACCTTCCTGCATCCACTTCGGGCACCACTTCCAAACATTCTTTGGGATGACTGTCCATCACCTAGACCTCTCAGTCCCCTGTGCGAGATGAGCCCACTATGTTCTCCCACTGAAATCCCAAAGCCACAGCTGGGGAGGGTCTTCTCTGAGAGACTTGAGTCCCAACTCCAGGGATACAAAGCTGGGGCCTGGGGGCACCAGCGGGAGAGGGGTGGGGACTGCAGGCAAGGCCCACAGTGAGGGTCAGCTCCTCAGCTGGTGTGGTACATAGCAAGGTCAGGCAGACAATGAACCTCAGCAGGGCACCGCAAATGACTTTATAGTCATTGTTCCTCAAATTGGACACCCCCTTGGAGCTCACACAATATGAGATGAAACAGCCTGCGGGAGGCTGCCGAGAAATGGAACAGTGGTGGGGGTCGGGGGGGAGGTTATTTCCCCCCTAAGGGAAATGCTGCAGACATCACAACTTACTTCCCCTCCCCCACCTCCGCTGCTGTCAGCTCGGCTCCAGACATTTTTATCTGTATGGGTTCACAGTGTCTCTAGGATTGAAATGGACTACTTCCCCAGACACCTGCCCGCATAACTGGTGGGGTGAAACCAGCATTGGGGGAAGGAAGGAGGGGTTAATTACAGAGAAAGGGAAGGTTGTTGCTGCCTGAAACTATGTCTGCAGCTGTATCTACCTGGGTGTATGTCTCTGCTCATGCAAACCAGCGTTCATGTGTGTGCATTAATGCTATATATGTGAGTTTGTATATGTGCGTTACACAAGCATGCAGATGTGTATGGATACAAATTGTGGGATGCCATGTGTGTATGTGAGACAGAGAAAGACAGAGAGACAGAGAGGAGACGGAGCATCTCTCCTGGTACAGTCTGGGTTCTATCCATACCTCTGAGCCCTGCTGTTGCAGTTCAGCCAGAGTCCAATCATTACCATCAGCTGGAGACATCGTTTGGTATCATTTGGCTTTGTAGTGCTCCTGTACTAGTGAGGAAACCCAGGAGGGTTTTCTTTTGGAAAAGAACAAAGGTGAGAGAGAAAACAGAAAGTGCAGGGAACAGAGGGAAGGGGTTGGCAGGCTTCTTGAGAAGAGGTAGAAATGGAATGTGTAGGGGTAATGGGCTACAGGCAAACTGAGGCAGGTAAACTGAGACCTGAGCGGGTGGGCTGAATTTAGAACAAGATAGGCCTTCATCTTCCCCCAATAAAAGAGGATTTCTATCTTCTTTGAGCCATTTGAAATCCCTTTCACCTTCTCATTTTACATTTCACAAAACAGTGAACCTTTTGAAAAAGTTCTCCAGAATTTAGGACCAAGGTTGCTAGGGGCACTCTCTCAGAAGAGAGCTCTAGATTTGAATCCGATTGATTCCACATTTAGCTTTGTTTCAGACCTGCCTCTCTGCATGGGGTTTGGAGCGGGTGAGGGTGAGGAATATGAGGGGCTCCTCCCTCTCTCAGCATGGGCTTCCCTGGTGGCTCAGACAGTAAAGTATCATGCAGGAGACCCAGGTCAGGAAGATCCCCTGGAGAAGGGAATGGCTACCCACTCCAGTATTCTTGCCTGAACCATGGACAGAGGAGCCTGGTGGGCTACAGTCCATGGGGTCGCAAAGAGTTGAACATGACTGAGCAACAAACACTTTTACCCTCTCTAGGTAGACCTCAAACTGAGAAGATGTGCCAGTCTCCCCTGGTGAGCTCTGGGTTTCAGGTCACTGGATTCCCTCCCAACTCTACCACCCCCTATATCCAGTTAGAGCAAGGAAGAGATTGGATGGAGGAGCAAGTTGGATGGAGGACAGACAGACAGGGATTGGTATCAGTCAAAGCCCACCCACCAGATACAGAGACCACTGTGCTCTGTGATGGACCCAGAGCTAGAAATCATGTCTACATTGCTCTGACTCCAGAAATCTCTCCCGCCTTTGTAAATTCCCAGCAATGGAGCCTTCATAACTGCCTCATTAACTTAGCCTTGGCTGCTAGGAGTTCTTAAGTCTTACTCAGTTAGCTAGCATTAGTAAAGGCTCTAAGTAAGATCAGGTCTTTACCTTAGTAATACCTAACATCCACAGAACACTGATATAAAACATGGGGTCAGCTGTGGTCGTTTATAACATTTGCTGAACACTTAAGTCTATTCTCATTTTCCTGTTTGCTTTCATTGAAAACATGGAATACAGTCCTGCATTAGAAGGAGAAAAATTCATTGAAAATAAAGCAGCAGGGATTAAATCAGAGTTGACTAGGAAGAGTTGTTGTGCATAAACTGTGGCTTGCATATAGTTGATGCCCTATAAATACTGGATAGATGAATGAATACATGTAACCTGGAAGAGGTAATCAAGAAAAGACACGCACACACACACCATTTAAATGCCATGGTGCTGCCTTAGTCCACCTACATCAGAACAACCAAAGCTTTTGATAAATACATGATGGATTCCCTGCCTCAAAGCCAGACTAATAAAACCAGAATCTGGGTGATGGGGCATCATAAATGTATTTTCTAACTAGCATCACAGAAGAGTCTCATGAGCCACCAGGTTTGGGAATCATGGGCTTGGATGTCTTAGGTACCGTGTGAGACCAGCGTAGGCACACTGAGGCCATCAGATGGCCCACACTTTGCAGCCAAAGCACTGGACCCAGAGGCGAGTGATCTTGGTTCATAGCTGGCAGTCAACTGTGTGTTCACGGGTGTGGACACATAGACAATTGTTCTTCCTGGATATGAGTATTGTCTCTACAGAGGACAACAAGGCTCCTTCCAGCACAAAACTCCACATTTTTCATAACAAATTAGTGGGAAAAACTAAGATAAGTTCAAGGGCACAGGGAGGTGACCTTGATGCGATGAAGAAATTCTCCTGGCCTCTCAGCCTCCCCTGCCTCCATGAGGAAGGGGGTCGAGTGGCAGCAGGTGCCTGGATGCAGGTCTGCTCGGCCACATCACTCACACAGCCTCTGCGAAGCAAGCAGGAGGACCAAACCCAGATCTCAGGCGGCCCGACCCTCTGACAGTCACCGAGGTCTCCCGGAAATGGCACCAAGGGGAAGCTCTAAATCACGTGCGGATTATAGTCATTCTGTTTGCCTTTTTCCGCAGTAGATCCGATGATTTAAATTAGGTCTCGATTCTTGTTTAAATTATAGTTTACTGTTCTGCACCCCGCTCAGAAGTGAATTACCTTAAGCAGCGGTATTAATAACATGGTTATAATTAAGCCTCATTACTGCAGGCAGTTTGCTGAAACAAATTGCTTCTTCATTATTATTATAGCACCTTTGGTAAAAAGACATTTCCCCAGAATGCGACCTTGATGCTTTATATAGTACAAGTCGAGATATGATAGAGATGTAAGGATGAATTAGCATCCTTTCCTTCTCTATCCGGCTCGTTAGAAGGAAAGGAACGCAAGTCAAATCCAAACAGCCTTGATGGCAATTTTAATCTGTATGAAATGGATAATGAATAGTTTTGAACTTTCTGCGACATTTTTGTAATGGTGTTTTATTTATATGATGCTACTATTAAAATGAATAAATAAAGAAAGAAATACAAGCCTCGGAGTAGAGACAAGTATAGCCAGGAAGGTCTCACCAGACAGCCAATGGCATTGAACTTGAGCTTGTTATCATCAATTGGTTTGAGAGTTTCTGGCCCAGAGCCTGTTACACCAGGGGAGAAAAAAAAAAGGGAAGGCTGGTCTGTCTATTTATTCTAATTCTGCTGCCTTACGCTGGCCTCAAGGCCTGGGAAAGAAAGGAGCCTGGAAGGAATGACCTAGAAACTCGGCAAACCACGTTTGAAAGGCAGGCAAACTTTAGAGAATGTGTGGCGCCTTAGGAAAGCTGTAATGCCCAGTGGGGCTCTGAGAGCTTTAGCACCGCACAGCCCCTTCGGGGTCCCCCATGCTCCCCACCCAAGTGGTGCTGAGAAGCAAAGCAGATCTCTGAGAACTAAGGGACTCAGCAGGGTCATTTCCTGTTTCGCTTATTAATTACTCTTTCTGGTGATAATTAAGACTCTGAAAACTAATTTTGTTTGGTGATTTACTCTTTTTTTTTTCTAATTAGATGCGGTGATTAGAATGCGCTTTGTATCGCATTAGTGCTTTCTTAGAAAGAGGCAAACAGAAGCTCACATACGCACTCAGGCATCCACACACATGATGAGCAGTCCCCTTTGGAGGGGACAGACACTGCCACCAAGACAGGCCAAGCCCCACCCTGTCCATCCCACCTCCCAAGGACAAGGGGGCTGAGCTGAGCCTGCCTACATCCTTTCTCTGCTGTCCGAGATCCTGACAGAATCTAATCCTTCTCTCCTGACTTCATCTCCAGCTCGAGACTCGCCAGTCCCTGTAGCCAGCGGTGCCATTAAGACACTCTTTATTGGCATGCCATGTTTCTGTCACACAGACTGCCCCCCAAAGAATGTGTGGCATAATCACTAGAATAAATCCTCCCTCTCTCTCCTTCTCTCTCTCTCCTGCTTTCTCTCCCCCATGTGCACACGCACACACTCACAGGCACACACATTAGAAACCCAAAGAGTGAGCAGCCTTCTTAAACCAACTGCGTATCCACAGCCCTGGGACCAACCTCTAGGTGACAAAGTTCTCCTGAGGAGCAGGCAGAGCTAAAAGGACACTGTCCCACCAGAGACTGTAACATGTAGTTGATGAGAATGTGGACTCTGGGGTCAGAGAGATCTGAGTCCAAATTCTAGCTCCCTGACTTACTAGCTGTGTGGTCTCGGGCAAGTTACTTAAGCATTCTGAGTGACCTATTCTTACCCTTCCTAAGTCACCATGGTGCTGTGGGTGTAAATGGGAGAGTTACCTGAAGTGCTGAGCTAAGTGTCTGGCACGTGGAAGTGCCCATTAAGTGGAAGCTATTACCATGCTTTTTACTCTTTCTCTAGGGAAGCTTAGCTTGTGCTAAGTATGAGGCGATAACTCAGCCTTCAGGAAGCCTGGGGAAAGGTCAGCGGGCCAGTCAGGGGACTCTCTTTATGACACAGAAAGCCCCCAAGAATAGCTGGATCCATTTGGAACGGGCCTCTAGGCCTCCTTCTCTCTCTCCCTCAGTAGCAGGGCTGCTGAGCTCAGTGTGGCACATGAACAATGTTAATGAAAGAAAGAGACACCTAGCTCTTCACTGCTTCTCTAGCACTTTGCCCTTCCTGGGGAGCATCCATGGTTCATTACTGCTCACCTCCATTGAGGGTTTGCTGAGTCACCAAGCACTGGGATCTTGCTCCAAGCCTGCCACTGAACTGGGCACAAGGATGCTACCAAATGACTTTTACATCATTCTTGACCTCCACTGGCTTACAACCTCTTAAGTGTGGCTGTGTCTCCAGTGAAGTTTAAAAAGAACCAGCAATCCTCAACTGATATCAGGGATGGCTTCACCTGGCACTTGGACCCTGGGCAGAATGTGGGTGGGCAAAGAAGAGAAGACAGATGTGGGGAAGGCTGCATCAGCAAAGAAGGATGGCATGACAGCTCGGCACACTCAGAGTGGCAGAGTCTGGGGTGGCCGGGGCTCCAGGTGTGTGGAGGGATGTAACAGGAGCCAAGACTTGAAGGTATGTTGAGCCCAGTTCTTAGATGAGTTTAGAAGCAAATCAAAGAGTTTGAACTTATTTTGCCAGCTTTTGAGGCTTCCTGAAGGATCTGGGGAAGGTGACATGGCTCCCATTCTGTTTTACAAAGGTTACGGTGACAACAGTGAGAGACAGTGTGGAGGCAGGGAAGGCTGCGCAGGAGCTAGGGCAGGCCCCGCATCACAGCACAAGCCACTGAAGATAGGGACTTGTTCTGTGTTCCCCCAGGGATGTCTCTCAGCTCAGCCTGCTTCCCAGGCCGATGCGGTAAGGACCCTGCCATCTGCCTGCCTTGCTATTTTCAGACTTAATACTCAGGAGGAAGCCTGACACTTTCCATCCTGCTCTCCATTTCTGTTCTGTCTTATGCAGACCTGTCCCAGGCTCCTCATCCTCTCCTACCTGCCCACAGTCAACCCCTTGGGTGAAGGCCTCCCCAACACCCAGACACAGACTGATGGCTGTTTGGGTTCTAATGCCCTTCTATGGCAGCTGGGCACTGGGTCCATCCTCAGGGGGCCCACACATGCCCTCCCATCCTTCTTCCCTCCTTGCCACAGCTCTGATCCCCGGCACCTCCACTATCAGGGCATTTAGACTTTGTAGCCATGGTAGCACGCTCCTACAGCAGGAGCCTGGGTGGCATTTGAGGCAAAAAGCCACAAAGCCAAGCACTGAACTTTCACAGCCCTTCAGTCTCTTGTCACTTCCATCCTCTGGAAGACCTGAGTCTCGCTGAAGGACTCCATGTGTGCGGTTAGATCAAAGGTTACTGCAGAGAAGAATCTCTGCCATTGTTAAGTAAGATACGGGCCAGCCAGGGCCCCTTGGTAACCTTTTCCTTGGGAATTTAAGGCCTCATGAACCAAACTGTGTAGAAGGCTGGAAGATGCTCCTCAGAGGTGGAGAAAAGCCTCTTGCAGGGAAGCACCAAGACCACTAACCTCCCTGACTGCCTGTCCCACCAGCCCCTGGGACTACAGCGCACATCAGGCTAGAGGGAATGAAGCGAGAAGGGGAACAGAGCATTACTCTGGGGTGGTCATCCGATTTGCAGGAACCTCTGGACCTCCCTTCTGATTTGTGGGGCAAAGGCCAAGCTGTGCGGTTGCAGGGAAGGGAGAGGAGGAGGCAGTGCTGATGTGCTGGCCCACCCAGCTGGCTTTCTGCTGGCAGGCCTGCCCACAGTGAGGCCCAGGAGGAGGTAGTGATGATAGCAGGCAGAGACTGGTGGCCACTGAAAACCCTGGCTTCCCCAACGTAGCTCTAATTGCAAGCAGTGGTAGTGTTAAGTATAAAAGTATAAAGTAAGATACCATTTAATATGCACCTCATTACATTTACACATCAGAAAAGAGAGATCATGTGTTATCATGAATTACACCACTCAACACACTCTTTGGGGTAGTATTGGTTTCTGTCTTCCTCCCTAGACTCAGCTAGTAAAAGCCAGAAACTGTCGTATTCATCTTTTATTCCCAGAATCCAGCATGGTGCTGGTATACATGGTAGGCTCCTAATTAATATTTATGGTATCAATAAATAAATCAAACAGGTTTATCTATACCTTTTTTTTTTTTTTAAGAAAAATGGTATATATGAAGGTTTTCGCAGGGCAGGAACAGAGATACAGATGTAGTAGGGAGCAGACACGTGGACACAGGGGTTGGCGGAGGGGGTGGGATGAACTGGGAGATTGGGATTGATATGTGTGCACTGCCATGTGAAAGAGATAGATGGAGGGAACTTCCTGTGTCGCTCAGGGAGCTACGCTCAGTGGTGACCTAGAGAGGTGGGATGGCAGTGGGGTGGAAGGGAGGTCTAAAAGGGAAGGGATCTACATATACATATAGCTGATTCACTTCATTATACAGCAGACACTAACAGCATTGTAAAGCAACTATAAAACAATAAAAAATACTAAATAAATAGAAGGGCAAGGGAGAAGGGAAACAAACTAACATTTTTGTGCATCTATTCTGTACCAGGTGGTAGCAGAGACATTTATTCATTCATGAATCTTACACCAACTCTGTCAACTAGATAGCATCATCTTGTTACTCTCAGGAGGAAAATGAAGCTCCAAGACATTTAAGACATTTGCCCAAATCGTATGTGTATTCGAACCAGTAGCGATAGGCTTCAAAGTCTGTTCTTGCTTTGTCTGTCCCACATAGAAATTGCAATGAATGTTTTTCTGAGTATCAGTTCCCTCTTCTTTCAGTAAAAAAATACTTTATATTTTCTTTCAAGAGACACTCTTCTGAATTCTTATTCTGTATGCTGGAGAGGAATCAACTCAACTCCCAACTTTAGAGGGCTTGTGACTCAAGTGGATCTTTAGAACATGGCAGATCCAGGGCTAACGCTTTGCTGGGGATGCTCACCTCATCCAGCCAGAGCCAACAAAACACAATCAATCCATAGCAAGACAATTATGGAGAGAGGGGCTATTTGTTGAAACCCCAATTTTCTGGTGGCTCAGATAATAAAGAATCTGTCTGTAATGCAGGGGTCCTGGGTTCGACCCCTGGGTCGCCCTGGAGAAGAGAATGGCTACTCACTCCAGTATTTTTACCTGGAGAATTCCATGGACAGCAGAGCCTGGTGGGCTACAGTCCATGGAGTCACAAAGAGTCAAACACGACTGAGCAACACACACACACACATGGCTACCTTTCTCAGCTCCTTACTGGCCCTTAGAACCAAAAGCCAGGAGATTCTTTTTCACAGACTCCCTCACCAGGCTGGTCTTTAAGAGTTCTCCAGTGACAGTCATATGTACAGGATGTAGAAAGTAAAGAGAAGGAGGAGCCATGTTTTTCTCCAGCTGCATGGAGTTTTGCAGGCTTCCAGGCATTTTAAGAGGCACAGTGGTAAAGAACCCACCTTCCAGTGCAAGTGATGCAAAAGACACTGGTTCAATCCCTGGGTTGAGAAGATCCCCTGGAGTAGGAAGTGGCAACCCACTTCAATAGTCTGGGAAATCCCATGGACAGAAGAGCCTGGCTGGTTACAGTCCATGGAGTTGCAAAGAGCGACTGAGCATTCACGACCCCTTTATGAATCACTCATTTGTGTGCAAACAGCCTTAAGACCAGGAGAGCAGTCTCTCCGAGATTCCTGCATTCTAGGTCTCCTGGAGGTCAGCAGCTGTCTCCTTGATCTTTGTTCCCCAGTAGTTCCAATGGTTGTATAAGTTTTATTTCCTGTATTGAATGCATTGTTCTTCCATATACCTAAAGGGGTTTCTGGTTTCCTGACCAAAGTCTCACTGACACTTACAGGGATGCTCCCCTGCTACCACGGGACTGCAGATGCAATGACCATTTGACCCTGGCCCTGTTGGTAGGTGTCCTGGGGAATATGAGACTGGACCACAGATCTGAGAGATGAAGATGAAAGGAGACTTTGATGACATCATTTGAGCCCCTAGCTCCAGCTCTGCCTGAAGCCAGTGCTAGCCCAGGGCTTATCAGTGTCTAGTCTATCAAGATTCCCTTTGCAGTCATTTAAACCCATTTCCTCTTGCATTTGACCAACTAAACATTGAGACCAAATCACCCCTCATCCTTCCAGCACATTCTTCAATCTTCCTCAGTAGATGCCTGTGCCAGCTTCAAGCTACCCTTGAGTACCTTCCTAGACCTGTGATTACTAAAAGCTTCTCCAGCTCCAAAGGCCCAAGTACAGCAGTTCTTTATCTAGAACCCTGCAAGGGTTCTCAAAACCCACCTCCTCAGCCCCCTCTGTTCCTGGTTGACATTTCCTCCTTCTAAATCAGTTTAGAACAAGAAGAGTTAATGCTTGTGTGTCAGGATTTCAGAAGCGGTCAGATTTTCTTTCCTTCCCTGCTAGACTTTCACTCTTCCCCTTCCCCAACTCACTACCTCTTCCTGCTCACCTCTACCCTTAAGATTTTACCATTAGATATTCGTAGTCTGTGTGTGAACATGGGACCTCTGGTCACCATTAAAACAAAATCACTTGGGAGAGGCAACACATGCTCTAGTGCTAGAGAGAACAAGAATTCTAGACTTCCATGCTGAAAGTTGTTGTTGCTGCTGTTTTTAGTGTTTCTTTGTTTTTGGCTGCACTGGGTCTTTATTGTGGTGTCCGGGCTTCTCTAGTCATGGTGGTTGGCTTTGGGCAGTATTTGGGATCTCCGTTCCCCAATCAGGGATCAAACCCTTATCCCCTGCATTGGAGGCTGGATTCTTAACCACTGGACCTTCAGAGAAGTCCCCATGCTAAAGATTTGACTCCCACTTCTATTAAGCTGTCTTGGGCTAATTTCTCAGAGTCTCAGCTTCTTCACAATAGGGCTTCACAGTAAGCATAATAGGGGCTGAAGACCTCTCTTCACAGGATCTTGTGAGGGTTGTCTCAGGCGATGCCTTTGCTCACTGTCACACAGGCTCACTGCGTGCTGGATTGGAAACTCTTTCATGCATTATGCCATTTCATTCTGGCCAATCCCCATCCTTGGGTGCTAGAACTGTCTGTATATAATGAATAAAGAGACAACAGCTCTGAGAGGTTTGCTACTTCACTAAATAAAAGGGAAGACAGTATTTGAACCCTAGCAGGCTGATACAAAGCCCATACCACATATGGTGCATTGGTCAAATATCAATATTTTATTAAAGTATTTTTTGTTTTTTAGAAGGCAAAAAATAAGTGGTCTTTGGGAACCAGAGAATGAGACTTAGCTGGGAGAGAGGGGCTAGGAAGATAAGCTACCTCAGTGCTACCTCCTAACCTCCTTTTAACCAGCCCAATGGGCTCATATATTCCTTTTTTGATTTCAACTAAGTGAAAGTTTATTGAACAATTACTGCCCTACATTTTTGTGGGAGACATACATGAAAGTGAAAGTCGCTCAGTTGTGCCTGAGTCTTTGCAACCCCATGGACTGTACAGCCCATGGAATTCTCCAGGCCAGAATATTGGAGTGGGTAGCCTTTCCCTTCTCTACGAGATCTTCCCAACCCAAGGGTCGAACCCAGTTCTTCTGCATTGCAGGCAGATCCTTTACCAGCTGAGCCACAAGGGAAAGTCAAGAATACTGAAATGGGTAGCCTATTCCTTCTCCAGAGGATCTTCCCAACTGAGGAATCGAACCAGGATCTCCTGCATCACAGGCAGATTCTTTACCCGCTGAGCTATCAGAAACATACATATGGCCAAATAACAGAAAAGGAAGTTTAATACTATTTTTAGAAGAAGGAAATGTATCATCTATCATACATGTTTAGTAGCTCCTAATTTATTTTTCAGTCTGTGTGTTTGTGAACAATCTCATAAAGTACATATAATATACATGGACAATCCTTTGCAATTTTGACCTGTTTCTGAGGTGCAGCCTCCAGAGGACAAGGGTCACATGGGAAAGAGAAATCCTGGAGATGCTTCTGGGATTGGGCCCTGGCAGACCAGTCTCCATGTCCTGCTTCTGGTTCAGCCTTCCCAGGGCAGGTCTGGGGCTAGCATGGGAGGATGAAGGGAAGCTGCTCCTTGCATTCATTTCTGGGCCAGCAATGGTTTCAGGCCTCTTCATTTACATTCGTAATTGACAGCTCCTTAGCAGCTCATTAGGAAAGTAGGGCTTTGTGACCAACAAAAAAGAGGAATGAATCCCTGGGGTTGGGATTTGAGAACCTGTTTAAGAATCTCTAAAAGGCAGCGAACAGATTCCCAGGGACCAGGAACACAAGGAGCTTAGCAATCATCAGTGGCAATGAACCTCAGCATCTTGGCACTCTGCAGTGAGCCTAGAACCCGTGTCTGCACCTGCTGTGGAGGCGAGAGAAGCAGAGACAACAGACTGAGGCGGGCAGGCCAGTGCCAATACTCAGGGGTCAGCTAATGACCGCTCCCTGCCTCCTCTGGGCCCAGACTGGGCTCCCAGATCCTCATGGCATCAGCAAGCAAGGGCTAGCCCCTTAAGGTATCCAAACCCAAATGCAGGGGAGGCATAGCAAGAGAAAACCATACATGCTACAACCATTTATCAGGCATCACCTCTTTGTGAACCGTATCCCATAAACCAGGTTGTTTTAGTCCTCGCAATGGAATTCTAACAGGATAATCACCTGCATTTATTTTGCAAAAAAGGAGTCTGTAGAACAAAAAAGGCTTCTTGATACATTAAAAGTCACACAAGCCAGACCTTATGAGTCTGGGAATCATTTCCCCACAGCAGCAAAGTGGCCAACCCAAGGACGATGTGCCAAGAGTGAAAGGAGATGCATGGACAACAAATTCTACAGGAATTCAAGGGAGATAGAGGCCCTCCTGAACTAGGAAAGCCAGGGTAGGCTGCCAGATAGGGTGGCCCTTGAGCCAGGTCTCAAAGGCTGAAGTTGGGTTTAGAAAGACAGGAGGGAGAAGAGCCATGGGGTGAGGGTGGAAGGCAAAGGACGGGCCGTGCAGCAGGTCCATGCAAGAAGTCTCTGCTCATTCTGGGAGCAGATAAAGACTGGCACACCTGTAGCACAGGAAGTAGGTGGGTAAAAGCAAACAGCGTGGCCTCAAAGGTGTGCTAGGACCAGAGACTGGACAGCAGCAAATGCCAGATTAAGGAGTGAGGAACTCAGCCTCTGGAAATTGGGAGCCATTAAAGATGCTTGGGGTGCTTCAGGAAAGGATAGTTACAGAGTTTGGGACAGACGTGTACGCACTGCTATATTTAAAATGGATAACCAACAAGGACCTGCTGTAGAGCACATGGAACTCTGCTAAACGGTATGTGGCAGCCTGGATGGGAGGGGTGGTTGGGGGAGAATGGATACACGTATATCAATGGCACAATCCCTTGACTTTCACCTGAAACTATCACAGCATTGTTAACCAGCTATGAAAGTGAACGTGAAAAGTAAAAGTGAAGTCACTCAGTCAAGTCCGACTCCTTGCCACCCCATGGACTGTAGCCTACTAGGATCCTCCATCCATGGGACTTTCTAGGCAAGAGTAGTGGAATGGGTTGCCATTTCCTTCTCCAGGGGATCTTCCTGACCCAGGGATCAAATCTGGGTTTCCCACATTGTAGGCAGATGCTTTACCATGCCTTAATGTAATACAAAAAGTTCAAAAGGAAATAAAAATATGGTGCCTCAGGAAGATGACTCTCTGAAAGGAGGGGAACTTCAAACCCTGGGCAGCCTGACCAGGACTGGGGCTGGGCCTTAAGCTGCCCCTGGGATGTTGCATTCAATTCACTCTCCTCTCAGACTCCTGCCTGCTTAGGCCTCCTTGCCTAGTGGTGCACCCTCTTCTACCTACCACCCTGAGACAGGAGGGAAGGGGGTGGGGCACAGTCATTAAAATTATGACACAGCCATTGAGGACACACAAAAACTGGTTATAACCAACTAAGTCCAAGATGATACAAGATCTGACTTCCCATAGACCTTGAGCCTCATTATTTGCTCATTGTAATACATTAGCATATGCTAAATGACACACCCACCAGCCCCAGGACAGTTCTGAGGCTGACCATAAAAGATCAAAATGTAGGCAATGGCCCAGTTCCTGGAAATCCTCACCTTTCCCCCAAATAGTTGGAATAATCTTCCCACTTATTAACCTATAAAATTACCCAGCCCCAAAAAACTAGCCATCCCATATTTTGGACCACTCTCACCTTCTGAGATGGACCTCATTTTGTCTATGGAGTTTGTGTGTGTGTGTGTGTGTGTGTGGTGTGTGTGTGTTCTGTCATGTCCAACTCTTTGTGACCCTGTAGACTGTAGCCTACCAGGCTCCACTGTCCAAGAATGCTGGAGTGGGTTGCCATTTCCTCCTCTAGGGGGTCTTCCTGACCCAGTGATCGAACCCCCATTTCCTGTGGCTCCTGCATTGGCAGGCAAATTCTTTACCACTGAGCCACCTGGCAAGTCCATTGGAGAGTGTCTCTCTCCAAATAAGCCTGCTTTCAGTTTACTATGGCTCACTCTTGAATTTCTCATGTCCAATTCTTTGTGACCCCATGGACTGTAGCCTGCTAGGCTCCTCTGTCCGTGGAATTCTCCAGGACAGATTGCTGGAGTGGGTAGCCGTTCCCTTCTCCAGGGGATCTTCCCAACCCAGGGATTGACCAAGGTCTCCTGCATTGCAGGCAGATTCTTTACCATCTGAGACACCAGGGAAGCCCAAATTCTCTCTAACTTGAAGTCAAGGACCCTCACTTTGTGGCCTGTTCCTGTAACTTACCTGAGACCTGGGACATGTCCATTCTCTCATACCCCATTCTCCTGCCACAACTCCACTCTTCCTTTCAGACATGCAGTTTCCAGCATGGCACCCAGACACACCCAGCCCAGGCTAGAGTCAGGCTTCACATACCACATGCCCTCCCAGATGTGCTTCTCTGCCCACCCCTGATGGAGCAGGTTGCTACTCTTCTCTCCATAAACATCGCCCCCTCCCTCCAGGTTCCAGGTCCCCTCCCTGCAGCCCTGGGCATCACCATTCCACCAGAATTTGTGACTCTCTCTGCATTTCCTGACAGATTTACTGTTTTAAGTTAGTCCATCATCTTTCATGTATATCTTCCCTCACCGAGTGATGGTCAGCCTGGTGTAAGCAGAGGCAGAATCTTCCTTCTTCCCTGCTAAGCCTTTTCCAACACCCCATCTTTCCTTCCTCAGCACCTCACCTGTCCATCACATACTGAAGCTAGCTTGCACAGTACTTTTTTTTTCCTATTCATTCCTTAACTCATGTATTCAGTGGGCATGCATCTCACCATCTTGAGCAAATCACTGGACAACTCCAGACTGCAGTTGTGTCTCATGTAGGATCAGGGTGATAAGGACAAATCTTGCAGGGAATTGTATAGACATTGTACAGTAATTTTTGGAAATTCATCTAGCACAGACCCAGGTGTCTGGAGCCAGCAGATAAGTGTCCTGTGATTGTGAATTAGTGAATTCACCTAACAAGCATTCTTTGAGAATCCACGAGGCTGACAGACTCATAAACTCTCATCATGTAACTAAACAAGACCCTAGGACCCTCCCAGGACAGACCCCCTCCCCCATATTCTCTAGTTCTCTGAAATATCTAGATAATAGTATCTGATGCACATTTCCCAAGTTGTTTTACAGATGCTAAAATTACCACCTAATGAAAGACTTTAACTCCTTGATGATCTTAAGCACATAGCCCCCAGACTTACTGTCACCTAAGGATTGATAATGTTAACCTCTGTGACACCACCCTATTACCTCATCAACAACCAATCAGAGAATTGTGCACCAGCTGATCATATAACCTGGGATGCTCCTCCCTCACCTAGCCTTTAAAAGTATTTTTCTGAAACACACTGGGAAGTTTAGGCTGTTTTTTGAGCACTAACTGTCCTGAATTATTTGCTCGGTTCCCTACAATAAACATTGTACTTTGTTTTATCACAAACCGGTGTCAGTAGATTCGCTTTACTGCACGCAGGCCAGTGGACCTAAATTTGGTTCAGTGATGATCATATCTGGTTTTCTTTTTGTTCTCTTTGCCCCCTCACTCCCTTTCTTGCCTGCTGGACTTAGCACATTTTGGGTACAGGGTAAGCTTCAATAGACATCAGCCAACTTCATGAAAGTGAATTTACATTCTCAAGACAGCTCCCGGGGCACTTGATTTATGATACTTATGATTTAGTATCGGTTGCGGCAGGGGAAGTACTGGAAGTCCTGACCCAGTTCCCCCTCTTAATGGTCAGTCCCACTCTCTGACTCACCTGTAATCATATGACAGGAAGTGGCCACAGCTCGGCAGTGACAGATCAGCTTGCCTGGATCCTTATTAGCCTGGTCAGCTTCAGTGACCTGGAGACAATAGGGACATCTCAATCCTTCAACAAGGCAGCAGTGTTGACACCCTGGCTCTAACCAAACATCTCCACATCAGATGGCCTTACACTCAGCCCTAATCCTCCTCCTCCTATGGTTTACACAAGTCTAGCAAGCTGAGGCCTTTCTCCCTATGTCCCCAAGAAGCTGGTTGTGTCCAAGCCACTTGGGGGCCTCAGCCAGAAAACTAGTTCCTGAAACCCAGCCCAGGAATCTAAAATTAATCCTGGTAGGGATAGTATGTTAGGAGGTGAAGAAGACAGCACAGAACAGGGATACACAGCACCTGGGCTCCATGCCCCATTCTACTGATAATGAGCCGAGCAACTGTAAACAAGTTACTTCCCTTACCAGGCTTCCCTTACTCTTTTCCTCAAGGTACAGAGTGGTACCGACTGCCTCTGATCTTTTTCCCAAGTTCAAAGATGATCTGTCCCAAGATCAAAAGACCTTTTCTCAGCCAGCTTCCAGTCAAAAAGTATTCCCCCAAAAATAACCTCAAGACTTCCTCTTTCAAATTCAATACTTCCTCTTGGCAGGCCTGTGTCCCTTCTGGAAACCCTAGGAAATCACTCATTTCCTTTCCTTTATATGGAAACCATTTGTATTCCTTGGCTTATGGAACCTTCCTCCATCTTCAAGCTTGCAATGTAGCATCCTCAGATCTCTCTCTGAGTATCACCCTTGTTTCCATTGTCACTTCTGACCCTCTTGCTTCCACCTTGGAAGTAAGTTTGTGATTACATCAATTAATTAAAAGCAACTCAAACTGGCATACATGTTAGAATTAGTACACAAAAATATTAAACCAGTTATTATGACTGTATTTCATATGTTGAGAAACTAAACAGAGATATGGAAGACATACAAAAAAGGATCCCAACTGAACTTGTAGGAATAAAAACTCATTATCCAGAGTGAAGTAAGCCAGAAGCAAAAACAACAATACAGTATATTAACGCATATATATGGAATTTATAAAGACGGTAACAAGAACCCAACATGCGAGACAGCAAAAGGAATGCAGATGCATAGAATAGACTCGTGGACTTTGTGGCTGAGGGTAAGGGTGGGATGATATGGGAGAAGGGCATTGAAGCATGTTAATTGTCATGTGTCTAATCAATCGTCAGCCCAGGATTGATGCTCGGGGCTGGTACAGCGAGATTTCCCGAGGGGGAGGGAGGAGGGAGGGGGGTTCTGGAGGGGAAGCATATGTAAACCCATGGTGATACCATGACAATGTATGGCAAAAACAATAAAAAAAAAAAAACTCTAATTGTGTTGCTGTTGTTTAGTCACTTAGTCATCTCTGACTCTTTGTGAGCCTAGGGACTGTAGTCCACCAGGCCCCTCTGTCCATGAGATGTTGAGAAACTAAACAAAGATATGGAAGGCACAAAAAAAATGCTAACTAAACTTGTAGGAATAAAAATTCTAATAAGTAAAATAAAAAATATACCAGACAGGATTAGTGGCATATTAGACACTGCAGAAGAAAAGAACAGTGAATTTGAAGACATAGCAATATAAACAAACCAAAATAAACTTTTAAAAATAAACAGAGTATCAGTAAGCTATAAGAGAACTTCAAACACACTAATATATATATATATATATATATATATATATATATATATATGAGTAGAGTTTCCAAAGGAGAGGTGGAAGTAAAAGGTATTTGAATAATGACAAATAATTTTCACTATTTGATGAAAACTACAAAACCACATATTGACAGATTCAAGAAGCCTAATGAACCCCAGCACAAGAGACATGAAGAAAACTACAGCATGCCTCATCATAACAAAATTGTTTAAATTATTAGCAGCAACTACTGGAAAAAGGCAAGTTATATACAAAGAAACAAAGACCAGGATGACAGGAGATTTCTTATTAGAACCAAGACAAGTGAGAAAATGGTAGAATAACATCATTAAAGTACTAAAACAAACTCTGGGCAACTGAGAATTCTATGCCCAGTGAAAATATCTTTCAAAAATCAATACATTACTAGAAAGTAAACTGATGAAAAAAGGATATCTAAACCCTAAAGTAATCAATAAAAAAATAAAATAAATTTACAGCTAAAGACACAACAGAAATAAAATAGAATTTTAAAATATATTCAATTTATTCAAAAGAAGACAGTAAAAAGGAGAAATATAAGTGGGACAAATAGAAAATAAAGTTCAATATGATAGATTTAAACCTAACCATATCAATATCATCACTAAGTAGAAGATATAAAGAATAGCCAAAGGGACATTTATGAACAGAAAAATACAAAAACGAAAATAAAACTCAGTGAATGAACTCAATAGCAGAACAGGAGAGAAAAAAATTATCTATAAACTCCAAGATAGAAAAATAGAAATGACTCAGTCTGAACAACTGAGAGAATATCAACTGAAAGAAAAGGACAAAACAAACAGAAAACAGCAGACCTAGTGTCTGTTATTAGAGTCCCAAAAGAAAGGAAAGAGGGTGGAGTAGGAGAATTTCTTATTACTCCAAGAAATAATAACTGAAAACTTACCAAATGTGTCAAACAATATAAATGTGTAGAGTCAAAGAGCTAAGAAAATCCTGAACGTGATAAATCCAAAGAAATCTGTGATAAGACATTACAACTAAACTACCAAAAAATAAAAACAAAGAAAAGTTCTTGAAAGCAGCCAGAGGAAAACTACACTTTGTTTGTTATAGAGCAACAATTCTAACCACAGCATATTTCTCATCAGGAACTAACAAGATCAGAAGGCAGTGGCACTTTATTATTCAAGTGTTGAGAGAGAATTATCATCAATTCAGAGTCCTATTGGCCAACTATACTATCCCATATCTGAAAATACTATCCTTTATTTATGAAAGGAAAATAAACGTATTCTCAAAAGTAAGAAAATTGTTTGTCAGAAGGCCTAACCTAAAAGGGTGGCTAAAGAAATTTCACGAAACAGAAAGTGAATGATTAAAAAAAATTTTTTTTTGAAACATCAGGAAGAACACGGTAAGCAAAAATATGAGTAAATTCAAGTTTCTTTCTCTAAAATGTTCTAAAATATGGTTAGCAGTTGAAGCAAAAATTATAACATTATCTGATTTGGTCCTAAATGTAGACAGAGGAACTATTTAAGTCAATTATCTTACAAATAGGGGAAAGTAAAAGCATGTAAATGGGGGAAAGATTTCTATATTTCACTCAAACTTGACATCAAATAATGATAATGATTTCTATCTTTCACTCAAATAATGACATCATAGTTGGTGGTTTTGTGTTATAACAATTATTAAAAATGCTATAGAGACAGATACATTGAAAAACACTATTAATAAATCAAAATGAAATTCTAAAAATAAAAGAAGCTCAGGCAGCCCAGATGAAAGCAGGAAAAATAAAACAGAGACACAAACAAACAAACGAAAAAAGAGACCAAACATAAAACAAACAAAATAACAGATCAATAATCACATTAAATGTAAATGGTATAAATATATAAATTAAAAGAGTGGACTAAAAGAGTGGACTAAAAGACTGACCAAACTAAGCACTGTCTACAAGAAATTCACATTCAATATAATGATTTAGGCAGGGTGAAAGTAAAAGAATAAAAAGTTACATATAATGCAAACATTAACATCTATTCAAAGCAAGAATAATTGTATTAATATCAGATAAAATAGACTTCAGAATAAGGAAACTAACCAGAGGCAGCAAGAGACACTCTGTAAAGATAGAAGAATCAATCTACTAAGAAGACATAGCAATCCTGGAAGGTTATGACCCAAACAAATAGGGCTGAAAAATAATGAAGCCAAACAGGGAGTACTCAAAGGAGAAACAGAGAAAAAAGAACACACACACAATTATAGTTGAGGATTTCAACACTCTATTCTCAGCAAATAATAGAACTACTAGATAGAGAACCAGCAAGGATATTGAAGAACTTAATAACAGTATCAAATAAAATGACCTAATGGACACTTATAGAACACTCCACTCAACAAGAATAGAATGCATTTTTTTTTAAGTGCCCTTGGAACATACACCAAATAGACTATGTCCTAGGATATAAAGCAAACCTCAACAAATTAAAAATAACTAAAATCATACAAACTGTATTTTTAACAACAATGGAATGAAAAAAATCAATCAACATCAATAACAGAAATAGAAACCTCTCTACAGAGTTGGAAACCAAACAACACATTTCCAGATAATCGATGGATTAAAGAGGAAGTCTCAAGGGAAATCTCTAAAAAGTATATAGAACTGAGGGAAAATTAAAATACAGCAAATCAATATTTGTGAGACACAATGCTAATAGGGAAATTTATAGCCCTATACGCATACTCCAGAGGGGAGAAAAAATCTCAAATTAATAATCTAAGTGTCCATTTTAAAAATCTAGGGAGAAAAAGAGCAAATTAATCTCAAAGAAAGCAGAAAGGAGGAAATAATAAAGAGCATAAATCAATGAAATTTAAAACAGAATAATGAAACAAAGAGCCTATACTTTGAAGAGACCAATATAATTGACAAACCCCTAGCAAGACTGACAGAGAGAGAAGACATAAATGACACAAATAAAAAGAATGAAACAGAGGGTATCATTATATACTCTGCAGACATTGAACGCATAATAAAGGGTTACAAACATGTATTTGACAACACAGATGAAATGGACCAATACCTCAGAACACAGGCTACCACAACTCATCTCATATAAAACAGATCCTTTGAATAACCCATAACGGGCATCCCAGGTGGCACTAATGGTAAACAACCTGTCTGCCAATGCCTGAGATGCCTGAGACAAAGTTCAATCCCTGGGTCTGGAAGATCCCCTGGAGAAGAGCATGGCAGTTTACTCCAGTATTCTTGCCTGGAGAATCCCATGTACAGAGGGCCTGGTGGGCTACAGTCCATAGGGTTGCAAAGAGTCAGAAATGACTGAAGCAACTTAGCACAGCATACCCCATTAAACAGAAAATCCTTAGATGTAAACCTTACAAAACATGTACAGTGCTTTATGCTGAAAACTCCATAATGTTGATAAAGGTAATCAATACAATTTAAATAAATGGAGAGACATTGGTATTTGTGGACTGAAAGACTCAACAAAGATAATAAAGTTGTTAATGCTTCCCAAATCAATACACACATTTAATGGAATTCTTAGCAAAATCTCAAGCAATTTTTTTGTAGATATGGACAAGATTATTTTGAAATTTATAAGGAAAGACATACAAACTAGAATACCTAAACAATTTTGAAAAAAAATAATATAGTGATGGGAATCAGCCTGCTTGATTTCAAGACATATAGTTACAGTAATCAAAGCTGTGTAGTATTGGCAGAGGAATAGAGATACAAAAATAAATGAAGCAGAAAAGATAATCCAGAAATATACATACACAAATATGACTAATTGATTTATGACACAAGTGAAAAAGCACTTTAAGGGAGGAAAAATAGCCTTTTCAACAAACAGTGCTGGGGCAGCTGGACACTGATAGGGTAAAACAACAATAGCAGTGACAAAATGAGGCCAAAGGTAATCAACAGAAAGTCAACAGCTTCATAACTTATACATAGATCTTACAGCTACACAAAAAGTAACTCAAAATGGAGTACCAACTTAAATGTAAAGCTATGAAACATTTAGGAAAAAAATAGGAGAAAATCTAGGGCTAGGCAAAAATTTTGTAGAATTGACACCAAAGTAAGACTGAAAAAGGAAACATTAATAAAACTAAGACTTCATTAAAATTGAAAATTTTTTCTCAGTAAAACACCTTTAAAAAAGTTTGAAAAGACAAGCTACAGAGTGGGAAAAAATATTTTGTTAACTACATGTCCAGAAAATGACTATATCTAGAATATGTAAATAACCCTCAAAACTCAACTGTTAAAAAAAATCAAATTAAAAAAGTGGGCAAAAGACATAGAGAGGCATTTCACCAATAAGGATATAGAGATGAAACATAGCACATAAAAAATTATCCAACATCATTATCCTTTGGGGAAATACAAATTTAAACTGCAGAGAAATATCACTACACACATATCAAAATGGCTAAAATTTAAAAATAGTGACAATGCCAAATGCTGGCGATGATGTAGAGAAACTAGATCACTTTCACATTCCTAAAGAGAGTGGCAATGATATAGACACACTAGAAAACTGTTTGACACTTTCTTGAATAACTAAACTTACAACTACAATATAATGTAGTAATTGTACTCCTGGGCATTTATCCCAGAGAAATGAAGACGGATGTTCACATAAAAACCTGTACAAAATAAGTACTAGGGATGTAATGTACAATATAATGACTATAGTTAATACTGCTGTATGATATATGGGAAAGTTGTTAAGAGAATATATCCAAAGAGTTCTTATCACAGAAGAATTTTTTTCTTTTCATTGTATCCATATGAGATTACAGGTGTTAATTAAACCTACCGAGGTAATCATTTCATAACATATGTAAATTAAACCATCATGCTGTACACTTTAAACTTATACAGCATTGTACATCAATTATTTCTCAATAAAATTTTACCTAAATGTTTATAGCAACCTTTATCAATGGCCCAGAACTAGAAACAACCAAGATGTCCTTCAATGCCTGAATGATTAAACGAAGATAATCAAGATGTGGTGCATCAAATCTTGCAATACTACTTAGCAATGAATACGAACAAATCCATTCCTACATACAACCTACATGCACATCTAGAGAATTATGGTGAGTAAAAAATTCCAATCCCTCTGCCAACCATACACATTGCCTGATTTCATTCATACAATACTTCTGAAATGACAAAATTGCAGGAATGGAGAACAGATTGGTAGTTGCCAAAAGTTAAGGAGGAAGTGGGGATGGGAGGGAAGTTGGTATGACTATAAATGGGCAACATGTGGGATCCTTGTAGTGATAGAAATGTTCTCTATCCTGTGTGAATATACATGTCTTCATTGTGATAGTGTACTACAATTTTTTAAGATGGGAAACTGCATGAACCCTCTCTCTATCACTTATAATTGCATATGATCTACCATTATCACAAGTTAAAAATATTAATTAACTTCTATGCAAAAATCACACATTGTACAATTCTATTTATATGGAATATTCAGAATAAGGAAATCTATAAGAAATGAAAACAATTGCCTAAGGCTAACAGAGCAGAACAGAATGTGGGTAAGTGGTAATGGGTATGAGTTTTCTTTTGGTTAACAAAATGTTCTAAAATTAGATTGTGGCTATAGTAAATCTGTAAATACACTAAAAACTGTTGAATTGTACATTTCACATGTTTAAATTTATGTTGTTTAGCTTACATACATCTCAATAAAGCTATAAAAAAAGAAAGAAAGAAAGGTAGAATGGCTATATTAATGTCATACAAAGTAGACTACATTAAAAAAATTAGTAGATATATTTTAAGCTATTTCATAATGGAAAAGGAGTCAATTCATCAAGACAACAGAATCAAAACATTTATTTACCTAATGACAGAGTTTCAAATGATATGAAGCAAAAGCTGATAGAACTTTAAGGTAAAATGGGGCAAATACTCAGTTACAGTCACATATTAAAAAATTCCTTTCTTATAATGGATAGAACAAATAGAAAATTATTAAACAGAAGATTTGAACAGCACCATCAAAACTTGGCCTAATTAACACCATACAGCACTTCACTCAACAATGGCAGAATGCAAATTTTTTCAAGTGTGCAAAGAACATTTCACAAGATGTAACATATTCTGTACCACAAATAAATGTAAAGAGGTCAAGTTATACAAAATATGTTTCCTCAATTTACTTGGGTTAAGTTAGACAGTAATAACAGAAATATCTCTGGAAAATCCTCAAATATTTGGAAACAACACACTTTTAAATAACGTGTGAGTCAGAGAAGAAATTGTTGTTCAGTCTCTAAGTTGTGTCCAACTCTTTGCAACTCCATGGACTGCAGCACACCAGGCTTCCCTGTCCTTCACTATCTCCTAGAGTTTGCTTAAAATCATGTCCATTCAGTCAGTGATACCATCCAACCATATAATCCTCTGTCACCCCTTCTCCTCCTGCCTTCAATCTTTCCCAGCATCAGTCTTTTCCAAAGAGTAGACCCCTTTGCATGAGGTGGCCAAAGCATTGGTGCTTCAGCAGCAGGCCTTCCAATGAATATTCAGGGTTGATTTCTTTTCTTTTTCTTTTTTTTGCAAACAGAAAATATTTATTTTTTTCTGTCTCTCATCCCAGTCCCATTCATTTCAGAATGTGACTTTATACCTGCTCAACTGGATGGAGAGATGTGACAATTACAAAAGAGAATAAAGTGATGAAAAATGACACAGACTGGAAGAGAAAAAGAGTGATCAGACTGAAAGAAAACCAGAAAGATATTGCTTGTCCTCACTGCTCCCATCTGTGTCCTCAGAGGAATTTGTGTGCCAGATAATTCCCAGCAGAAGCTAAACTCATGGTATATAAACAACAGAGACTCAAGCATTCTGACTAACACTGCCCAGATATCTCTTGAGCATGGATGAATGGTTCAAAGGCGAGTGGCCAGCCGGATGAGGGGAGGAAGGCTCTGGCCAGCACAGAAGATGGGCCACTGCCCTGCTGGGTGCAACAGCCAAATCTTTTTATTTGCCAGTTCATGAATTATGTATGCTTGATGCACAAGGTTCATATGTGGAGGTGATATTTAGCAGGGTGCTAGCCAAACTTCACAGAACTACTACAGAGAATGAAAATACTTGTTTCCAAAGATGTGACTTCCTAGTCAACACTGCAGATGGGTATTGCTGTGTTTGACTTTGAAAGCTTGTTATAGCTGACATCGAGCGTGGCATTTGGGGGTTCCCCAGCATGTCTCGCAGGACTGAGTTTTGCTTCAGTTCAGGTTTATGGGGCCACTTGAAAGTGATCAGACATGCCACGAGGCCCGGAAAGGATCATCACCAAGAGTGCTTCATGGAAATCTAGGTTGGCTTCCCCTGCTCGCAAATGGTGGTGAAAAGTGTCATGTTAACCTTTCACAGTCACATATACACTTTGGCTTGAGAAATTACTTTTAGGATGACTGGTGTGAGCTCCTTAAAATATAAGGGACTCTCAAGAGAAGGAATAAGAAAGGAAGTTATAGAATATTTTCAAAAAAGTAAATATGAAGCACAACCTAATCAAAATTGGGCAAGACCACAAAGCAGTACTGGGCTGGTGAGATGCTGGAAGGGGGATTTAGAGCACGGAGTGCCTACATTAGAAAATAAGGAACAAGGAGTGTATCAAATCAAAGACGTAAGCTTCTACATTAAAAAACTTGAAAACAAAGATTAATTAAATCCAGAATAAGAAAAATTTAGAATAGAACATTGGAATAGAACCTGATACAGGTTAGAATAGAAATCAATGAAATTGAAAAGAGAAGACAAAACAGAGAAATCAATAAAACCAAAGTTGGTTTTTTGAGAGTATTGATAAAATGGAACATTTAGCCAGGCTGATCACTAAAAATGGGGAGAAGACATAAATTACCAATATAAATGATAAGAGATATGGCAACTCTATAGATTACACATATATTAATGAATAATAAGTGCATATTATAAGCAACCATATGTCAATAGATCCATCTTAGAAAAAAATCAATACACTGAAAGATACAAACTACCAACTCTCTCTAAAGAAGAAATAGATAACCTGAATAGATTTATATCTACTTAAAGGAATTGAAATTGAAATTAAAATCTTCTGATAAATAAAACTTCAGGCCCAGAAATTTTCACTGGAGAATGCTACCATCACTCATAATCAATGAACAAATTATCAATTGTTTTTACATATATGCTAACAATGAATATTCAAAAATAGAAATTAAGAAAGCATAATATAATGTATAATAGTATTAAAAATATGAAATACTTAGGGATAAATGTGCAAAGGTTGTGAAAGATAAGTATACCAAAAAACATAAAATGTTGCTGAAAGAAAATTTTAAATATCTAAATAAATGGGAATATATACTGTGTTCATGAGTTGGAAGAGTCACTATTATTAAAATGTCAATTCTATCCAAATTCATTGATAGATTCAGGGCAATCCCAATCAAAACGGCAATATTGTTTTTAGTAGAAATTAACAACTGATTCTAAAATTTCTATGGAAATTCAAAGGACCTAGAATAGCCAAAACAACTATGGAAAAGAAGCACAAAGTTGGAGGATAAGCACTATCTAATTATAAGAGTTGTTAAAGAGTTGCAGTAACCAAGTTTGTTTGGTACTGATGTAAAAACCAAAAAAAAAAAAAAAATCAATGAAGAAGAATAGAGTACAGAAATAGACCCAAATATATAAACATAAACATATATATGTATATATGTATGTATATGAAGACATACAAGACCTTTTAGAACTAGTACCCAAAAAAGATGTCCTTTTCATTATAGGGGACTGGAATGCAAAAGTAGGAAGTCAAGAAACACCTGGAGTAACAGGCAAATTTGGCCTTGGAGTACAGAAGGAAGCAAGGCAAAGGCTAATAGAGTTTTGCCAAGAGAATGCACTGGTTATAACAAATACCCTCTTCCAACAACACAAGAGAAGACTCTACACATGGACATCACCAGATGGTCAACACCAAAATCAGATTGACTATATTCTTTGCAGCCAAAGATGGAGAAGCTCTATACAGTCAGCAAAAATAAGACCAAGAGCTGACTGTGGCTCAGAACATGAACTCCTTATTGCCAAATTCAGACTGAAATTGAAGAAAGTAGGGAAAGCCATTAGACCAGTCAGGTATGACCTAAATCAAATCCCTTATGATTATACAGTGAAAGTGAGAAACAGATTTAAGGGACTAGATCTGATAGACAGAGTGACTGATGAACTATAGACAGAGGTTCGTGACATTGTACGTGAGACAGGGATCAGGATCATTCCCAAGAAAAAGAAATGCAAAAATGCAAAATGGCTATCTGAGAAGGCCTTACAAATAGCTGTGAAAAGAAGAGAACAGAAAAGGAAAGATATACCCATTTGAATGCAGATTTCCAAAGAATAGCAAAGAGAGAGAAGAGAGCCTTCCTCAGTGATCAATGCAAAGAAATAGAGGGAAACAATAGAATGGGAATGACTAGAGATCTCTTCAAGAAAATTAGAGATACCAAGGGAACATTTCATGCAAAGATGGGCTCAGTAAAGGACAGAAATAATATGGACCTAACAGAAACAGAAGATATTAAGAAGACGTGTCAAGAATACACAGCAGAACTGCACAAAAAAGATCTTCATGACCCAGATAATCATGATGGTGTGATCACTCACCTAGAGCCAGACATCCTGGAATGTGAAGTCAAGTGGGCCTTAGGAAGCATCACTACAAACAAGCTAGTGGAAGTGATGGAATTCCAGTTGAACTATTTCAAATCCTGAAAGATGATGCTGTGAAGGTGCTGCACTCAATATACCAGCAAATTTGGAAAATGCAGCAGTGGCTGCAGGACTGGAAAAGGTCAGTTTCCATTCCAATCCCAAAGAAAGGCAGTGCCAAAGAATGCTCAAACTACCGCACAATTTCACTCATCTCACACGCTAGTAAAGGAATGCTCAAAATTCTCCAAGCTAGGCTTCAGCAATACATGAATCATGAACTTCCAGATATTCAAGCTGGTTTTAGAAAAGGCAGAGGAACCAGAGATCAAATTGTCAACATCTGCTGGATCATCGAAGAAGCAAGAGAGTTCCAGAAAATTGTCTACTTCTGCTTTATTGACTATGCCAAAGCCTTTGACTGTATGGATCACAATAAACTGGAAAATTCTTAAAGAGATGGGAACACCAGACTGCCTGACCTGCCTCTTGAGAAACCTGTATGCAGGTCAGGAAGCAACAGTTAGAACTGGACATGGAACAACAGACTGGTTCCAAATAGGAAAAGGAATATATCAAGGCTGTATATTGTCACCCTTCTTATTTAACTTACATGCAGAGTACATCATAAGAAATTCTGGGCTGGAGGAAGCACAAGCTGGAATCAAGATTGCTGGGAGAAATATCAATAACCTCAGATATGCAGATGACACCACCCTTATGGCAGAAAGTGAAGAAGAACTAAAGAGCCTCTTGATGAAAGTGAAAGAGGAGAGTAAAAAAGTTGGCTTAAAGCTCAACACTCAGAAAACGAAGATCATGGCATCCAGTCCCATCACTTCATGGCAAATAGATGGGGAAACAGTGGCTGACTTTATTTTGGGGGGCTCCAAATTCACTGCAGATGGTGACTGCAGCCATGAAATTAAAAGATGCTTACCCCTTGGAAGGAAAGTTATGACCAACCTAGACAGCATATTAAAAAGCAGAAACATTACTTTGCCAACAAAGGTCCATCTAGTCAAGGCTATGGTTTTTCCAATAGTCATGTATGGATGTGAGAGTTGGACTATAAAGAAAGCTGAGCACTGAAGAATTGATGTTTTTGAACTATGGTGATGGAGAAGACTCTTGAGAGTCTCTTGGACTGCAAGGAGATCCAGCCAGTCCCTCCTAAAGGAGATCAGTCCTGGGTGTTCATTGGTAGGACTGATTTTGAAGCTGAAACTCTAATACTTGGGCCACCTGATGCAAAGAATTGACTCATTTGAAAAGACTCTGATGCTGGGAACGATTGAAGGCGGGAGGGGAAGGGGACCACAGAGGATGAGATAGTTGGATGGCATCACTGAATCAATGGACATAAGTTTGAGTAAACTTCGGGAGTTGGTGATGGACAGGGAGGCCTGGTATGCTGTGGTCCGCGTGGTCGCAAAAAGTTGGACACAGATGAGCGACTGAACTAAACTGAACTGAATGTATATATATATATATATATATATATATATGGGCTTCTCTGGTAGCTTAACTGGTAAAGAATCCACATACAGTACAGGAGAGCTGGGTTCAATCTCTGGGTTGGGAAGATCTGTTGGAGGAAGGCATGGCAACCTACTCCAGTATTCTTGCCTGGAGAATCCCCATGGACAGAGGAGCCTGCTGGCTACAGTCCATGGGGTCAGACATGACTGAACAACTGACCACAGCACAGTACAGCACATGTATATATATGTGTGTGTGTGTGTGTGTGTGTGTGTGTGTCTATCAGTTCAGTTCAGTTCAGTCGCTCAGTCATGTCCTACTCTTTGCAACCCCATGAATCGCAGTACGCCAGGCTTCCCTATCCATTGCCAACTCCTGGAGTTTACCCAAACTCATGTCCATTGAGTCGGTGATGCCATCCAGCCTATATATATATATATATATATATATATATATATATATATATATATACATATACATATATATGGAAAGTGAAAGTGTTAGTTGCTCAGTCATAGCCAACTGCTTGCAACCCCGTGGATGACACCAGGCTCCTCTGTCCATGGACTTTTCCAGGCAAGAATACTGGCATCAGTAGCCATTCACTTCTCCAGGAGAGCTTCCTGAGCCAGGGATCAAACCCAGGTTTCCTGCATTGCAGGCAGATTCTTCATCTTCTGAGCCACCAGGGGAGCCCATACTAATGGAAGTAAGTCAGAAATAGAAAGACAAATACCATGTATCACTTATAGATGGAATCTAAAATACGGCACAAATGAACCTATCTACAAATCTTAGACAGACACAGGGAATAGACTTGTGGTTGCCAAGGGGAAGGGCGTGGGGAGGGGTGAACTGGGTGTTTGGGGTTAGTAGATACAAACTCTTACAAACAGAATGGAGAAACAACAAGGTCCTACTGTATGGCACAGGGAACTATACTCAATATCTTAAGGTACACTATAATGGAGAGAGGATGTTTATATGTGTATAACTGAGTCACTTTGTTCTACAGAAGAAATCAACCCAAACAGGTACTGAGAACTGATTTTTGACAGATTTGTAAAGGCAGTTCAACAGAGGAAGCATAATATTTTCAACTACTAGTACTTAGAATAACTGGATACCTGCATGAAAAATAGGAACTTTGATCCATTCTTTGTACCATATATAAAAATTAACTCAAAAAGGAATATAGACCCAAAGATAAAAACTAAAACTTTAAAAAGTCTAGGAGAGAACCTTTATGACCTTGGGTTCAGCAAAGATTTCTTAGATACTACCACATGGAAGAACAAGTTGGTAAAGTGGACTTCATCAAAATTAAAAACTGCTCCTCAAAGAAACCATTAGGAGAATGAAAAGATGAACTGTAGACCCCAAGAGAAAATAGCAAATCATATACTTGCTGAAGAAATTGTATCCATGGATATGTAAATAACTCTCAAATTCAATAATAAGAACATAACCCTATTTAAAAATGAGCAAAAGAGTTGGCTTCACTAAAGAAGATATACAGATAGGAAAGAAATATATGAAAAGACATTCAATGTCATTAGACATTAGGGAAATGCAAATTAAAACCACAAGGAAATACCCCTGTACCTCTATTGGAATGGCTAAAATTAAGAAGCTTACCATATCAAGTGTTGCCAAGGAAATGAGGCAACTGGGATTTTTAAACACTTCTCAAGGGTGGAGGATGAGGAATATAAAATAGCACAACTAATTTGGAAAACAGCATGGCAGTTTCTCAAAAATTTAAACATCCACTTACTATACAGTCTAGTCATTCCTTTCTTATTTGTCCAAGGGAAATGAATGTATATGTCCATACCAAGGCTTTTACATCAATGTTCCCAGCAGTATGATATGGAATAGCCCCAAACTGGAAAAAACCCAAATGTCCATTAAGCGGTGAACAGGTAAATTGTGGTGTATTCATTTAACAAAATACCATCAGGAAAGAAAAGGAATAAAATATTGATATATACTACAACACAGATGGATCTCAAAATAATTATGCTGAGTGAAAGAAGGCAGGCCAAAAATGAGTGCATACTGTATGCTTCCATTTATATAATTCTAGGAAATGCAAATGAATCTATAGTGACAGAAGATCAGTGGTTGCCTGAGGATTGGAGGTGGTGGGGTACAGAAGACAGAGATTATAAAAGGACACAATGAAACTTTGGGGGATGATGGATATATTCATTATCTTTAATATGCATATGTCAAAACTCATCAAATCATACACTTTAAATATGTTCAGTTTATTGTACATCAATTATATTCTGATAAAGCTGAAAAAGAAAAGGATCCATAAAGAAGTACAAGAGCAGTAAGAAAGATGATTGTTTTGTCTCTTCCATTCCCCATCCTAATTCCTCAGTCAAAGCCTGGAGATGATGGAGGAAGACACAGAGAGTAACGATGAAAGGCTGTCTGGGCTTGGACCAGTCACAGGGAATCTAATGTGCCCCTTTACCTTGTACTCTCCCTTGCTCTCTTCCACTCTCTGTTTCTTAAATTGAGTTTGAGAGTTGGTGGCGACCTAAGAGATGATACACAAAAGTCAGCAAATATTTATGGAACACTGTTTTCAGGTTCTCCAGAGAAACAGAACCAAGAGTACACACACATGTATATCTACACAATGTGTGTGATATATATGGAGAGAGAGACTGGCTGATTTTTAAGGAATTGACTCACATGATCACAGAAGCTGAGATGTCCCAAATCTGCAATCAGTCAGCGGGAGACCCAAGAGAGGCAATGGTATAAATTCCATTATGAAGCTGTCAGGCAAGAAAAGAGATCTATTAGGAAACCCTTTTGGCTCAGTTCAGATCTTCATCTGATTAGATGAGACCTACCTACATTGTTGCTGTTGTTTTTCTGTTTAGTCACTAAGTCATGTCTGACTCTTTTGCAACCCCATGGACTGTAGCCCATCAGGCTCCTCTGACCCAGGGATTTCCCAGGCAAGAATACCGGAGTATGTTGTCATCTCCTTCTCCAGGGGAATCTTCCTGACCCAGGGACTGAACCCATATCTCCTGCACTGGGAGGTGGATTCTTTACTACTGAGCCATGAGGGAGGCCCACCTACATTAGAGAGGACGATCTGCTACCCAGCCCCTGATTCAAACGTTTCATCTCATCCAGAAACACCTTCACAGACACACCCAGAATAGTGTTGGACCAAAATGCCTGGGCACCCCATGGCTCAGTCCAGTGGACACATAAAATTAACTGTCACAAACTCCTACTGTATTTTAGATACCAGAAGCAAAGCAACGACTGAGACAAGCTTTCAGTCTCTGCCCCACTGGGGCATTTCTAGAGACAGACATTCAGAACATTGTTATAATAACCCACTGTGGTCAACTGAATTCTAGGACAGCCCCAATGATCCTTCTCCCTTGGTGCTATGCCTTGTCTATTCTCTCCTCTTGAGTATGGACAGAAATGGTGAATTGCAAAAGTGATGGGATTTCACTCCCTTGATCATATTACTTCAAGTGGCAAAAGTGAAGAGATTTCTTTTCTAGATGTAATTAAGGTCCCAAATCAGTTGATTTTTAATTAATGAAAAGAGATTATCCTGAATGGGGCTGGCTTAATCTGAAAAAAAAAACCCTTAAAAGAAAAGTTGGGCCCTTCTGGAGAAGGACACTTTCCTAGTGGCCTTGAAGAACAAACAAGCCTCTTGTGAGGGACAGCCTCTAAGGGATGACAGCTTCAGTCTTACTGCTGCAGGAACTGAATTCTGCCAACAACATGAATGAGGTTGAAAGAGACCCCTGAGCTCCAGAGAAGAATGCAGGCTGGCCACCCCTGTGATTGCAGCCTTGGGAGACTCAAGCAGAAGATCCAGTTACGTCATGCTGGGACTTCTGATCCACAGGATATGGGTGTTGTTCTAAGGTACTAAAATTGTGGAAATATGTTATGGAAAAAATAGAAAAATAACAGATGCACTCAACTCACTCCAGAAGTGTTTTAGAGAAGAGATCCCTGAGGCCCAGAAGAGTAAAGTGATTTTCCTAAGGCCACACAGCTGGCTACTGACAAAGTGGTAACCAGTTCAGTCCAGTTCAGTTCATTTCAGTTCAGTCATTCAGTCTTGTCTGACTCTTTGAGACCCCATGGACTGCAGCACACCTAGGCTTCCTTGTCCATCACCAACTCCCAGAGCTTGCTTGAACTCATGTCCATCAAGTCGATGATGCCATCCAACCATCTCATCAGTGGTAATAACTAGCATTTCCTAGTTATAATAACTAGATTTATACTGTGCCACTGTTGTTGTCCTTTAGTCACTCTGTCATGTCCAATTCTTTGCAACTTCATGGACTATAGCATGCCAGGTTTCCTGGTCCTTCACTATCTCCCTGAGTTTGCTCAAACCCCATTGAGTCTGCTCAAATATCCTCTGAACTGGTGATGCCATCCACCCATCTCATCCTCTGTCGCCCCCTTCTCCTCCTGCCCTCAATCTTTCCTAGCATAGGGTCCTTTCCAATGAGTCAGCTCTTCGTATCAGGTGGCCTAAGAATTGGAGCTTCAGCTTCAGCATCAGTCCTGCCAATGAATATTCAGGGTTGATTTCCTTTAGGATGGACTGGCTTGATCTCCTTGCAGTCCAAGGGACTCTCAAGAGTCTTCTCCAACACATGTACTGTGCCAAGATCTCAGGCAACCTGAGTGACAATGCAGTGCTGTGTAAATAGATATATATATTTGCATCCCTTTTTACAGGTGAGAATCTGAGGCTTAAGGAGGTAAGGAAGCTGTCAAATGCCATGTGGGTAAGAAAAAGAGGAGCTGGGATCTGGGCCCAGACTGTCTGGCCTCAAAGTCTGGGCTCCTGACTTCTCTCCCTCCTGCTCTAAATGTGAGCTAAGGGGCAGGGCAGAACCGGTGTGGCTAAGCTCATCCCTCACTAACTATTATTGGATGACAGTTTCCAGACATCATTAGTGAAGATGTGCTGAGAGCTGAACTCACATACCTGAGGGTCATGTCCCCAAGCCCTACCTCAGGGAACAGCAGAAAACCCAATGCTCGGGAGAACGCAACTGCAACATTTTCAGGTCTCACAATTGTAGAGCACTTGGAAGTTTATAAAGCACCTTCACAGAGCCTCCCAATGGCCCGGGGAGGTTGGCAGGGCAGGTACAGATTGAGAGCTGCCACCAACAAGCTGGAGAACTGGGTGGAAGTTCACAGTGGAAAAGCACAGGCTCAAGACCAGAAACAGCCGATGTTCCTGGTTTAGTATGGAGGCAGGAAAGGACCAATGTCCCAGCTTAAAGGCCCTCAGACAGGATGAGTTTCCCTCCACTTGAGGAGGGGCAACACTTTTGCCCTGGTCGGGTCTTCAGCTGATTGGGTGGAGCCCACCCAAAGTACGGAGGGACATGGCTTCACTCAATACGTGTTCAAATGTTCATCTCATCCAGAAACAGCCTCACAGACACACCCAGAGGAAGGTTTGACCAAAGGTCTGGGCACCTGTGGCCAGTCAAGCTGATGTGTAAAAGTAACCATCACATCCACTGAGGGGACTCTCTGCAAAGATGTGGGCAGTGTTAAGGGGAACTGACGAGGAAAAGTGATGTACCTCAGGGCTAGAAAGAGCAGGGAGCATTGGCACACCTAGGCTGAGGGGATCTGACAGAGAACAGTGACCAGACCTGGATTCAGTGGCCATAGGAGAAGACCAGGAGACAGGTGGTGGGCTTTTAGAGAAGGATGCAGATGACCCATGGCCCAGTAAGGCAGGAGTGAGGTTAATGAGTCTCTGTTCCTCAGTCTCCTCCTGCCTCCAGTCTCTGTACTGGAACCTCCAATCAGCCACACCGGAGCTGAAGCGGGCCCATCGATACAGTCCATACAGACCAGCCCCCCAGGGTAGAGAAAAGTAGCACGTGGCTCCCGAGGCCAGCAGTATGCCCACTGCAAGAAGGGATGTGAAGTTTCAGAGCAGAGAATTTCCTAAGGAAGAGTTAACAGAGCCAGAACCAGACTTCTTTTTCTGATGCTGAGTCCACGAGTCTCAGTTCCTCTTGCGGACAGGTTTGCTCTTCTCCCTCTGGGGTGCGGCATGCGCTTCTTTAAGATACTCAAAGCCTGGGTATTGACCGGCCTGCGCCTCTGTGAATATGGTCCAGACCCCAGGCTCTGCATTTCCTGCTCGAGGTGACTCCCTGTTGCCCCAAGATCCCTACTTGTGATGCTCACCTATGTCACTGAACTCACCTCGTGTATCCCTTAGTCCAGCCACTTACCTCCTTTCCGTTCCTCAAAGGCGCCAGTATTTTTCCTGCCCCTGAGCATTTGAACCTGTGCTTTCCTCTGCCAGTAATGCACCTTCTCTCACTCTTCACTCAGTTCACTCCTTTTCCTTCTGCTTTTGCATCACCCCCACCCCCGACCATTTAAATTCAGTTCCCCTACTGTTCTCTCTTTGCCGCCTGTTCCTTTCCTTTCTAATCCTTATGGAGTATGTAACCATGTATTAACTGGCACTGTGTGTTTAATCATTGTCCCTCCCACTAGCTTTGAAGTTCCTGCTCCCTTGTAGCTCAGCTGGTACAGAATCCACCTGCAATGCAGTAGACCTTGATTCAATTCCAGGGTCAGGAAGATCCGCTGGAGAAGAGTTAGGCTACCCACTCCAGTATTCTTGGGTTTCTCTGGTGCCTCAGCTGGCAAAGAATCCGCCTGCAATGCGGGAGACCTAGGTTCAATCCCTGGGTTGGGAAGATCCCTTGGAGAAGGAAATGGCTACCCACGCCAGTATTCTGGCCTGGAGAACTCCAAGGACTGTACATCCACAGGGTGGCAAAGAGTCAGACATGACTGAGCGACTTTCACTTTCACTTTTTAGGGCAGGAAAAGTGCTCTTTTGCCCACATCATAAACCCAATGATTCTAGCAATACCTGGCATATAGTAGGTGCTCAGGAAATCTGTGTCAAATGATGAAGCAGCTGGCTCTATGACAGAGCTTGAATTTGAGCTGGACAGTGATGAGAGGCACCAACCATCAGGGTGAATCCCCAGACCCAATGGTTCTTCTGCAAAGAAGCCATTGCTTTCCAGGTGAGATTTTAGGAGTGCCTCTCTGCTTTATTGTAGGCTTATAAGATAACTTCCACTAAAGAACCAAACCTTTAGTTTAAGAATAATCAAGCTTTTCATCCCCTTTAGAAAATGAAAGTCTACTCAAGAGGAGTAGAATTTTTAAATTCATCAGTCATTAACACCTTAGGGTGAATGAGTTTATTGGAGCCTTGAACAGAAAGCATGAGAGGAAGGGTGACTGAGAGGATGGGGAGGAAGGCCCATCCCTAAGGAAAAGAGAGAATGGAGAGTGAGGAGGGAAGGAAAGGCCCTTGCCTGGACTCACTGCAGCCAGCCTTGAAGATTCCTGTCATCACTGGTTGAGTATAAAGGATGTGGCAGACATGTACCTGGTACCTTGCACACATTACTCCTAATCCCCACAAGCCCCAAGCAAGACAAAAATACCCACCCCCATTCTACCCTAGAGGCACTCAAGGTCCCATGAAGGTAAAGTTGTTGCTGGTATACTTCATTGTGAAAGAATTCTGAGACAAAGTGATAGGTAAGAAGTAGATTTATTTAGAGATACACACTCCACAGAGTGTGGGCCATCTCAGAAGGAAAGAGACCCAAAATATGGAATGGTTAGTTTTTATGGGCTGAGTAATTTCAAAGGCTAATAAGTGGGAGGATTATTCCAATTACTTGGGGGAAGAGGCAGGGATTTCTAGGAATTGGGCCACCGCCCACTTTCTGGTCTTTTATGGTAGGCCTTGGATCTGCTGGTGGGTTTTTCATTTAGATGGTAATCCGTTACAATGCAAGTATGAGGCACAGAGTCTATTGGGATTCAGATCTCCTGCCATCTTGGACCTAGTTGGTTCTAACCCATTTTTGTCAAGTTTTATGGCCATGTCATACTTTTAAAGATTGTGTCTGCCCCCTTTCCTCTTGTTTCAAAGTAACTTGCCCAAGACCACACAGTAAGTAAGCAGCAATACTGGTATTTGAACCTTGGTCTGACTGCCTCCAAACTGTTAGGTGTTTTTTCCTTCCAATGGAGAAGGCAATGGCACCCTACTCCAGTACTCTTTCTTGGAAAATCCCATGGATGGAGGAGCCTGGTAGGCTACAGTCCATGGGGTTGCGAAGAGTCTCTCAGGACTGAGCGACTTCACTTTCACTTTTCACTTTCATGCGTTGGAGAAGGAAATGGCAACCCACTCCAGTGCTCTTGTCTGGAGAATCCCAGGGACGGGGAGCCTGGTGGGCTGCCGCCTATGGGGTCGCACAGAGTCGGACACGACTGAAGCGACTTAGCAGCAGCAGCAGTTTTCCTTCCAATGCAATGATTCCTTCCCAAAATTATGGAATAATTTATGGATGAAGTCATAACGTTAACCCTCTTCATGGCAAAGGGCAGGATGGAGTCAATCCGATAGTTCCATCAAGAACAGGGACAGCCCCAAGCCAGAAGTCTAACACACCTAAACTGTCAACATCTCTAGTAATGGTAATAACAACAGTAGTAGCAGCCGCTTGTGAAACACTATGGCTAGGATCACATTAAACACTTTATACAGATCCCCTCTTGCATGCCTCACCTCATTCCTAGAAGAGTGGGGCTTTTATTATCCTCATTTGACAGAGAGGGGAGCTGAGGTGTAATGATGTTAAGTACTTCCCCCCAAATTACACAGAGAGTAAGCCAGGAGGCAGACTCCAGAGTTCAAGCTCGCACTCTCGTCCACCCTATCTGTGGAGTCCAGCTTCTGAACTTGCCATGGGCATACTGCTTCTCCTCTGGGTGGGGTGAGCTTCCTTGTGCCTCCCCAAGCAGCTGCCGATCACCTGGGGTGCAGCATGGCCCCGGCCCCACTTCCCTGCCCCACCCCACGGCTACGTGGGCAAACACCCTGCTTCTCCCCAGGCAGGGGACGCCCGATTTGCATAACTTAATTAAATTCTTCGTTCTTGCTTTCGAAGGAGCAGGCCTATGAAGGATGCTGAGTGCACGGTCTTAAGGCAAATCAACGTAGATGATGAAAGAGCCTATTTCGGTTAAGCAAATTATGAGGAGGCGGGCGATGTCCTCACTCTAATAATTTCCCGTGAATTATTTATATGGAAACTGCAATTACATCGGGCAAAACAGTGTTGTGTGCATAAAGCTCACTTAATTACCCAACCACCTGTTGGGACACTGGGTTCTCCACGAGCCCATTTCTTCACCCAACAGGTCCTACTTCTGGGAGGCCAGGGAACTTGGAGGCCTGAGGCAGGCGGGGCTGGGAGGAAAACCTTGGCTGCCAGTAGAAGAGATGGAAACTGGGGTCTCATCTCAGACTGAGTCCCCATCCTGGCTCCTCTGGTCCAGCCTGGAACTGGAATTCCGTTCTCTAGGGCCTGAGCAGAGCCTGGTCCATCTCTGCCTCCACTTCATCCCTGAAAAGGGAACAGTGAGGAGAAAGAAAGCGGATGAGAGAAGAAGGAAGAAATCAGCCCCCCACCCCTCCCAACAAACCCTTTAACCAAAGCAAACGAGACTCCTTTCATCAGAGCCTGGTTGTTTAACTGGAAATGAGGGTTGCCATGGCAACCATCCTGTCACATTGTATTTCTTACTACTTGCCAGCGGGAGAGGCGTTGATGTGTAGAGTAGAACCCTGGCTGGGTGGGGAAGGTCGGGGAAGTAGGGGTGCGTTGTTGGCAATCCATTTGTTGAAACACAAGTCACATAGGCCTGTCCCTAACCCAGGATATTTCAAGTTCATCTCTCCCTTTTCCGGATCATGGGGTGGGGTGTGGAGGTGAACCTCTCCTTCTACTCACCCCTACGCCCCCAGGAGAAAAACATTGTAAATGTCAGAAATCTGATGGCACTGTCAAAAAATACATGGAATTGGCTATATAAGAAATAGCGAGACATAGTTTTTCTTTGTTCTGTGACTGTAAAAATCATGGAATTTCTTCAAGAGAAGGTGAAAATAAAGAAGGATGCTGACCATTGGGAGAGTTTGGACAGGAGGCTTGGGAGTCTGTCCCAAGACTGGGGGAAGTGGCACTCCCTTCACGACAGTGTTTTAACCACATTGGTCCAGGGCCCAGGCCACATACAGAGGTCTGGTGAAGAGGTGAGCAGAAGATAAAGTGGGTCAAGGAAGCTCTAGATGTGGGATGGGGAGGAGCGATGGATGCCAAGAGCTGCCTAGTTACAAAGTTGCAGGGGACCGAGAATCCAGGCTTCTCACTCCGTCTGTCACTTAGTACTGGGTAACCTTGAGAAACTGATTAACAGGAAAAAAAAAAGTAGCTGGGAAGTTCAAATATGATGATTGTAACACCCTGATTTACTCCACAATTAATGAGAGATATAGTGAGTGAATTTATTCCACTTGAAAGCAAAAGTCGCTCAGTCATGTCCGACTCTTTGCAACCTCATGGACTATACAGTCTGTGAAATTCCCCAGGCCAGAATATTGGAGTGGGTTGCCTTTCCCTTCTCCAGGGGATCTTCCCAACCCTGGATTGAACCCAGGTCTTCTGCATTGCAGGTAGATTCTTTACCAACTGAGCTATCAGGCTATCAGGGAGTTGGTAAAGAATCCGCCTGCAATGCAAGACACCCCAGTTTGATTCCTGGGTTGGGAAGATCTGCTGGAGAAGGGATAGATTACCCACTCCAATATTCTTGGGCTTCCCTTGTGGCTCAGCTGGTAAAGAATTCAGCTGAGCGGGACTCTTCAATGCGGGAGACCTGGGTTTGATCCCTGGGTTGGGAAGATCTCCTGGAGAAGGGAGAAGGGAAGATCCCCTGGAGAAGGGAAATTCTACCCACTCCAGTATTCTGGGCTGGAGAATTCCATGGACTGTGTCTGTGTTCAGTCTGACATGACCGAACAACTTTCATTTCACATAGTCACTGAATATGATAACAGTTGTATTTAATAGTTCCAAATAACAAGATATCTCACGTTTGGTTGTTTTTGTTCAGTCACTAAGTCGTATCTGACTCTTTCAGACCCCATGGACTGCAGCATGCCAGGCTCTTCTGTCCCTCACAGTTTGCCCAAGTTCATGTCCATTGATTCAGTGATGCTATCTAATCATCTCATCCTCTGTTGCCCTCTTCTCCCTTTGCCTTCAGTATTTCCCAGCATCAGGGTCTTTTCCAATGAGTGGAGCATGCGTAGAGCCTTGACTAAATGCCAGCCAGTATGTTGAGCTTTATACACGTCTATCACGACTCCCATTTCACAGACATCTCGCAACTGAGGCTGAGAATGTAAGTAAGTTGTCCCAGCTACAAAGCTAGAAGCGACAAAGTCAGCATTCAAACCCAGATCTTTCTGACTCAAAACTCATACTCTTACCGCTGGAAAAAAGTTGGGAGGATCAAAATTCAAGTTGCCTGAGAGTCAAGTTGATGTCACCAATGCCATCCCTCCCCATCTGGTCTAGAACCGGCTGCTAAGCAGGGAAGAAATGGAGTGTTTTTTCTCCGTTAAAGATTTACCATGTATAAATGTATGAGAATATTAAAGGCAACAATTAACTTTATTGGAAACCTTATATTCTCCAGCCTCATTAGAGCTGCCAACAAGATCTATTATTAGTATTACTATGCAGATACTGTAATAAAAAGGGTATTTAAAGTGGATAGTTTGGCAATGAAATAAAATAGCTTTTCTCTCTCTTTCTTTTCCTTTTTAAGATATATGTGTGTATCAGAGAGGGTCTGAAGCAAGGCAAAAGCCTCATGGGATACAAGGACTGAAGAGCTCATAAAATGTCCCTCTACAGCCATCACAGATGCTGAGAGCAGGTGGGGGTGCCCTGAAGGTCATTGGAGCCCTGTGCATCTCCGTGGGATTGCCCCTAACACCACGGAAGAGGATTTCTGCTGCGGAGAAGCCCCCGCTTGTTGGAATGGTCATGTGTGATTGGACCCAGCTGCCACCTTTGAGATTGTGAGTGCTTCTCCAAATTCCTCATGGGAGCTTCAGCCTCTTCCATCTTGTTCTCTCATCTCAACGATGACTTAAACTCAGAGAATGACCCCACATCCTTCCTCCATCCTCCCCAAAGCCCTGCCTTGGTTTATGAAAAGAACAGAAATAAGAGGAGCTTGCCTCCCTTATTGGCTTGTGTCCCCTCATCAGCCTGCCCTTCTCAAGCTCCTGTCTCAATGCAGAAGGCTTCCTGGATGGGGGAAGGATTTCTCCCGGGTCTGTCCCAGAAACAAATGGAACATGGGGGTTGCTTAGGCTTTCTCCTTCCTGGCCTGGCTCACTCTTGTAGCACAGAGAAGTCACTGCCCTCTCTCCCAATGCCACGTACCTGTTCCCCTGCTCTGCACCAAGCCCAGAATAGGTGGGGCAGGAGACACCTGATTCCTGACTCACTGGAAGCATCCTTGGATCTGTTACATGGAAAATTCTCCACTTAATTAAAGCCTTAGCCCTCCTGTGAGGGCCTAGCTGTGTAAGCCCTCATGCTTATGATTATTACTCCTTTTATTAATACTAATAGTTACCATTTTATTGCATGCTGTGTGTCTACTCATTTAATCTTCACAATCAGCCTGTAAGGTAGATAATATTATCTTCATGTTGTGAGAAAACTGAGGTTCAGAGAGCTGATGGAACTCACCCAGCCACCATCCTTGCCAATCCAGACCTTTGCAATATCCTTCTAACCAGTCTCCCAAGTTCCACTCTTGATCCCCTGCAATTTGCTCTACATGGAGCAACAAGTTATAAACCTGGGGGACAAGTCATTCTTCCTTGTGCCCCAGGGCCTTTGCACTGGCTGTTTCCTGTCTCAGTAGAATGTTCTTGCTCCAGATTTCCTCTTTATCATCATTCAGATTTCAACTCAAAGAGGTCTTAGCTGACCCCTCTTCTAGGCACACACCTTCTTGTCCTCTTCTACACCACTATGCACCTAGAACAGTACCTGAAACACAGCAGGTACTATTAAATACATAGTAAACAAGACTACATATTCTGAGTTGTAGCAGGAAGTCAAATTCAGGTCTGTCTGATCCTTAATCATGCAGCAGGTATATGTGTGGTTCAGGTGAAGGACGAGTAGGCTGGGGGCAACCCAGGACTCCCAGGGACGACTCATCAGGAGTCCAAATATAAATCCTTCACAGGACCTGACTGGCAGTCCTAGTAGTGAGAGGGCCAGGTAGGGGCCAATCCACAACCTCAGAAGAGGAGCAGCTCCCAGAAAGAAGGAGAGGGGAAGGGTCAAGTGTAAGTCCCAGGGTGCTGGGAATTCCCTGGCAGTCCAGTGGTTAAGACATGGCACTTCCAAAGCAGGGGGCATGGTTTCTATCCCTAGTTGGGAAACTAAGATCCCTCATGCCATGCAGCGTGACCAAAAAAGTTTTAAGAGAAGAGTGAGTCCTGGGTGCTGTAAACTGTAGCCCAGGGCCACCTGAGTGAGCACTGCTTGGCTACTTGAACCCCTCTCCAGGCTCCCAGGACCCACTGATCCCAGATGCCAGTCACTGACTTGTTTCTCTCTCCCACGGAGATACCTGGACAGGGCTGGCTGGCAAACTCCAGTTGTGGGGGCGGTGGCGGGGAGCGGCTCGGGACCAGTTCCCATCGGCTGTGTACCTGAGGCCAGTTCGGGACTTGGCACAACCTCTTACCCTAAAACAACAGAGGTCAGACTACATGGGCTTGCTCTGCTGTGCCCCAGTGCCCGAAAGATTTCACACACTCACCTTCCAGGAGACCTGACAGAGGTCAATTGTGCCTTCCATCCGTGACCAGGGCAGGCTGTCCCAGCCCGCACTTTTAGTTTATACGAAAATATCTGGCATGCCGGCAATTGCCCTTGAGTGCGTACTACTGAGCCCAGTCCTGAATTGCGGGGAGGTGGAAAGAATGCAGAGAACACAAGCCTCTTCCTTGGACACTGGACATTTAACCAGGAGAGAGGGCCTGCCAGTGCGCTCACGTGCACACACACACACACACACTGCTTCACAGGCTAAAAGCATGGGCCACATCAGACCATCAGCCTCACGTCCAAATCCTGACTCAGCTACTTGCGATTTGGGCAACTATTTCAAATCATCTACGTCCCAAGTTTCCCATGTGCAAAGCACAATAGGACACGCATACCGCAAAGTACTGTTGTGACAGTGAAGAGCAAAGGGGTCCGGTACCTGCACGCTCATAAAGACAACAGGAGCAGCAGTTGCAGTCACAGTAGCTGTTATGGGAAACAGCCCACAGGCCACATATTAAGAAGTACAAATTAATTAATTTCAGACTAAAGCAGGTCATAAACGCTAAGACGACCATGATGGTGATGTACCTTTGAATGATGTTGTAGGGGCAGACTTCTCAGAAGAGGTACATTTTGAAGCTCAGAGATGACTCAGAATATTAGAGAGATTATCCCAGCAGACTTCAGAGTTGATTTCCTACCTTTGTACATCATGGCACACAGGGAAATGATAACATTTGTTCTGCACGCTGGAGCACACAGCATTGGCTCCTCCCAGCAGAAAGAGAACCGGCCAGGGTCCCAGGGGCCACCCCCACCCATCCAGGCATCTCAGGGCCGAGGGAATACCCCTCTTAACACATGGGCTATCTATTTGAGCCCCCCACCCCCCACCGTGTACCACAACACATCTCCTGGGAAACTCAGTTTCAGAATAAGCTCCTCCACTGACAGATGAGAAAACAGATTTGGGGAGCAGAAGTGACTTGGCTGAGGTCACACACTTGGGCCAGCACCAAGTGGAAAACTAAGGTCCCTGGACTTTCTGCTCTTGAAAGATGGGAGGACATCAGGTCATGGGAAGCGATCAGGGAGCTCATTTCAGGGCAAGGGAGTTAACCTACATTAACAGAGGAGATCTGACCCAATAAATAATGAGGATGACCGTAGTGAGGCTGAGCATCTACAGCATCAGGGCCATGTGTGAAGCACTCTGCATGCCTTTCCTCATCCAGTGCTGGAACCCTGAGACAGCACTGTGATGGCCTATGAGAGGGCACGAGGTCAATCAGGTCATTATGCCACAATGGATGGAAGCTTGGGGAGGTCCATCTCCAGAGCTACGTCCACCACACTCACCCGGAGCAGGAAGCAGGCTGACCCTATGGCCTTAGACCTCCACAGCCAGGGCCAGAGAAGAGGGCCCCCTAGGAAGGAATGACAGACTCTGGTCCATTGAACTGAAGGAATCCCTCAGTCCTCATTCTCCTCTCCAATCTTCTATCCCTGCTGCATGCATGAGCAACCTTTGAACCTGGCCCTGCCACCTGTCCACAGGCATCTTCTTCAGCCCATCTCCCAGGTAAATGGTGTGTCAGTATTGCCAACAATCCACCTGTTAGAATCACCAGTCAGGGGCATCAGCACATATAGGAAAGTGATTCACAGATCTACAGCTTAATCACAGCCCAAGGCCCAAGTCTGGCCTCTTCCAACAGGAGCTATCAGTCCTCAGATGCACCTAGCTCTTTCCAGTTAAACTGCCCTCCCACAGCCCCTGACAGTCTCCTGTGCCAGCCTCAAGGGCCCTCCTCCCAGACCTCTTTCCTTTTGCCCTCTTGGATACTGAATTCAGAAGCAGCTCCCATCAGCAAAAACAATTTTATTGAATGGCACTTGAAATGCAGACAGCCTTGGGACTGGTAGGCCAAGGACAGAGCCCCTGAGGCCCCTGTGGGCCATGATGGGGTCCAAGTTTGAGGCCTGCAGGAGGAGCCACCCCCACGGCCTTCATCCCATTCAACAGAGTCCCATTCAACTGGACTTCCATTCTACAGAGTTCAGCACCTCACAGAGAAAACACCCTAGGATTTGGAAGAGACACAGAATTTACCATCATAAAAAGGAAGCTGTTTAATCTGTATTTTAAATTTTTAAATGACTCCTCCTGAGACTAATTGTCCTTCTCATCTCCCAATCCAGCACTCAATTCCTTCATTCACATTTCATTTCTGTCCCCTGGAGCCTGAGTCCATGGCTAGGAGTCCTCCATGCCTATTTCATTTGGGGGCTCTCTCGCTCTCCATCTCCGCAAGGTTTCTGGGCTCAAAGGCAGCTCTGAATGTGGTGTTCCAGCGTACCACATTCAGAGTCCAGTAGGGATACTTGGCACTCAATAGGTCAGCTCTCAACCCTGATAAAGCATCTAAGGGTCTTGGAAGCTCTCAGGGCTCCCTGGTCTGAGGTCCCCATTGACCTCAGTTGGCACAGGCACCTTTTGTCTCCTCTTTCTGCAGCCTGGCTCTAGGGATCCCTTTGCCATCCTGATGTTTGGGACAGACCTTGGCTGTGAGGTGTGTGCTAAGCCTAGAGCCCCATGTCATATCACAAACGAGGCTTCCTCTACCTTTCTCCTTCAACACTTGGTCCTGAGCAGCTGAGATGGTTCCCATGGGTGGTTTTACCACCCATCATCTTAAATAGTTTTGACTCCTCAAAGATTGGACTTAGTAGTAAGGAATCTGCCTGCCGATGCAGGAGATGTGGGTTCAATCCCTGGGTCAGAAAAATCCCCTGGAGAAGGGAATGGCAACCCACGCCATTCTCCTTGCTTAGAGAATGCCATGGACAGAGGAGTCTGGTGGGCTACATTTCATGGGGTTGCAAAGAGTCGGACACGACTGAGCATGCAGGTACTCATGCATATGCATGCTTCAAAGATCTCTCTTTTTTTCTATATTCAGTTCCCACAGCACCCCAAGCACCATCCTGCTGTGGCCCAAAAGCCTGGGACCAGATGTTAAGGGTCTGATTCTGCCCCTACTATCCCACAAGACCTGACAGGTCACAACCTCTGCTCCCTCCTCTGTAGAATAAGGAAGTTGGGCCAGGTCTCTTGGTTCTAATATTCTAGAGAGGCAGAGTAGGTTTTAATAATCCCATTTTACAGATAATGAAATTGAGGTTCAAATCTCAGAATCAATGTACCTGAGATTCCAGGTGATTGGCTGAAAAAGTAAGCTTGACATTCCTCTCCAGAATCCTTTTCTTAAGTTATTTCCATGAGACCCCATGTCGCTGGTGGCTACCACAGCAGACAGCTCAGGTACAGAACATTTCTGTAATCGCAGAAACTTCTTTGGGCAGTGCTGGTTTGGAAAATATCTTTATCTGCGTTTATCTCTCAGTTAAACTGATTGCCTCAAAGGCAGAGGATCAGTATCTGTATTTTTGTTTCTCCAGTACCTGGCCCTGTGCATGTGTGTGCTCAGTCACTTCAGTTGTGTCTGATTCTTTACGATTCCATGGACTGTAGCCCTGCAGGCTCCTCTGTCCATGGGATTCTCCAGGTAAGAATACTGGAGTGGGTTGCCATGCCCTCCTCCAGGGCACCTTCCTGACACAGGGATCAAACCTGGGTCTCCGTGTCTCCTGCATTGCAGGTGGATTCTTTACTGCTGAGCCACCAGGGATACTTGTTATCAAAAGTGCTCAAATATCCATCAGATGGATTTGTTTGCTGGCAGAAAACCTTACCACCCAACTAGGACCTGGGCTCAAAGTTCAGGCTGGAGAAGTTGTGATGGAGAGTGGAACCTGCGTAGGATGGGGAGATCCCATTCTCAAAGCGGGAGGCCAGGAGCCCCACAGCTGAGACAGAAAGTCTCACTAATCCATCTGTGCTATGTGGGGACATGTGAGGGGAGTACCTAGCACCAGCAGGATAGGACGTGGACCAGAAGGAGCAGACACTGCCCAGGGGTCGAGCCAACAGAGGGTGCCTACCTGCCCATGACCAAAGAGAATTCCAGCAGGGCCACTGCCTCCTAGGCACCAGGAGGCAATTCTGCTAATTATCAAACCCAAACTTGGGATTTGCATTTTTATGAAATGCTCATGCAGGAGGTAAATCATTTCCCTTTAAAAAAAAAAATCAAGATGGATAGGGGGAGAAAAGGCTCATACCAGTACCTACTAATTCAATCTAATCTTGGTCATTTCAGTTTCCATAAGAAAGTGCTTTCATAAAGCTACAAAGCTAACATCCATAACTCTCCAGTTTCCCCAGACAGGATACCTCTGCATTAAGTTTCCCATTTATCTTCGGAGATGGCAAATCATCCATTTACAATGGGATCTAATAAAGCGAGCTCCCATCGCAGTCCAAGCTGCTGGAATGCGCCTCTGATCCAGGGACATTACTCTGGGGTCCGTGATTGTCTCAGTCTTCATGGTGGCCCCCTAACTGACTAGGTTTGTTCAGGTGCACAGTGCCAGGGGCATCAACAGACAACAGTGCTGTGGAGGCTCATGTGTGGTAAGGGGAAGGGGTGTGGCTGTCAGAGAGGCAGGTACTCTACGCCCACCAGCCTGATCACACACATCCCTTCCTTGAGAAGCTGAGATGAAGGCCAGGAAGAAAGGAGCTAAACCTGGCTCAGTCTTTAAGGTAGCTAGAGCTTGCTGTAGAGATGACAATTTGGGAAGGAACAGGGTGCAGGTTCCAGAGGCTCAGGCAGGTGGAGATCAGATACCACTGTCATGGGGTGGGTTCCTCGGGAAGCAACCTCTTGAGATTGAGTTTAGCCAGCAGGGTGTTTACTAAGGAAAGCCCACAGGGTCCACAGCAGTGGGGAAGAGAAACAGAAAGCAGAGGGAGGAACACAGCTTTTATGCAGGCCAGCAGCAGCTGTGGCGAACCCCACAAGGAGTCCTGGAGCTCAGAATGGTCCTCTGGAGCCGTCACCAATCCAGCGGAGATGGCCAGGCCTTCTATTCCCTCATCAATCTGTCACTGGATGCGGGCCACCTCAAAAGGGAGGTCTCTTAGGCAGGAAGCTTTCTACAGCTGAAACAATCTCTGATGGTGCCCAGTTACTGAAGTCTGTCTGTTGATCACCTCCCCAGCAGCCAAGTCTAGTCCTCCTCTGAAGGCGGATCTAGGAGGCACACTAGGGTGTCTACCATACCTACTGTCTCTTTCCCCTCTCCACCAGAAAATATGCTTTAATCACACGACCCTTGGGCCCTTGGTGCCCAGGACCTGTGGGGTATAAGGCAATGAGCCCCACTACCTGCCTGCTCAGGCACAGGCCCTAGTTTCTCTCAGGCTAAGTGACCTAGAAAAGACTGTTCCCATCAATTCCTTGGCACTTCCCAGCTTGCTGAGTGGGCAGCACAATAGATTCTGGGTGGGGGCAAAGAAACTGTCACGCTAACAAATGCAGGTGCTGACAGTCAGAAGTTTTCCGGTGTGCACCAAAGAGGTAAGGGAAGGGGGATGTGGGCAGGCGTCTCTAGGGTCTGCTGTACCCCCTCTTCTGTATCCCCAATATATGCCCATGGATCCTCCACTCAAACTTTTCCAGTGGCAGGGAGCTGATTACCTAATACGGTATCACACTTCATAGGCAGGCTGTTCTAGTCATCAGAAAGTTATTTCTTAGGTTAAGCTAAAATCTGACCATTGTCGAGTCTCGGTTCAGTACATTTCGTGGCTATACCCTCAGCATCTAGTAAGAACACGTGGCACATGTTAAGCTCAGTAACTATTTCTTAAATGAATGAATGCTGGCATTCATGTGGGCTTCCCCAGTGGCTCAGGAGTAACGAGTCCACCCGCAGTGCAGGAGCCACAGGAGACGCAGGTTGGATCTCTGCGCCTCCTGGGAAGATCCCCAGGAGGAGGAAATGACAACCCACTGCAGTATTCTTGCCTGGAAAATCCCCTGGACAGAGGAGCTTGCAGGGCTACAGTCCATAGGGTCACAAAGAGTAGGACTCAACTGAAACAATTTAGCATGCACGTATGCGTGCATGGCCCATGCTTCCAACCTGCTTTCCTACGTGTTACCTATGTGATCAGATTCTCACGGGTTTAAGGGCATAACCCAGTGCCTGGAACAAAACTGAGCTGATGTGCTAGTACCCGTTCACCCAAGGAGCCCACAGTGAATTACCAATGCGTGTCAGAATCTCTCTAGGTGCTCTGGGCTCTGGTCTTTGGAAGTAGAAAGTGTTAAGATGGTGGGAGAGGGCAAAAAATTACCAGCGGTGTGTATGATTTTAGAAAAAGTGTCTAGGTGTTTCATCAGGCACAGTGGGCAAATACACACACACTCCTACTGAAAACTCCCCGTTCCCTTCAACAGAGCCAGCTCTCCCAATACAGACCTTGAAACCTGGCGAGGGTACAAGACCCTGAGGGAAACCCAGCTCCCTCACCCACCCCTCTGCAGGAAAAGGGACACGTCACAGCCCCCAGCACACTGTTCCTGCTGCCCCTTGGGTCTGGAGGAACTGGGTTCTCACTACCCCTCCCTCTGCCATTTGTATTTCCTTTGAAATGCGTCTGTGTGCAAGTGGGGAGGGGGGAGCAGATTAGCTTCCCTTCCTGAAACACTGCTCTGATGCCAGGAAGAGCGAGCTGGAATCAGCAAGGCGAGTTAAGCTTTCTGCCTGGAGCCCCGGGCTTAGCGGGACCGATTACAACAGCAGGAGATGAGCCACGTTACCGCCGCCGCTGTGGAGCCTGTGAAAATCCTGTTACAGGGCAAAGGCGTTTTAGCTACAGCTCCAAATTTCAAAGAATGATTGAGCTGGAACGTGGCAGGCAGTAGGCAACTGGGGACCTAAGTTATTTGACTTAAACTGAGAACAAGGCCCGAGGAGGCTGCAGTGGGTAGAGAATTCCAGAGAGGGACCCAGGTGTGCCACCCTCCCCCCGACACCCCCCCCCCCGCCCCCGGTTTTGCCCCCCTCCCCCCCCCCCCCCCCGCCCCCCGCAAAGAGCTTCTCCCAGCCCCCACCGTGCCTGCACACCCTCCCTCCAACCATCCTCCCCTCCCTTCTTCAGCCCATCTTTAAGCAGAAGGAGCTTCCATCTGCCTTGAATCCTGTCTTCCTCGCCGATCTGTAAGCTCCTGGAGATCAGAGTGTGAGGTTTCTTCAACCCCGCAGGGTTTAGCACAGTGCCTGGCTCATATAAGTGCTCAATAAAGTTTGCCGAATGATGCATTGGTTACGGCCTCAAAGTCACATCTTCCTTGCCTTGTTCTGCCTGATTTCTAGATCCACCCACCCCCACTCCAACCACTACCACACACACGCTCCCACTGAGTACTTCTGGAAACCCACATCTTTTATGCAGCCCTCCCTGGTTCCTTGGAAAAGAAGCAGTGCCTGGCTAGCAGATCCAAATCTGACTGCAAAGGAGACACTTAGGCAGAGAGAAAGACTTTAAAAAACAACCCAGGAAAAGAAAGATCCTTGAGTATTTGCTTTGCCCTATTAGATGGAAGGGCTTCCCAGGTGGTACTAGTGGTAAAAAAAAAAAAAACTCACCTGTCAATTCCGGAGATGTAAAGAGACACAGGTTCGATCCCTGGGGCAGGGAAGATCCCCTGGAGGAGGACATGGCAACTCACTTCTGTATTCTTGCCTAGAGAATCCCTGGGACAGAGGTGCCTGGTGGGTTACAGTCCGTAGGGTCGTGCAGAGTTGGACACGACTGAAGCGACTTAGCACACATTAGATGGGAAAGAGTAAAATCACAGATTGAGAGTCTATTCTGGAGCCTTTGAATCCAACATCCCCCCGCCACACTTAACCACCTCCTCAAATTGGTCCTCATTTGCATTTAATGGGAAGAAGCCTGATGGGAGAAACAAGGGGACCTAGAAAAGCCATTAGGGGTCTGGGTTCAAATCCTAGTTTTTCGAGTCTCTCAAGATTTCTGACCCTCTCTGGTAAACGACCCACCTTATCAACTATATTACCAAGACAGCCTATGCAAGGAATGTCTCAATAGTCAACACACAGTAGAAATTAATCAAATAACAATGGTGTCATCAATGTTAAAATCAAGATTCCCCACATGCTAGACCTGAGTGTTGTCCCTCATGACTAAGGAAACCCAGTTTATAGAGGGTCCAGTGAGGCCCTTGATCTGATGAGATCTTCACAGCAGCCTTAAAGTGAGTGATTATATGCCCCTTGTTGTTTAGTCAGTAGACCATGTCCAGCAATTTGTGACCCTAGGGATTATAGACCACCAGGCTCCTTTTTCCTTGGGATTTCCCAGGCAAGAATACTGGAGTGGGTTGCCATTTCTTTCTCCAGGAGATTTTCCTGACCCAGGGACTGAACTTGCATCTCCTGCATTGGTAGTTGGATTCTTCACCACTGAGCCATGAGGGGAGCTCATGCCTCTTGTACAGAGAAGAAACCGGAGCTCAGAGGAGTAACTTGTTCAGGGTTGCCTGGCTGGAAAACACAAAGGCTGTAACTGGAGTCCAGGCACTGGGAAACTTCCCCACAGCAGGCTACCTGATCCCGCCCCACCAGACAGGAACAACCAATTGTCATCAGGGTGCACATCCGTTGTCCAGCCAGACAAACCAGATGGAAGTAAAGCTCTCTCTTCTCCCTCCCTCCCTCCCTCCCTCCACTCCCTCCCTCCCTCCCTTCCTTCCACCATGCAGTGATTAAACACTCTCCATATGCTCAGCCCTCTAGTAGTGAATATGTGGGATAAAAAAGAGACGAGCTGTCCCTACTGAAGGCAGCTTACAGTCCAGCCAAAGAGACAAAATGACCATCACAGGAAGTAATCTCAGAGGGCAGGCCACATTTCCACGGGGATGCAGTGGCTCTCCAAGCAAAATATGCATGTGTGATCAGAGGACATGCAAGTGCAGAGTAGATGGGGGGGTGAGCGGAAGCTACCAGGAGACAGAGTTCCCAGGCAGGAGCTGGGCAAAGATGAAAAGAGCTGCCCTGGAAGTAGATGTTCAAGGAGTATCTGGGTGATTGACTTCAAGCCCCACCCCAGCCCCAAGATTCTCCAAATTAATGACCATTCCTTCTAGAGGCCACTGTAAGAGAAGAAAGGGATCCCAAGAGGTCAGCGTGCATCCTCCCCAGAGAAACTGGAGCTTCCCGGAGCAGGGAGCAGATCAAGCACTCCCCAGCCCAGCTTAACATGGCTTCAGGCTTCTCATCTCACATAAGCCATTCCCCCTGCAGCTCCTCGTGCCTGGTTTCTTGAGGCCAAGATTTAGAGTACCCGTGGCAGCTGCCTCTCCCTTCAAGAGAAAACAAAGGAGAAAGCATGCAAAGACCATCTGAAAATCCCTTGTTTGCTCTCTGCTTCAGAGTCACTGCAGAACACTGCCTGGCAGTGTCCCAGACAAACACAGGAAACCCGGCTCTGCTTCTGTTCGGCCCTTTGCAATGGCTCCTATCTGCGTCTCTTCCCACAGCGAGGCCCTGCTCTCACACAAAAGGAGAAGGGACAGAGACCCTGAGGCACGCGTGCACCCAGCATTCCTCCACCTGTCACTTCCCAGTGCCACCAAAATGAAGGAAACTCCAGGCTGCCTGCTCTGGGGGATCCTCCTCATCAGGGGAAAGGCGTTTATCCTCAGGATCCCAGAACTGGAGAAGGTAGCCTTAGTGGTCATCTCCAGCCTCCTCATTTACTGTCTACTGCAGATGACATGGCACGGCAATGTCAGACCTGTAGCAACTCCCTTCGCGGACTGACGGCTGAGCTGCCTGGACACCTGGGCAGAACTACATCACTATTGTGGGATTTCTGCAAAGGAGGATCATCTTGCAGCCCTTAGGCAGTATACTTTATGGGGCCTGCTGCTGCTGCTGCTGCTAAGTCGCTTCAGTCATGTCTGACTGTGCGACCCTATAGATGGCAACCCACCAGGCTCCTCTGTCCCTGGGATTCTCCAGGCAAGAGCACTGGAGTGGGTTGCCATTTCCTTCTCCAATGCATGAAAGTGAAAAGGGAAAGTGAAGTCATTCAGTTGTGTCTGACTCCCAGTGACCCCATGGACTGCAGCCCACCAGGCTCCTCTGTCCGCACATAACATCCCAAGATGCAGCAGAAAGAGGAGGTTTTGAAATCTGCCAAAGCAGGATTCAAATCCTGGCTCCTGCAGTTGGCAGCTATCTGACTCTGAGCTGGTGACATAAAGCCCCCATGCATCAGTTTCCTTGTGGCTAAAACAGAGATGAGATTTGCCTGTGCTGAGTTTTCATGCAGCTTCAAGGATGCAAGGCATGCAAAGCCTTCAGCATTAAGTAGTAGCTCCCTGCTTCTTCCTCCTTAAGACCCCTGGTTGTTGGGGGACAGAGATGGAAATGAGCTTTCTTACTTCCTCTCTGCAAACATTGGTCCCAGGATATAGTTCCTATTATCCTCAAACACCACTGCCCATGATTCAGCCAGAAGCTAAGTGGGATGAGGTTGGGAGGGGCAGGGAGACAGGCACAGGTATGGCAGTTGTGACTTTTGGCCCAGTGAGGCAAGAAGAACTGGTCACCCCACTGTAGAGAGAAGCAATCTAGTGGAATAAGAGGCATCTTCCAGGTGGGGGTACCCAGGCCCCTTTCCAGAAGCAGTTGAATGGGCTGAACACTCTGAATCCCACTGGAGGGCTGTCCCCTTCCCTCTAAGACCAGATAAAGAGGACCAAGTTAAGGAGGAATGGTAAAAAGAAAGTGTGATTATTAATTTTATATGATCACTTGACTGGGCCAGCAGGTGCCAAGACATTTGGCCAAACATTATTCTGAGTGTTTTTCTGAGGGTGTTTCTGAGGGAGATTAACATTTGAATCAATAGATGGAGTAAAGCAGATTGTCCTCTCCCACGAGGGTGGGCCTCCTCCAATCAGTTGAAGGGCTGGATAGAACAAAAAGGCTGACATTCCGTGAGTAACAGAGAGTACCTCCTGCCTTTGGATTAAGTTATAGGGTTTTTTATTCCTTTGAACCCAAACCAAAATATTGACATTTCTTGAGTCTTGAGCCTTTGGACTGGAACTATACCATTGGTTCTGCAGCTTGTTCACTGACCCTGGAGATTTTAGGACTTATTAGCCTCCATAATTGCATGAGCCAATTCCTTCTAATAAATCTCCTCCCATATATATATGTGGAAATATATTTTGTATATGCATACATATGGAATATGAATGTGAAAATGTATATTCACATATATATGGAAACTATAAGCATATATGGATATATATATATGTGTGTGTGTGTGTATATATATATATATATAATGTATGCACAGGCACACACACACACTCTATTAGTTTTGTTTCTCTGGGGAGCCCTAATACAGCAGAAATCCTACTCATCACTAGAGAAAATGTTCTAACACTCTGAGCTGCCAACCCCTGGATGTATGAAAGCAGAGCCCCATTCAGCATCCACACATTCAGTAGGAACATAAGTTTGACATTTTCCAAAGACCCTTATGTCTCTCAAAGTCTGTGATTTTAAGGTAGAAATGGGGAGGGCGTCATGCAGCCGTTTTTCTCCCCAGAAGTTGGCCAGGGCAGGTACAAGTGGGATGAAAGGGACCACATGAAATCTATCTCCCCTGTGAGCTTCTCCTTTGAGCCCCCAACACCCCACTTAGATCACACAGTGAGTAAAGTGAGTTCTTCTCACTCCCAGCCCTGTGTTCTCCCTTCACTGTGATGCTGAGTGGGGTGTGGAGATGCTGAGGAGGGAGGCAGAGAAGCAATCCTGGAGAGACCCAGGGCTCATCAGGAGTGGGAACCAAGGTGAGAGCATGTGGTCAGCCTAAGGGGACGGGAGAGGAGCCCCAACTCCCTGAACTCAGAAATTCAGGATCACAGAATTATAGCATAGCCTGGGGGCCTCCTGAAAATAACTGAGGTCTGCCTTCTCTACCTTCAGAAGGAAATAATGGGAGAATGGTAAAGGTATAAGGGTTACTTAATCTAGAAAATGCTGATTTTTGTGTACTTTAAATGTAGACTTAAAAGAAAACAGCATTTCTCTTGCTTGAAATGTTTTTGGGATAATCCTATTATGAGGACAAAGTGTGGGGAAACGGTTTTCTCCATGGCTGTGACAGCAAGTTTGGAAGTTAAAGAGAATCTAATTCCCACTTCTTTCTTGTCTTACTCTACTTCTCCTCTACTTCTCTGATTCTTCCAAAATACCCCATCCCCACATTCTCTTCAGATAGGCTCCCTCTAACTCTCTGGCTGATTCAGCCACATATACTGAAGGAGACTGGCCGCCTGGATGCTGTGGTTTCTCACCTCCTGCTGACCTGGTGCTGAATTAGCCAGAGTGGCAGTGGCGAGCTGACACAAGGGGACTGACAGCTGGGAGCAGAGCTGGTGACCATGAGCTGGGGCTGCTGGGCAGAGCCTGGGGTGCCCTAGGTGTCAGCCTCAGAAAAGGGAGCCGATGAGGGGGCTATACTCATCTCTTGGGCCTAGAAAATCAGGCAGACTCTGAAAAGGTAGGGGAAATTTCTTGAGGAGCCATCCGTCTTTTCAGGGATGGACTTCAGAGTGGGAAAGCGAGTTGAGTGGAGTCCGAGTGTCATAGATTGAATTGTTTCCCTTGGAAGTCCTGACCCCCCAGGACCTCAGAATGTCACCTTGTTTAGCAACAGAATTTATACATGCTAAGTCACTTTAGTCATGTCCTACTCTTTGCGGCCCTATGGACTGTAGCCCACCAGGTCCCTCTGCCGTGGGATTCTGCAGGCAAGAATACTAGAGTGGTTGCCAAGCCCTCCTCCAGGGGATCTTTCCAACCCAGGGATCGAACAGCCATCTCTTATGTCTCCGACACTGGCAAGTGGGTTCTTTACCACTAGTGCCACCTGGGAAGCCCTCAGTAATCAAATCAAAGATAGCTTCTTAGAGGGGGGCCTAACCCTATATGCTTGGGGATTGATTTGCCTCCCCTCAAAATTCATAGGTTTAAGCTCCAACCTTGACTCAGACGGTAAAGACTCCACCTGCAATGCAGGAGACCTAGGTTCAATCCCTGGGTCAGGAAGATCCACCTGGAGAAGGGAATGGTTACCTACTCCAGTATTTCCGCCTGGAGAATTCCATGGACAGAGGAGCCTGGAGGGCTACAGTCCATGGGGGTCACAAAGAGTTAGACACGCCTGAGCAACTAACACTCCAATGTCAGAGTATTTGGAGATCAGACCTGTGAGAAGGTAGCTGAGAGAAGTAAAGCAGGGGCATGCATCTGATAGGGCTGTGTCCTCATAAGAAGAGACATCAGAGCTCTCTCCCTCCACCACGGCAGAATACAGTGAGGAAGTGTCTGCAAGCCAAGAAAAGGGTTCTCCCCAGAAATCAGATTTGCTATGTCTAGATATGGAGTTTTCCAGCCTCCAGAATTGTGAGAAAATTAATTTCTGTCATTTAAATCATAGCATCCGTGCTATTTCATTACAGCAGCCTCACCTGAGAAATACATCTAGTGTCTTTATAAAAAGGAAAATTGGGGTTGAGGGGGTCGATACGTCTCTAGTGGTCCAGCAGTTAAGACTGTGTTCCCAATGCAGATGGCTCTGGTTAAATCCTTGGTCAGGGAACTAGATCCCACAGGCCACAACTAGGAATTCACATACCAAAAAACTAAAGATCCCACATGCCACAGCTAGACCTGGAGCAGCCAAATAAGTAAATAAATATAATTTTTTTGTAAAAGAAAAAGAAAATTCGAGCCCAGAGACACTCACAGGGTGAAGCCGATACAAAGACAACCAGGAGAGCATGGCCATCTACAAGCCACACAGAGACACCTGCAGCAGGTCTCCCTCAAGGTACGTGGAAGGATCCAGCCTCTGTGACACCTTGATTTTGGACTTCCAACCTCCAGAGCTCTGAGACAGTACATTTTAAAAATCCTATTTACTTATTTTAATTGGAAAATAGTTACTTTACCATATCGGGATGGCTTTTGCCATGCATCAGTATGAATCGGCCATGGGCATACGTGTGCCTCCATTCTGAACCCTCCTCCCACCTCCCTCCCCACCTCACCGCTCTGGGCTGTCACAGAACACGGTGTCCTGGGTCACACATCAGACTCACACTGGCTGTCTATGTCGCACATGGTAATGTATATGCCTCAGTGCTCTTCTCGCAAATCATCCCACCTTCTTCTTCTCCCACTGAGTCTGCAAGTCTGTTCTTTACTTGAGACAGTACATGGCTGTTGTTTAAGTCACCCAGTCTGTGGTGCTGATATTATCACAGCGGCCGTAGCTGATGAATACACCGGGCTAGACAGGTCACCACAGGTCTGAGGCTGGGAGGGTCAGGTCTGCCTTCCACACAGCCCTCTGCTCTGAGGGCTAGAGGCAAGGACTGATTCTCAGACCCCGAGGTCCTTCTTTCCTTCTGTGTTCTGGAACCCCAGAGCTCCCATTTTCCATCGCATTTAGGGGTTGGACTCGACACAAAACCCTGTTTTGCTTTGCAGGAAGGGATCATTTTTCATCAGGCAACAGTGATGCTCAGAGAGAAATCCATGGAGACAGAGCAGGCGCAGTGCCAGAAGGAAGGCCAGTTGCCAGAGCCCATTCCCCGCTTGAATTCCAAGGCTCGTGAGGGAGGGCCTCTCCGCCCCGCTGAAGGGTAGGAGAAAGACAGGACTACTGAACAGCAGAAGAATACACCCTCCCAGAGGCCTGGTAGATGCCCTTCTCTAGCTGGGCTACCCTGGCGTGATGTGACGCTGGGTTGGAAGGAACTAGAGGCAAAGGAAAGCGGAGGCAAAAGAAGATGCTCCATTTCAGAGAGGAAAGCTGGCGACCTGGCACCAGCAGACAAGTTGACTCCGGCCGTCTCATCAGCCGCTCCCCCAGTTCACAGGCAAGGAGTCCCTGCTATGCAGCTGCAGAGAGAGATGAGAGACAGGGCATGGAAGGAATCTGGTGGGCATCCAAAGAAGGTTGGCATGAGAACAAGAGACAGAGACAGGAGTGAAACACACACATGCAAAGCGGCCTCCAAAGGCTTCAGAGACGCTTCAGAAAGCAGATCAGAGTAGCTTTTCAGTCTTATCCAGACTGCACCACCAGCCCCTTGGGGATTCTCTCATCACTGGAAATTAGCGACAGCGTGGCAGTCTGTAGCCTGGCCATCTGCCCCTGCCAGGCTGAAACACTCCTCCAGGCAGCCCTGACTGTGGTCTGGTGTAAGAGCAGGAGACAAGAGCCCCTTCCCCTGCGTGAGGAGTGAAACAAAGTGGCCACAGTACACATGGATCCCCAAATCAGAGAATGAAAGCTTAAACTATCACATGGATGTGGGGTCCCCGCAGTCAAGCTGATCTGCAAATAAGAAGGTGCGAGGGCAGCTTGACAAAAAAAGTTTGAACCCAAAGAGATTTGCCTTGAAAACAGTTGCTTCCCACAACAGGCTCTCTTAAGAGAGCTTTGAATTCTCAGTAATGAATCCAGAGGACAAACCACCGTCTCAGCCAGCAGCAGTGGCAGCCCATGTGTTTTCAAGTCAGGCATGTCAGATTCAGATCGGACAAGCATGCAGAAGAATTTGAAACTTGGCGTGGTCCTTTAAGTCATTGTAGGAGGCAGATGAACCTTGGATCAGACAGAGCTGGTTTGGACCCTAGCTCCATCTCTTCCTAGCTGGGTGGCGTGGACCAGTTCAATGAATCTCTGAACTTGCTTTCTGTATTCTCAAAATAGCAGTAAGAATGTCTACTTCATAGGTTTTGGTGAGTAGGTTAAATGAGATTATATCAAGTTGGGAACACAGTAAATGCTCGATAAATATTCTTACCACTCCTACCCTTCTTCCATACTGAATACAGCAACCTCCTAGACTGGACTCACGGGGAAAGGCTCTCAGGCTCTGTTTGAAAACATCCTGTGATGAAAACTCACCCCTTGGGCACAGAGGGGCCCTTCCATTTAGACAGCTCTCATGGTCAAAATGCTATTTTGCTTATAGCATGGTAAATCAAAATCAGCCTGGCAGTGATGCCTCATTGGTCCTTATTTGGTCCTGCACCCCATCATAAATGAGACATAAAAAGAGGAAGTTGATGCTCTTCTCCTCCTGTAATAACAGGTCCAGTCATCATCTATATCTTATCCATTCATCCATCACTCACTCATTCACTCGTTCCTTCAAGACACAGCAGCAGGATACAGAAACAAGAGCCTTGAGTTTACTCTGAACCACCAGCTGATCAACATCTCAGAGTAACTCTGTCAACCCTTTTTTCTGTTTGTTTGTTTCCCCTCCAGAGAAAACACAAAAGGAAGGAAGGGAAAGAACTGGCTCTGGGAATGCCTCTGAATAGGAGGTCATGTCCTTGGAGCCTCCAGGGAATCTGAGGATGGAGGCCAAGGAAGCAAGGTGATCCTAATTCCTAGTTCCCAACAGAACCTAAATCCTCCATCCAAGGCCGGAAGCCACTCTTTACTTTGAGATGATCCAGCTCAGTCTTATTTGCAAAGCTGTCCCCAAAGCCTCCACAGGAAGTATAATATCACCATAAAGAATTATTATCCTCCCAGGTGGCTACTTCTCTCTCTTTAAAGAAATAGTCTTGAGTTTGCAGTGAGCAAGCTTTCCACTCCCTCCTCCTCCTTTACCTGATATTATTTTAGTTCCTGATAATTACATTAGGTGTAGAAAGTGACTTTATGGTGCTAATAATTATACATGCTTACAAAACAGATGGGTCTGGGGATCTGGAGGGGGAGCGTTTATGGACTCGGAAATGAGACATTTTGTTGTAGGAAATGGATAGTTATTTCCAGGTTTTATTGCTGTTTTGTAGGACTCTTCTTAAATCTTGTGGATAATGCTTTGCCTGAATTACCTTCAGTTTGCATTTTATACAACTTAGCTCATTGGTCCCACATGTGCTGGGAAGATGACATGAACTACCTAGAGCAGGAAGGGAAGCCAGAAACCACAGGGGACCAGTGGATGCCACTGGGCAGATAAAGAATACCACACAGGGGATGGGGATTCCACAGGGTATTGGAATCAGAAAGAACATGAGAAATCATCTAGTCAAGCAGTTCTCAAAGTGGGCTCCCCAGACCAGCAGTATAATCGTCGTCCAGCTACCCTGGTGGCTCAGAAGGTAAAGAATCTGCCTGCAGTATGGGAAACCTGGGTTTGATCCTGGGTTAGGAAGATCCCCTGGAGGAGGGCATGGCAACCCACACCAGTATTCTTGCCTAGAGAACCCCCATGGGCAGAGAAGCCTGACGGGCTACAGTCCATGGGGTTGCAAAAAGTCAGACACAACTGAGCAACTAAGCACACACAGAGCACAGGAACCTCTTAGAAATGCATTTTGGACATCCCTGATAGTCCACGGACTTCCTTGGCAGTCCAAAGATTAAGACTTTGCTTTCCAATGCAAGGGGTGAAAGTTCAATTCTTGGTCGGGAACCTAAGATCCCACATGCCTCTCGGCCAAAAAATGAAAACATAAAACAGAAGCAATTTTGTGACAGATTCAATAAAGACTTTTAAAAATAATGGTTCACATCAAAAAAAAAAGAAAAATGTCTTAAAAATGTAAAATTCTCAAGACTTCCCTGATGGCTCAGTGGTTAAGACTCAGAGGTCCCGATGCAAGGTGGGTGGATTTGATCACTCTTTGGAGAACTAAAATTCCACATGCAGTGCAGTGCAGCCAAAAGAAAAGACAAGAAATGCACATTTTCAGGCCCTACACAGAAACTCAGAGTGGCACTCAGGAATCAGCCTTTCCTCCTCAGTGCCCCTGTTGATGGTTAAAGTTTAAGTCACTGGTCTGCTTCAAAATCCTTTCATATTAAAAATGAGTAATCATATAAGATAAACAACAAGGACCTACTGTATAGCACATGGAACTGTATACAATGTTTTATAATAATCTAATGGAAAAGAATCTGAAAAAGATCATATATATGTGTGTGTATATATGTATGTATAGCTGAATCATTTTGCTATATACCTGAAACTAACACAACATTGTACATCAACTATAGTTCAATCAAAAGGAAAAAAAAAAAAAAAAGGAGTAAACTAAGCCCAGAAGGACTAAGTGATTTTCCCCAAGTCCCTCAGTTGGTTAATGAAGAGTCATCACGAGAACTTCTAATCCACCACATCCTCTCTAAAACACCATGTGGTCCCCTAAGTAATAGGCACATGATGTAACTGACTTGCTCTTAAATTTGGTATGTCTAGAAATCACATGGGGATCTTGTTAAAATACATGTTTGGATTCAGTAGTTCTGGGGTACCACCTGAGATTCTACATTTCTAACAAAGTCCTAGGTGATAGGATGCTGCTGGCCCAGGGGTCTCACCTTGAGCAGCACAATTCTGCTGCTGGTTGTGGGATTCTGGACAAGTCAGCCCCCATTTCCCCTTTCCCCATCTGGGCAGCAGGAAGGGCTGAGGAGATGTACTGACTTTTTATGTTCTTCTTGGGAGACAAATCTGAGAAGCAGCGACTGCATGCCTCTGCTCACCACCACTCATTCTCCCTGGAGCTTGGTCAGTGGCCCACTGCCCTGCTGGTCCTTTGCCATCTTTGCCTTGTTGACTTCTCCCCTCCGCAGTCTGCCACACCATCATCTTGGGGAGAGGTAGTCTTCTCTCATTTTCTCCAAAATTTGATGTGATACACAGGCCATGGGATCCAGGAAAAAATAAATTATGTCTCCCTTTTTTCCAAGGAACTCCTGGGTAAAAATCTGAGAACTTTTCTTAGTCTTTCTGGCTTCTGTTTACTCATTGGAAGTGGGATCCTAACACTATCCCTCTGGCTGCCATAAAAGTCATTTATTTATTTACTCAACAAGCACTTTTTGAGTGCTTCTTAAGTGCAAGCACCAGCATAGACATTAGATAAATGGGCTTCATCCATTCCTTATCTCCCCCCACCCCATCATTTGTAGTTTAAAGAGAATGAGTTCCCAGGCTAAAAATCCCACAAGGACCACTTGTCGGGCACATTTACTGAATTTCTTCTCACTGCATTTGACTCACCTCTTGCCCTGTCCGACCAGGTAGACATGCCTCATCCTCCTAATTACAAACACCCCCAGCCCCAGCCCCCAAGCTGCCCACGAGCCTAGCCTTGCTGCTTTCATATCTCGTCCTTCTTGGAATTTCATTCACTCCCCGCCGGTCCCTCTCGCAGACAAACATTGATAATGAATAAATCTCTTTCAGGGAAGGGAGTGGGCTGGTGTGTCCATGGGGATGGCCCTGTAGACACAGGCAGAATGGATGGCTGGTGGGAGCAATGCCTTTGGCTCTAATTAACGTATTGTTCTCTGGGCTCTAGCAGGATTATGGATGAGCTCCACAAAACGGCCCACTTAACCTGAGCACCCTGCTTCCAATCTATTACTTTCTCCACTGGCTTCAGCCTACAGTTTGGCCTGGTGCAAGGGGCTGAGTGTGGGCAGAGAGCCAGGAAAGCTCAATTTGAGATGCTCCTTGAATGCACATGCCCAGCTCACCTCTACCTGATAGGTTGGCCTGTTTGGAGGACTGGTCTTATCCTTCCCCAGACTAGTGGGAGGAGAACTCAACCCAAAGTGCCTCAAGTCTCTGGTTTGAGGTCCCACTCATAGACTCTTACAGATAAATCTCAAGAGGTTACCAGCTCACCAAGCTGTGGGTGCTGCTCCTAAATCCCTGGCTGGTGGAAAACAGTCTGAACAACCTCAATGATGGCTTCTAAGCTAAGCCTTTCATTTGCACACCCCTGAAAGTCTTTGCTATCTTTTGATTATTTTTTTCATGCATAAACTATTGTCCAAGAGCTGCTAAATACAAGAGGAAAAATTGTACAAGACTTAGTACTCACTCTGAGGAGGCTCACAGTCTGTTGAAGAAGATAAGAAACGTTCTCAGAAGACCAAGGCGCCAAGGGTACCTCCTCACACAGCATTGTCTGAGGGCACAAATCCAACAATGTAAGAGTGAAGATTAGATGGGGTGATTTAGGTGGTGCTAGTGATAAAGAATTCATCTGCCAATTCAAGAGATGCAGTAGTGATCCCTGGATTGGGAAGATCCCCTGAAGGAAGAAATGGGAACCCATTTTGAAATGGCAACTCCAGTACTCTTGCCTGAAAATTCCATGGGCAGAGGAGTCTGGTGGGCTATATACAGGCCATGGGATCACAAAGAGTTAGACACGACTGAGCAACTGAGCACATGAGAAGGGAGATATGTTAGAAGGGGCAACAGGTAGGCTGGCCATGAAGGTCACCCAGAGAAGGAGATTCAGAGGGGGGGAAAGGGCAGGGTGGCAGAAGCATTGGAGATATTTAGGGTTGTCAAGGGTACTCCATCTGGACCAGTAATTTCAGAACAGAGTATAAAGAAATGTGAGGGCTGATTAAGGAGTTTGGACTTTATGGCAGTCAGGAAAGTTGCTGAGTAGAAAAAAGACATGCTGAAATGTGTGTGTGGCTAAGAAAATTACTCTGTCAGGGATGAGCAGGAAGGATTGGAAGAGAAACTATGTGGTGTTGTGGAAACCACTTAGGAGCCTTGACTTCCTGGAATAGTCTAGAAGGATAGTGGTGGCTATAATCTTCAAATTGCAATGACTTCCTGGAATAGTCTAGAAGAAGAGCGGTGGTTTCAATCTTCAATTTGTACACGAGGGAGGCTGTTCGTAATAAATCCTAGACTCTACCTGAGATGCCCAAAGTAACACAGTTAACTATGGATAGGTTTCCCTATGAATGTCTTTGACTCCTAACCCACAACACTTTGCTGAAGATCATATAACCAGAAATCAATTCCCAGTAACCCCTACTATCTCCAGGCATACATTTATCAACTAAATTAAGCCACAAAAGCCCTGGCCTTCACATTTTTCTAGATGCTTCCCAGAGCAGAAAGGCAGCAAGAACTCTGCCCCACTCCTGACACCATTTGTATCTTACTTAAGCTTCATCAGGGTGTCTGCCCTGCAAGATAAAGAAGGCTGACACTCTACCCACTCAACCTCCAAGCCCATGTCTGGTAGGAACAATAACAGCATAGGAGGAAGATGGAAGACCAAGGCCAGAAAGCCTGAGACTCATGTTCTCACTCTCATACAATCTCAGAAAAGCTGCCAAACCTCTGTGAGCTGCAGTGTGTTCAGTTAGAAGGCAGGGTTGTACTGTATACTTTATGGGGCGGTGGTAAGGGTTAAAGGACAGATAGGAATGTATTATCATCATTATCATCATATTCTTATAAATGTAAGGACTTCTAGACCTCAAACAAGGACCAAGGAACAGTGTTCTGTTAGTAAAGCTTAATACCACAAGTACATGATTAGAAGGGACAAGCACAGCATTGGAATCAGAGACCTCAGTCTAAGAGTCGATTCCCCCATGGTTAGCTGTGTGATTCTGGGCATGGTGGGGACTGGCAGGGCTCACCAGTATCTGCATTCTCCTCTTCTTCCTGGATACGCAGCTAGACTACCTTCCCCAGCCTTCCTGTCATCAGATATAGCCATGGGACCATGTTCTAGTCTAAGGAGTGTGAGCAGAGGTGATGCATGCCACCTCCAGGCCTGGCCCATGAATAGCAGCCCACATGAACACTTACTGGCTTTTTCCACTCACCTGCTAAATCAAGATATTTCAAGAACCCAGAGGACAACAGAGCCTGAGTCTGACAAGGAGCCTGGGACCCAGAAATATTGCATTGATGCAATACTGTAAAGCAATTATCCTTCAATTTAGAATAAATTAAAAGAAATACCACATCAAGCAGAGAATCTTTGCCAACTCTCATTGAAGAGGGGCACTTTGAGAAACTCTGAGCTAATCCCCTGAGATTTGGGGGCTGTTTGTTAGAGCAGTGAGCCTAACCTGGCTAACACACTATTCTAACCTCTCCTGGAGAAAAGATTCTAGTACCTTATACATCCCCATGTCCACACTTCCCCACCTCAAACACATCCATATAGAGATTTCTTATCTTTGCTGCGTGGACCCAGGGCAGGTTGCAGACTGAAGTTTCTACTGGAGTCATTGCATCCCCAGACTGGGGGAAGCCAGGCTCCCTTGATGGACTTTTGCAGCAAAAAAGTCACAAGGTACTGTCACCCGCTGAATGGTATGTTTATTGGAAAAGGTGATAGGGTTACAGACTATCAAGTACCCCACGTTTTCAGGTCGAGCCGTAGAAGCTGAGAGGGGACACGGGTGCTTGGAAAGGGCCGCTGGTGCAGCTCTAAAAGTAGGCAAAGTGCATGTGTACCTATCCCCGTGTGTGTGTGTGTGTCTGTGTCTGTCTGTTTGTGTTTGAGAGGAATGTGTGTAGGCATCTATGTCTGGAGGGCTGTGCACACATGTGTTTGCCTGTGTCTGCAGGATGTGTTTGTTTGAGGGCTGAGTGTGTATACAGCTGTGTGGATGTTTGAGGGGACCACACACACCACCTCCAGGTGTGCATGTAGTGCATGTATGTGTATACCTGTGTGGATGTGTTTGAGGCATGTATTATACATGTGTGTGTCTGAGGGGTGCACATGTGTGTTTGTTTCAGAACTGGGTGCATGCATGCAGAATGGATGTGTTTGCAGGGTTCACACATGTGCAGATGTCCGTGTGTGCGCAACCACAGAAGTGTGTATCCCAGGGTTGGAGGTGGCAGAGAAGAGGCAGAGGGACTGTCATTAGGTAAGTCCTCCGAGCCTCATAGCTCAATTGGTAAAGAATCTGCCTGCAATTCAGGAGACCCCAGTTTGATTGGGGTTGGGAGGATCCGCTAGAGAAGGGATAGGTAGGCTACCCACTCCAGTATTTTTGGGCTTCCCTTGTGGTTCAGCTGGCAAAGAATCCACCTGCAATGTGGGAGACCTGGGTTTGATCCCTGGGTTGGGAAGATCCCCTGGAAAGGGGAAAGGCCACCCACTTCAGTATTCTGGCCTGGAGAATCCCATGGACTGTATATCCATGGGGTTGCGAAGAGTCAGATACGACTGAGCAACTTTCACTTTTCACTTTCACCCAGCCTCATTGTGCTGGAGAATTGACTAGACTACGGGGAATGTCATTGTTTAAAACAGTCTTCATTTCCCCATCTGAAACCTTATTCCTGAGCAATTTTTGCCCGTGCCACATGGCTTGTAGTATCTCAGTTCCCTAATCAGGATTCAAACCCAGGCCACAGCGGTAAAAGTGCCAAGTCCTCACCACTGGACCACCATGGAATTCTCTTTCCTGGACATCTTAGAAGGGAGACCTTTTTCCCTCCATACCCCAAAAGAGGCAGAATCATCTGTTGATTCATCTGTTCCTTCCTGCATTTGTTAAACATTTTTTCTGCTCCTCTCTGCAGCCAGGTCTGGGCTGGGCTCCGGGCTCCAGGACCCTGGGTCCCCCAGCCTGGCCAGCCTCTCCTTTCCATCCCTGACTGAGGGAACCATGTGCAAGAACAAAGAAGGCCAGGTTCATGCGGAGTCGGGGAGGGAGGAGGCCTGCAGCCTTCTGAGAGGGAGAGGGAGAGAGCCGAGGGTGGCAGGGCCTAGATTGGGGAGAACGGCAGGGGAGGCTCTCAATTCTCAGCCCCGCGGGGCGCCAGGGAGAAGCAGCTCCCAGCGCAGCCAGGCTGCCAGGTTAGGAACGAGCCCCTGACACAAGCGGTTCGCACAGGCGCACAAATGAAAGAAAATCAGAGAAGATGAAACCATACAAATTTCGGGTAATAGAAAGAGAGGAAAAAGATGTGCGTGTGGCCTGGGTCTTGGCTCAGAAAGGTCGATTCCAAGAAGACGATGCCCAACTTTATATTACTTTTCAGAAAGCCAGTGAGCTGAAAAATAACTCTCACCTTTTTTTTATATGTGATTATTCGTTTCTTCAGAGTTTCTTCTCATTGTTTTGTGCATCTCGGTGGTTCCTTTCTCCCCGGCCTGATTTCATTTGGAGATTTGGCCTGGAGCCTGGAGGGAAAGATAGTCCTTCTTCTTCTTAAAATTGCGTTAATTTCAGATCCTCCGCAGCCCCTCTTGGGGATGAGGGTCGGGTGGGGGGATGGGGTGAGGGCACAGAGGTATGTGTGTTGCTCATGGGCAGGCACCTGTGTGCATACACATGTGTGAGGAAGCACGGGGGTTGGTGAAGGGGTATGCGTGTCACTTTGCACATGTGGGAGATGTACACGGGTGTATGTGTGCCAATGCACATGGGGCCCAGAGCCCCGTCTGGGTGGGTGGGACCCGTGGGGCTGGGTTATTCTCTTTCCCGTGAATCTGCCGCAGCAGTGACTAGCTCCCTCACCTTTCACCAGGCTCGTCAAGGCGCAGATGTTGTTTGAACCAAGGAAAATGTCAGCCCCCAGGAGGAGCCCGGCTGTAACTTAGAGTGAGCCCCCAGGAAGCGGGGCAGTGCATTCTGGGTGCTGCGCTTTCAACCATTTGCATTTGCTCTTTCCAGTAACTAAGGTCTGGTAGGTGGCTGTGAAGGGAGCGGGGACTCTGCCTCAGTGCCCGCTGCCCAGCCCCCTCCCCACCAGCTCCCCAGGGCTCCTGGTGAGGCTGGCACCAAAGAGAGTAACAGCGAAGGGAGAGCAAATGCCCTCCTCAAGGCCCAGCTTCTCCTCCATTCCCCTGGCTGCCTGGGAGGATTCTTCTGGCCTGAAGAGCTGACTCCTGGGTTTCAGGTGGGGACAACCTCGTTGCTGGGGCTGGGTGCTCAGGCGTTCATCCTGGCCCTGGGAAGGCACTTCTAGAAACAGCCCCTGGGGGTTAGACTGCATACTCGCCTGTGGTAGGGGCAGGGGGAGGGCAGGGGATGGGGGACTCTGAGCTTTGCCGGAGCCAGCAAAGTGAAGGATACACGTCTCCTTCCCTCTTTCATTGCCGGCAGGAGCCTTCACCAAGCCCAGAGGGAGGCGCTCTGCCTGCTGCCTTCCCTTCCCCAGGGAGAGTCCGAGGGGCCAAGCAGAAGACACAGCACTCCTAGGGCCCTGTCACCCCTGGGGCCAAGGCCCGCTGGGGCCACCCCTCCATTTAGGGAGATGGGGAAACATCACCTCAGAGAGGTTAAGGGGCTTGTCCAGGGCACACAGCCAGCAAGACAAAGAGCTGAGTCCCCTCCCACCACACAGGCACTTGGCATGCCAGGCTCACTACTGGACAGACCCTGGGAGGAGACAGAGCCCAGAGTGAAAAAGGAAGAAACGCTTTGAGTTCCCTCAGGTCACAAGCAGACCCTGGTCCTGCCCCAGGGAAGCTGAGTGCCCCCATGAAACGGGACCTTCTTGGGACTTGGGGCCACTGATGCCTACGCCTCTGGAGGGGCCCAGGGAGCTGCTTTCCTTGTATTTCAGTTAATACAAGGTTAGTGTCATCCCACTACACCGCGGAGAGCCAAGGGAGGCAGTAGGGTATAGTGAGAAGATTCCGTGCTGCCACGTTCAGGTCACTCAGACGATGATGCGGATGGCTGCCTGATGCACAGGGCTGGTGTGAAGTCTGATTAGACCAACAGGTGTGGAAAGACCCCCTGTATTGACTGGCACCTGGCAGTGTTCAGATTGGGTCCATTTCCTTTCACTTCAACTGGCCAGTGTCCCTTGAAAAGCTTTCCCAGGTGTCCACAGGGGCCTCAGCTCACAGTCACCCCTCTGTTCAGCCCTTGTAAACGTTAATACGCCCCCACCGCCTCCACCGTGGGAAGCTGGGGTGTGGCAGCCATGGAGATGATCCCCAGACCTAAGGTGGGTTATGTTCCCTGCCTTTCCGTGTGGAGTCTGTTAGGTTGTAGGATGGGACAAGTTCCACCCTCCCTCTCCACCTTGTTCAGGACCAGGAGTAACTGACTGGCTATAGCAGAGAGGTTCTAATTTGCTCTAGAGAAGACCTTTGAGACAGGACAGCCTAGGAACCCTACCTTTTTCTTTGCACCCTGGGCCTCCGACTCACCAAATATGAGTTTCCCCTTTGGCAGAAATCCCAAAACTTCATGGATAATAATAACTAATATTTTCAACCTTTGCAGTTGAAAAACATCTTTGCAGCTTAGCAGGATGATAACAAGTGTGAGCTTGGTGGCAGAGAACCTGGGCTAGGACTTGCTGCTGGGTTCTGTGTAAAGCACATGCAATGATACCAACCCAGAAGGAAGTAATAGGATGAAATGAGGTAACAGATGAGTTCAAGTGACCCAGTAGCCTAATTAGCCTAAAGTGAACATAATAGCTCTAGCTATGTGACCTCATGCAAATTGCTTAAACCTTATGTGTCTCAGTTTCCTTATCTGCAGAATGAGTCTCATAACAGGATCTACCTCATGGGGTTAAATGAGTATTAAGTGAGGATTAATGGAGGATTAAGTGAGTTAATATTAATAACATATTTAGAGCAGTACCTGACACATGATGAGTGCTCAGTGAATTATAATTGTAAATCCTTATACTAAGATTATTTTGCCATCATGATTGCCTTTTGAAGTCAGGAGTAGTGTTAGTCCATTTCATAGATGAGAAAACTAAGGTCAAAAGGGCAAGATCATTAGCTCAAGGCTTGCACTCCAGGCTTTCCCATTCCAAGTGAGATTTCCTTGCACTCCTCTGCCCGCAGCATCTTTGGTGGCTTTTCATCTATGGAGAGACTGTCCAGGAGGACTCTGGTCCCCCTCAGTGGCCCTTCCAGCCAGCCCAAGACAGCCTCACCCTCCTGATGGAGCCACCACCTTCCAGAGGCTGGGAACTTTCCCTCCAGCAGAGAGGACATCTGCCTTTTCCCTAAAGGAGCAGTCTCAGGAGAAAGAGGCCTCAGGCTGGGAGAAAACTCTTGAGAGTCCCTTGAACTACAAAGAGATTAAACCAGTCAATCCTAAAGGAAATCAACCCTGAATATTCATTGGAAGAACTGATGCTGAAGCTGAAGTTCCAATACTTTGGCCACCTGATGCCAAGAACCAACTCAACTGGGAAAGATCCTGATGCTGGGAAAGACTGAGCACAAAAGGAGAAGGAGCCAACAGAGGATGAGATGGTTGGATGGCATCATCGACTTAATGGACATGAGTTTGAGCAAACTCCGGGAGATGGTGAAGGACAGGAAAGCCTGGCGTGCTGCAGTTCATGGGGTCGCAAAGAGTCAAGCGTGACTCAGCAAGTGAACAACAGGTCCTGCTCTGGGTATTCCAAAAATTCCGCTATCAGTGGTCCTCCTCTGAGTCTCCAAGGATCTCTGCAGATCTGTATGGATCAGTGTCAGACACTGTGAAGTCACAGATGTCACTATGTGTGTGTGATGGGTGGGGAGGTGGAAAGTGGGGGGCTCTCTTCCCAAACCAGCCTCCAGGCACCCAATGGTCACCAGAGCCATGTTGAGGGTCTAAAGGACAAGGTACCTTTCAGAGGTGCCTCCTGACCAACGCGGGCTCCATTCAGAGGCCCCTCCCCTCACATGCCCCCTCCCAACATGTTCCCCTCCCCCAACCCCTCCCAACAAACACGCGTGTGCAAGCACACAGCCCTACTCAGAGGAAATGATCAAGTGCAGAGAACTCTCCTGTGCTACTTTATATGGCAAATAATTGAGCCATACCCTTGTGGTCTCAGTGAGAAGTTTCATCCATATTCATGCCTCGCATTTTCTGTGGAAACGAACACGCGACATTCCAGCACGAAGGCAGGAGCAAGAAATCTGAAGCACTAATTCAGTCTCTCCACTCCCCAGCCCGGCTCCGGGGAGAGCAGATTTAGCTGGTGTCTAACCAGCCAGGAGGCAGCGTGCTCACAAGTCCAGCTTGTCCCTCTGTGTCTGTCCCATTCTCCCTTTCTCTGGCTTCATCTTCTTCTTTCTCCTCATCTCCTCTCCTCTTCCAACCTGTTGTCTACTTTCCTGCCTCCCTCTCAATACCCAGCACCTCCCCTCCGTCCTCCCCTCCACCCCAGCCTTTCCCATCCCCTTGCTCCTTCCACCTGTGCCGGTCTTCAAGGCTTCCTGTCCCCTCACTGCCAAAGTTAAATTCTGTGCTTGGAGTTTCACTTTCCTCCTCTAGTTTGACAAGGGGGCTGGAATTGGGGGTGGGGGTGGCGCCTGGGTGCTGGGAAGCGGGTTGGGAGCATGTCTGTGAATACCAAGCATGTTAATAGGTTAAAGTAAATCTAAAGTAACATTTGAAAGCAGAGAGATGAAAGCAGATCACAGGCCAAAGATCAAACAATCTAGAGCCACTTCTAAGCCTTTTACAGCTGGAGATTATTAGCATTTGAAAGTGAAGAGCATTAGAGGGAGAGAGGGAAAAAAAAGTTGGAAGGAATTTTTGTTGTGGAGATAAAAACTGAAATAAATGACAGTGGAAAGGGAGAACTAGAGAGGCTGACTTATTTTAAAAACCACATTAAGACAGTGGGGGAGGGGGGGGACACCGCTGGCTGTATTTTTAGCTCATCAGCCAGCCTCTGGGCTGGATGCTGAGGTACGCCGCCCTCCCTGGTCTTCTTCCCCGCCTCCTTCCTTCCTGGCCTTATAGGGGAAGAGAAGGGTTTCCAGTCCTCCTTGGCATTCTCTTCTCTCCAGCTGTGAGACATACCTCTGTTCTGGAAGGGGAGGGTGGGGGAGCGGGACTCAAACTGGGACTGGAATCAGTCACCCCAGACCCCTCAGGCACCCACCTCTAGGGGGTATCCAGCCAGTCCTTATAATGCTAGAACATCTGAGTCAGTAAAACCAAGAGACCATTCACCCATGATTCTTTTTTCTCCATCCCAATCATAGTTGATACCCCCCTAATCGAATCAGCCTCCTGTTTTCCAAAGAAGACTGGGGATTCCCACTTCCAAGGCACTAGACCTTGTTATATAAGAGAATATATAAAACCTTCCATCTTTCCTACTTTTAATTTAGTCAGTATTTGCTTTCTAGGAATCTAGTTAGGTGTGACCTAGTATGGGCTAGGCACTCCACTAGGAATCTGAATCTTTCTATTCAGTTCAGTTGCTCAGTTGTGTCTGAATCTTTGTCACCACATGGACTGCAGCATGCCAGGCTTCCCTGTCCATCACCAACTCCCAGAGCTTACTCAAACTCATGTCCATCAAGTTGGTGATGCCATCCAACCATCTCATCCTCTGGCGTCCCCTTCTCCTTCTGCCTTCAATCTTTCCCAGCATCAGAGTCTTTTCATTAAATTAAATTCTGCATACTGAACAGAGATATCCTCAGCCTTCTTCCTAACTGAATTTTCGTAATGGGAAAATACGAGAGCTAAGATGGGAGGTGAGAGCTAAGACATCTCTCACCTCCCATCTCTCACTTCCCATCCCTCACCTCCCAACCCAGACTAAGCAGGAAAATTTTCCTCTGGAAAAATTGAAAGGCCTAAAGGGATAAGGGGCAAACAGAATTTGGGGCAGAAGCCTCCAAAATAACCAAACTCCCTGTCCATCCACCCTACTGTGAAGTCCACCAACCCAGAGAGACTCACCCATACTCAAAGAGGGGCAACCAGATTTTAAAAAATGATTCACACTCTTAAATATAGGCAACTATGGGTCACCAGACATTCTAGGAAAGCCTCCAACATTATGACCAGATAAGCAAATAGGATGAAAGAAGAAACTCAGAAGAAACAGACACAGGTCATGGAATTTAAAAAGAAAGAAAGAAAAATAATTTAAAAATAAGCATGGTTAATATCCTCAGATGGATGAAAGCAGATATTTTACCTAAAATAAGAGCAAATATAGATAGGTAGATAGATAGATATAAAAATATAGATTGTCAGGGGCTTCCCTGATTGTATAGTGGTTAAAAATCCACCTTCCAGTGCAGGGGACATGAGTTTGATCCCTGGTCAGGGAACTAATGAGATGATCGTATGGCATCATCAATTCAGTGGACATGAGTCTGAGCATACTCCGGAGATAGTGAAGATAGGGAAGCCTGACATGCAGTCCATGGGGTTGCTAAGAGTCAGACACGACTGAGTGACTGAACAACTGTGAACTAAGATCCCACATGACTCAGCGTAACTAAGCCTGTGCACAGCACCTACTGAGGCTGTGCTCTCTGGAGCCCATGGTTAGAGAGGAACCCACATGCCACAGTGAAGGCCCCACATTCCACAGCTAAGACCTGACACACTGAAATACATAAACAGTGAAAGTGGAAGCCGAGTCCAACTCTCTGTGACCCCATAGACTATGCAGTCCATGGAATTCTCCAGATCAGAATACTGGAGTGGGTAGCAGTTCCCTTCTCCAGGGGATCTTCCCAATCCAGGGATCGAACCCAGATCTCCCACACTGCAGGAGGATTCTTTACCAGCTGAGCCACCAGGGAAGCCCAAATACATAAATAAATATTTTTCAAAATAAAAAAATAAAGATATAGATTGCCACATATAAAATCAAGGCATAAGGAAGAGCTCTTTGCTATTAAAAATGGTAGCAAAAATTCAGTAAAAGTTTTGAAAGAGAAAATAGAAGAAATTTCCCCAAAAGTGGAATAGAACAAAAGAGAAATAGAGATAATGGGAGAGAAAATGAGAATATTAAAGAGCCAGCTCAGGAGGTCCAGCATTTAACTGCTAGGAATTCCAGACAGATTCTGAGAAAATGGAGAGGATAATTAGCAAAGAAATAATAGAAGAAAATTTCCCAGAACTGAGTGGTTGGTTTTCAGACTGAAGGGTCATTAAAGGCCTAAGGCATATGATCATGATGTTTCAGACACCAGAAATTAGAGTTTCCTAAATGCTTCTAGAAAGGAAGCGGCAGAGGAGCCACCATCAATGGATTGCAGGCAGTCTCCTGGGGAAGAAATTAAGTTATAGATTATTTGATACCCTTGCTCATTTGACAAGTAATATTGATAGATGTCTTCCATTCTGTTGAATCATTAAGAAAACTTATGAGAAGACCTTAGAAAAGAGGGAAAACCAAAAATGAAGAAAAGCATAAAGTTGCTCAAGAAAGGAAACCACCATCATTGAGTCCTGTTGCAGGTGTGAAGGTGTTTTACTTATTGTTGTGGAAATAGAAAATATTGATTTAATTTTCAAAGTTGATATGAGTACATTATGGGGAGGCAAAGCTATGGGCGAAGACTCATGCCATAATAGGAAGTCAGTAGACAAGATCAAAAATTGTTTTGTCGAAAAACAGAGTTAAAAAAACAGAAAGAAAAAACAGTAGCTGTCTGCCTTATGTGGGCCCCTGTTGGTATTTATCGCAAGGATGCCTAAGGGAATGCCCCAGGGGGGGTCCTGAAGTTCTGATTTGGGGTCGCAGTTTGGTTACATAGTCCTATGCATAGCTCTGAAGTCATGGACTGATGTGCTGAAGATCTGCACATTTCACTCCCTGTAAAGTTTTTCCTCAAAAGGAAAAAGAAAAGCTGCTGCTGCTGCTGCTGCTGCTGCTACTAAGTCGCTTCAGTCGTGTCCAACCCTGTGCGACCCCATAGATGGAAGCCCACCAGGCTCCTCCGTCCCTGGGATTCTCCAGGCAAGATCACTGGAGTGGGCTGCCATTGCCTTCTCCAATGCATGAAAGTGAAAAGTGAAAGTGAAGTCACTCAGTCGTGTCCGACTCTTAGTGACCCATGGACCGCAGCCCACCAGGCTCCTCCGTCCATGGGATTTTCCAGGCAAGAGTACTGGAGGGGGTCGCCAGTGCCTTCTCAGAAACATAAAAGAGCCACAAGCAAATCCTAAACTCTAATGATATGCATGGTGAAGTGTTTAGGGATGACTAAAGTGTACTCTTATCTGCAACTTACTTGGAAATGTACTAAAAGATAAGAGGGAGTGACAGATGGACAGAAGCATGGAAAATTAAAAAGTTATGGGGTAGAGCAGTGTCAAGAAATATTAATTGTAGAATTGGATGATGGGCATATGGATGCCTGCTGTAAATCCAACTTTTTTATATATTAGAATTTTTCATAATAAAACGTTACGAAAAAAGTAGGAGTATGAGTATGTCACTTAGATGAAGGGATGTAAACACCAGGAGAAACAGCCCAGAGTTGAAAGTTGTTGACGCTGGAGGATGGAAAGGGTTGTGAGCAGAGCCTGCTGCCTTTCCTGTAAAACCTCTTGATGTGATTTGATCTTTAACTTTTGTGTATCTGTCACTTTGGTCAAAGAAACTAATTTAGAAAGGAAAGAAAGGCCATATTTACTGATAAGTATTTTTAAGATGAGCAGTACACAAAAGTTGCAGGGTGCGTGAAAGACAAAAACAGTGTTCTGACAGGAAGGCAGGAGGGTGCGGGGGAGGTGGACAGTCACAGAGGCCCGGGGAAGGAGCCCAGAGGAGGTCAGTGGGCCTAGGGGTGCGGGGCGGGGGTGGGGAGGGAAGGGAACAGAGGAGAGAGAGGAAGGAGAGGAAGGAGGGTGGGGGGAGAAGAGGGGAAGGGGCAGGGGGACAGGGAGAGGCAGGATGGGCTGCCCCCACTTTTGCAGCCTCAGGTAGAAAGCTCCGGCAACCAGTGACCACCTGGACTTGGAGCAGGAGAAGGCTCATGAGCTGTTTGCTTACTGCAGTTGCTGTTCTCTTGTCTTCCACCAGTTTTTAAAATGGTCTGTGTTATGGAAACCCAGGGAAGGTTTTCAGACCTTACATTTTCAGGTTACAAAGGTTGGAGATGGGGTCAATGGTACCTGGGGGAGGGGGCCCCCAGAGGAAGCCTCCTGTCTGCACCACAGCCCTGAGGTCTCCTGGATACTTCACCTCGGAGGGTCGGCTCCTTGATGTCTGCTAGGGCGACTGTTGCCCTGCAAAGCTCCATCCACGTAGTAAAGACTCATCATCCAGGGGCATTAGGCAGAGAACCCCGGGAATGTGTGCCCCCTACTCTGGAGTGAGACCAAGGTCCTCATCCCTAGCAGCACTTTACAGGTTCCCTCTCTCAACCCAGATGAGACCCTGATGGTGGGGACTGGACATCCTAATCAAAAGGAAAGGAAATTCGAAAAGAGGAGTGTGGAGTCCATGGGAAAAATTAAGCTGAGTCATGCTGGAAACGCAGAATTTTCCCATCCAGAAAGTGGAGGGGAATGGGGCCCCCCTCGAGACAGGGAGAAGCTGGGACAAAGATAAGGAGGCTCTTTGCCCCCCTGGGGAAGGGGCTCAGGGGTGCCTAGGTGGGCTGCAGGCTTGCTGAGAGAGCTGCTGTGGGAGCCCAGAGAGCAGGAGGTGCTCAGAGTCCAGGAGTTGGGCTGAGAGACAGCCATACACCTCTGGCTGGCAGGTGCCCACCCCTGGTGACAGTGAATGGCACCAGGCAGGGATGCCCAGGGCTCTGGCATGGAGCCAGCAGCTGCCACAGCAAGGTTTTTATGCTAATGCCACATGTCAGGTTGGCAGCACTCAGGGCAGCTGGACTTGACAGGAAAGCATCTGGGTCCCCTGGGTTTTGTTTCCCCGGAGCCTCTCCCAGGTCCTCAGAGATGTCCAGCAAGAGCTCAGCACTGACTCCAGGAAGGGGAGGGCTGGCGTCTGCAGAGGGGAGGGGCGCCACGGGGCTCCACAAGAGGAAATGCCACCTCCTCGAAATACCACACACTCCAAAGGGGGACCCCAACAGCTAGAATGGATGGCACAACTGGGTTTCCCCAGTGAGGAGGGAGCAGAGGATCCATTCTAGGTCAATTAGTCCAGCCCTCGGGAACCTGAGAGGAGGCAGCTGCTGTAGAGGACAGAACACAGGGCACCGGAGATAAAGACCTGGTCAGGGTCCTGTCACTGTCACTATGTGACCTTGGTCAAGGAACGGCACCTCCGTGCACTTCCCCTTTCTCCTCTGTGAACTGCTAGTGAAGGACAAGGTTTAGATGCACTCATTAATTTAGCATATAACCACTGAATACTTACTTCTTAGGTACCAAGCCCTAAGTTATATGATATAAAGATGAATAAGTATATTCCTGACTTCAGATCCATTGGTGTTCTTATAGGGAGGGTGAGACATTCCTCAGATCTCATGGTCCGGGACTTGGGTGCTAGTCTCTAGGGGACCCCAGCTGAGGGTGTACCTCATTGAACCTGAGCCCAGAATGCCCATCCTTACAGTAGATACTAGGCAGTTAACCTGGGCCTGAGGTCTATGAGATCCCTGAAAATCACCTTCAAAGCTAGGAAAAACTCATCATCGGGGGCTTTAGGCACAGAATCCTAACCGGCATAATGTATGGGGAAAACCTGCATTCTGCCTTTTTCCATGGGAGACTAGTTGTTCAGTCGTTCAGCCCCTTGGACTGCAACATGACAGGCTTCCCTGTCCTTCACAGCCTCCTGGAGTCTGCTCAAACTCATGCTCATTGAGTCAATGATTTCATCCAACCATCTCATCCTCTGTTGCTCTTTTCTTCTCCTGCCCTCAATCTTTCCCAGCATCAGGGTCTTTTCGACTCTTCGCATCAAGTGGCCAAAGTACTGGAACTTCAGCTTTAGCATCAGTCCTTCCAACGAATATTCAGGGTTGATTTACTTTAGGACTGACTGCTTTGCCAGGAGCCTTGGCAATCTGAAAAAGCACTGATCTTGGAGTTTGGAGAAGGAAATGGCAACCCAGTCCAGTATTCTTACCTGAATAACTCCATGGACAGAGGAGCCTGGCGGACTACAGTTCATAGGGTCACAAAGAGTCGGCAGCGAAAGAGCGGCTAACTCTTTCACTTTCTGGAGTCCAGAAACCCGTTTCCAGTTCCCAGAAGCAGTATGACTGCAGGCAAGAAGGGCTCTTCCTGTCTCTGAGTTTCCATTTGCCAGTGGTAAAATAAACCCCATCCATCTTAAGAATTCATTGCTCTCTAAATGCAGAGCACGCTGCCTGACCCTTTCCGGGAAGTAATCCTGCCCCCAAGTCTGCCTGGCTTCTAAGGACAGAGCCAGCCAGCAAGCCACCAGCAGGTGGGACCCTCAGGAACGCCTGATGGGTACAAATGTATGCTTACTCATCACCCACCCAGCCCTCTACAGCATCCTCAAGACACGTGGGGCAGTTTCCTGTAATTGTTTTATGGATGGTTCTCTCAGCATTGTGTCTGGCCATAAAATATACTCCCTTAATAATCTCCAAGGAACTGCCAGGCCTTCCAGGCTATAACTCCAAACCCCCGGCCCCTCCTGCCCGGCCTGACACCTTGTTTGGTGAATCTGATTTGATTTTGATCTTAAATCTGTTCTAACTGCCTCGGAGCAGTAACAACAGGGAGGGGGTGGGTGTGGGAGAGAGGAGGATGGTTGCTGAGAATTATGACTCAAGCCCATTAGGAAGGGATGACCGCCTCAGCACAGCCCCTTCTAAATCACGCCCGAGGAGACTGTCGCAGAATCCAGAGGAGGCCTGCAGTTGGCAGGCAGGGAAAGTGGCCGGGAGGTGGCAAGGCTGGGGACTGGCTCAGCCTGGCCTGGCTCCCCTCCACCCTTCAGGGCCCCCTCATTCTTCTTAGGCTTTCCAGTGACTGCTGTGTCCTATACACTCTCTTTCTCAGCCTTATCTAACAATTTTTCCTCCCTTGTGGAACTTCAAGATGTGTGTGTGTGTTCAGTCAGGTCTGACTCTTTGTGACCCCATGGACTGTAGCCCACCAGGCTCCTCTGCCCAGGGGATTCTCCAGGCAAGAATACCAGAGCGGGTTGCCATGCTCTCTACCAGGGGATCTTCCCCACCCAGGGATTGAACCCATATCTCCTGCATTGCAGGCAGATTCTTTACTGCTGAGCCTTTGGGGAAGCTGGAATTCCAAGGAGTTGGCAGCCAAAGGTTGCGAGTTGTAGGGGACGAGTGTGACAAGGACAAGGATTCTAGTCCCTCTGTGAGAAGTTAAGAGTCACTGGCTGCTTCTCTGTGACCTCACCTCCTTTTGTTCGATGAAATAGTTGCTGAAGAAAGATGGCAAGAGGAAACGCTGCTGGCTCTTCTCCTCAACGGTTGGCTAATGCGGAAGGCCCTGGTCACTCCCTGCTCCGGGAGCCCTTACGCATCCTCTCTGCCTCTTCTCTAGCAGCCCCTCCTCTAGCAGCCCCTCCCCTTCCCTGGGGAAAAGTGATCCCTCCGTCCCCCTCTCTTTCCTCTTCGCATTTGGGCCAACAGAAAGTTTGGTGCAGTCGGCAGAGGGCCTGAACTCTGAAATCAGCCTGCCTAGATTTGAATCAAGATTCTACCATGAGTGACCTTGGATGATATTCTCACCACCCGTACCTCTGTGTCCTTCACTCTATGTTGCGAGATAACGAGAGCGCATGTCTCCTAGGATCGTTGTGAGAATTAACCACATATAGGTCTCAAAGCAGAACCTGGTATATAGTAGGAGCTTAATAAATGTTAGCTTCTGCTCTTGTCATTTATTAACATTTCCTAGGGTAGGGGGTGGGAGTTCATGGGCCCAGGAAGTCTGCCACATGTTCAATTTCTGCTAGGTCATTTCTTTCCATGTGCTGTTCAAGGACTGCAAAGGAAAGAGAGAAGTGGGGAGGGAAGGAGGGTGGGAAGGTCATTGAGCATGGGATTATGAGAGATGCAAAATCTACAAGGCATCTTTCTGCATGGTGCTTCCATTCTGGCTGGGCAGCCAGGACAGCCTTCACAGGGAGAACGTTCAAGTCAAGCCGCAGAAACTTAAAGACTGGATCCTGGGGGGCAGGGCAGGGGGATGGCTCACCAGCATCTGGAGTTCTAAGAGGTAGTACCAAGAGATTAGGGAGGGCCCAGACACCACTGTAGGGAGTGCCTGCGGTCCAAAGAGCTATTAATGCAAAGAACTATGTAGTTCCACAATTCACTGAATTTACCCTAAACCTACCTTCGCAAGCTTTGGCTCAAACTTAAGATTCCCTAGGTAACTTTGGTCCCTGAGTATTAACCCATGTTTTAGTATTAGTGTCTAGAGATTTGAAAAAGTCACAAAGTCAAGTTTGTTTGTTTCTTTTTCCTTAGACCTGGAAGGGTCTTAGGAGCCAACTCATTTACCCCGTTATCGTATAGAAAGGGAAAAGTTTGGAGAGTTGAAATGGCTTCCCTAAGTCCACTGAGCTTCTCTCCAAATGTGTCCCTGTGTGTCTTGCCATTGAATCCTTATCACATTGGTGGTGGGAGGTGGAAATCATTCTTCCTGTTTTGGGAAATTGAAAGGAAGCAATGAGACCCAGATGGGTGAAGTGGTTTACCCCAAACCACACCACAGGTCAGCCACAGAACAACCTGAAATAGGGGTTCTGATCCCTTCCACCAGGCCTTTTCCTTTCCCCTCTCACCCAAACCCAACCCGCCTCACTGTCAAAAAATAAATAAATAAAACACCTCTGATTGTGTGCAGCTGTGACTTCCCAGAGTGGAGCTGGGCATGGTGCAGCCCAAGATGCTCCACACTCGAGGTGGAGAGGGATCAGAGGTCTCCCTCCCTGCCTCCACCGTGCACCAGGCAGAGGAGCTGGCCTTCCATGCCACCCTTTGTCAGCTGCTCCTCTAAGCAGAACACACCGCAGCCCAAGAAGGAGCCTCTTGTGCCAGGGAGGCTCCAAGCCTGTATCAGGAGGATTTTCATAAACACAACTGTCTGTGTCTGGGCAGCCATGTGGAAAGTTGCAATATAACCCACTGATGTCATGTGGCAGGGGAAACAAGATTTCCAGAGGAGCCGCGCTGCTCTTTCCAACCTCAGTGTGGAGCAGAATCCCAGACAGGCTTCTGAAAGAAAGGGAAGGGAAAAAAAAACACCTGCAACAAATTACGAAACAAAACCCTGATTCCAAGGTCTCAGAGGGGGTTGTAGGGGGACTGTAGTCACTGGGGAGGAACAGCTGAGTGGGACTTGGGGGCCGTGCAGGGTCACCCCCAGGCTCCTGAGGCCTTCCTGGGATGGCGTGGGCAGCCTGAACCAGGGAAGTTGTGCCATTCCAGGTGCGCTGAGTTCTCCCTACTGTCCATCACCTCAGATCCCTGGACTTCAGAAATCACCTGTCGTTGCTCTCACCTCAGGCAGAATCCACTCCTCGCCTCGACAGACATTAGGTTTCCTGGTTCTTTTCTTTGGGGAGTGTAATTGCTTTACATGGTTGTGTTAATTTCTGCTGTACAATGAAGTGAATCAACTCTAAGGATACATATATCTGGGCTTTCCAAGTGGCACCAGTGGTAAAGAACCCACTTGCCAACGATGTGGGAGATATGGGTTTGATCCCTGGGTTGGGGAGATCCCCTGGAGGAGGACATGGCAAGCCACTCCAGTATTCTTGCCATGGACACAGGAGCCTGGTGGGCTGCAGTTCATGGGATCTCAGAGAGTTGTACACGACTAAAGCGACTTGCCGTGCATGGTCCTCTTGGACCTCTTCCACCCCTCCCCCATTCCACCCACCTAGGTCATCACAGGCCACCGAGCCTAGCTCCCCGATTCTTTAGATGTCCAGATTTCTGCAAGCCATTCTACACTGGTCCCAGGATAGCATGTAAAGTTGAACTCAGGTTCATTCTGCTGCAGTTTAAACACAGTCCTAGTACTCCACTAGCCAGGACCCCCCAGAAAGAGTAGATGAGGAGAGGGGGTGTTCTTGCCTTCTCTGTTAGCATTTCATACAATGTTACCTTCTTCCTCCCCTGCCTCCACTTGCAGGCAGACCTTGGCCAGGTCATTTAACTTCTCTGGGTTGCAGTTTTCTCTTTCTTAAAATGCAGAAGCAGAGAGTATATGATATTTAAATTCTCTTGTAGCTTCAGAAGCCACCATCTGCACAGAAGGAGTAGCAGGGTAGTGCAGATTACCTGAAGGATATTTGCAGCTTTATTAACACTTACGGGGATTTTTTTCCAATTATAAAAAGTAATCGTTTTAATTGCAAATAACTTGAAAACCAAGAGTATGCATTAAAAAAGTGAACTGCCTCCCAAGACTTTTGAAATGTTTTATTTTCATCCTTAGTCTTTGATTCTTCTTATATTAATATTTTTTAATAAAAATACTATACTATAAAAATGCTCTACAGTCTGTACTTTAATCACTTTGGAATGAATTGTAAACATTTTCTTATATTGATATTCTTCTACAACATGACATTTTCTTATATTTGTGGTTTTCCTTATGATTTCTAATATTGAGGCAAATTGCAAATGAAGAAATACAAAGGGCCAATAAACACATGAAAACAATTTCACCTCAACAATAGTCAAAGAAAAGGAATGAGATGTCATTTTTACACAGCATATTAGCATAGACTAAAAAAAAACTGGCAAAACCTACTTTGGTAACTGGAGAAAGAAATGGACAGCATTTTAGATGACTGGAATGGTGAAAATCTATCTGGATTTTTATGTATCAAAATATAAAATATGTCTGATTATTTACTTAGCAATTCTATTTCTAGGAATTTACCCTATGAGAGCGATCACCCGTGTGAAAAGATATAAGCAGAAGGATGTTTGCTGAAGCACTGTTTATAATAGCAAAATTTTAGTGACAACCTAAACGAAATGTCAATCAATGGGGAAATAGTTCCAATGAATGTGAAACATAGTGTTCAGTCATTAAAAATGATAATGCAGCTTTATACGGACTGTAGCTCCCCAGGTTCCTCTGTCCATGGGATTTCCTAGGCAAGAATGCTAGAGTAGGCTGCATTTCTTTTTCCAGGGGATCTTCCCAACCCAGGGACTGAACCTACATCTCCCATATTGTCAGGAGGATTCTTTACCACTGAGCCACCAGGGAAGCCCCAGCTTTATACGTGTTGACTTAGAACGATGTCTGACATTTTGTGAAGCAAGAAGAAATCACATAATGGAACAGCATGCAAAGTCTGAGTCGATTTATGTAAACTTACATACACAAATCTGTATGTGTCTTAGGTAACTAAACGTCTAAAGCATTGTAGTCTTCAGAGAGGAGGAGCTTAAAGGTTACAATCTGGTTGGAACAGGGGGATAGGCAAAGGATGAGGGTCCACTTTGAAGCCGCATTTGCTAACCAACCACCAAGTTTTTGTAGTTGTCTGTTTGTTTTGTTTTTCTTAGAATGTATGTCCTTTGAGGATGGCAGGGATAGACAGCGATGGAGATTACAAACTCTGCCATCTGCCAAGTGGTGTTGACCAAAATATTAATAGTGATTATCTTTTGGAGGTGAGATTTGGAATGTTTTAATTTCTTCTTTGAATTTTTACTATTATTCAAACATTTTACAAAAAAAAATATTTTGTAATATTTGCTGCTAGGGGAGGATCACAAGGGCTGATTTATTTCTTTATTTTGCAGTATCTGATAGCCTGAATTTCTGTGTTCTGCCTATCTAAGTCTGCAGTCTGATTAACTTTCCTCTCATTCCTCAAAGAGCTTCAGTCATCTTTTCCAGGTATGGAGTATCTTGGTAGACACAAGCCCATGGGAACTCCATACTCACAGTCGACCAGCATTATACCCTAAGTCCGCAGCCCCACCACCATCAGAAGGATGCTGTTCAAACCTCTTCTGTCCGGGCTGACCATGGCCCTCTCACCTTCCTCCACCACTGTTTCTTCAGATTTACCCCTTGGATTCTGACCCCAGCACTGAGCCCCATCAGACGTGAAAATCTTCACCATCAACTCTGCTCCTCACCTCAGCTCTGCACTGATAACACCCAACCTGGCATCTGACCTTGTTCTGTCTTTCATCTTTGACTTTGCTTTCTCCTGGCAGGTTCAAGTCACCCTACCATGCTGTCGTTTAGTCACTAAGTTATGTCTGACTCTTTCGCAATCTCATAGATTATAGCCCACCAGGCTCTTTTGTCCAAGGGATTTTCCAGGCGAGAATACTGGAGTGGGTTGCCATTTCCTTCCCCAGGGGATCTTCCTGACTCAGGGATTGGTCCTGCTAGCCGTGACAATGCCCCGACCTATCTGATTCATAGTTCCAAAAACATCTACTGAGCACTCGTGTGCTCAGCCTGTCGCTGGGTCTTGTGAACACCATGAGCATAGTTCCCTACTCTTGAGGGGAGTTCAGAGAATCAGAGGTGACTAAGGGAAAGCTACTATGATGGTAGGTGGCACTGAAGGCTTGTTACTGCTTGGTACAGCTCTGTATGCTTTGTGTGTATCATCTCACTTTACCCTCAGAATAACCCTATGAAGTAAGCACTATTATTACACACATTTTAAAGAGGAGGAAACTGAGGCATAGAGGTAGTTTCCTCAAGGTCACAAGAGAGCTGAGGAGTAGATCTTGTAATCCAACTCCAGAGGCATGAGTCTTAAAAACCATGCTCTATGGAAAAGCAAGGTAGCCAGTTGCTGAGCAATAGACATTCATTAAAAGAGCTGCTGCCCTATGGAAAACAGAATTGAAGTGCCTCAGGAAACTAAAACTAGAATTACCATATGATCCAGCAATCTCACTCCTGGGCATATACATGAACAAAACTATAACTCAAAAAGATACACGCACCCCAATGTTCACAACAGCAGTATTCACAATACCAAGACATGGAAACAACCTAAATGTCCATTGACAGAGAAATGGTTAAAGCAGATATGGCACACATAGACAATGAAATACTACTGAGCCATAATAAAAGAACAAAAATGCCATCGGTAGCAAATTGGATGCAATTGGAAATCATCATACTAAGTGAAGTAAGTCAGAAAAAAGACAAATAACATATGATATCACTTATACATGAAATCTAGAATACAGCTCAAATGAACTTATCTACAAAACAGAAAGAGACTCACAGACATAGAGAAGAGATTTGTGGTTGCCAAGGGGAAGGAGAGGAGAGAGAGAGATGGACTGGGAATTGGAGGTTGGTAGATGCATACTATTACCTTTAGAATGGACAAACAGCAAGCTCCTACTGTAGCACAGGGAAGTATATCCAATCTTCTGGAATAAACCATAAAGGAAAAGAATATTTTAAGAAAGAATGCATACATGTGTAAAACTGAGTCACTTGCTGTACAGCAGAGATTGGCAAAACACTGTAAATCAACTATACTTCACTTAAAAAAAGATAAAGTATATGGGAAAGTGAAAGTGAAGTCACTCAGTCGTGTCTGACTCTGCGACCCCATGGACTGTAACCTACCAGGTTCCACCGTCCATGGGATTTTTCCAGGCAAGAATACTGGGGTGGGTTGCCATTTCCCTAAACAAATAAAAAGGGCTGTGGGAGTTCTGTAAAAATGAGTAGTGGATTCTTCTGCTCTCAGACTCTTGGCTGGCATGAGACTGACATGCAGCCAGCTTCCTCTTTGCTGCTCACGTAACCAAATGTCTGCTTTTATCTCGGCCCAGGTGTGACACTTCGCCTATGACTTACACTCGGTGTCTTTCTGAGTGACTGACATCTGCAGGACTGACCTGCAGCTCTGTGTCCACTTGACCTGGGCCTGGACCCTGTTCCATGTCATTTCAGACTCAGAGGGCCAAGTGCCCCACCCCCAGGGACAGAGACACAGATGGCCCCAGAGTTCTCCCATCTGGGGTCTCACCTTTTTCCCAATGCTCCATGAGTCCTCCAGTGGGGGCTCCCGTGGGGGAAAGACAGATGACCATCCCTCCAAGGCCATTCTACTTCTATAAGTAGGCCACGTTTTCTGTAATGACAGTGTTCCAAAAAAGTTTTGTCCAAACAAAATATTTGTACATTGAATCCCATTTAGAATATATTAGAATAATCAGCTACAATCCAAAAATCAGACACAGTGGCCCTACCTAGCATTAAGTATATACCAAAGCAAGCAGGTACTGCTTTCATTACTGTTGTTGTTCAGTCACCCAGTCATGTCCAGCTCTTTGCAACCCTATGGACTGCACGCCTAGCACACTAGGCCTCCCTGTCCCTCACCATCTCCCAAAGTTTGCCCAAGTTTATGTCCATTGCAACAGTGATGCCACCCAGCCGTCTCATCCTCTGACGCTTTTTCCTCCTCCTGCCCTCAATCTTTTTCCATTATTGGAGAAAGAAATGGCATCCCACTCCAGTATTCTTGCCTGGAAAATCCCTTGGACAGAGGAATCTGATAGTCCACTGTTCGTGGGGTAGCAAAGAGTTGGACATGACTGAATGACTTCTCTTTCACCTTTTCCATTATACCCAAATGAAAAACACTAGGTCCAGAGAAGTTAGTTGACTTACCCAAGGTCACACAGCTAATGAGCAGCAGAGCCAACAGTCTTGGCCACCACTCAGTCTAAACCATCTAAACTGAGTCTAAACTCAGCGAATTCTTAGGCAAACAGTCTCTCGGGGGTGCAAGCTTTCTAAGTTCCAAAGAGGACAAACCTGACTTTCTTGATCCCATCTTCAGCCACCAGGCTGACGTGAAAGGAAATATGAGTCATGCTGGATAGTTCCAGGGCAGACATAAATAGAAATTTCTCCCCAGCATCACCCAGAAGGGGAAGCTCTAGAGCTCCTCTATCTCCTCCCTATCTTGTGTGTGCAAATGCACACATACACACATGCACACATATGCATGCATACACATGTGCACACACATGCACAGATATACGTGTATATCTTCCTGGTCCAGCCCGTGACTGTCTCCTTTGACCAGACAGCTGCCTGGGTACACCCAGGGCAGAGTCACTAAGGAGCCAGGGCCATCAAGAGCGAGGGAGCTGAATAAAAGCAGCTCATGCTATACCTATGATATGCAGCTTTGGTTGTAATAAACACTGCAGCTGAGTATTCCTGTGGGGATTCCCTAATGGCGGAGATGGATACACTCCAGAGCAACCCCAGGGGTTTTACACACAGCTCTGACTAAACTCCCTATAAAATCAATCCCGCCTTTTCACCACTTGTGACAGGGTGTTCTAATATTAATCCACTCTCCTTGTCAGTCAGCTCCCCAACAAAGACTTTAATGATCTTTAACCAGGCATAATCAACGCTACACACTCAAGCAGAGACTTCCTGGACCAGCAGCTGCCCGCTCCCCACAACAACTGGCTGGAAGTTTCCAGGGGAACAAAGGCGATCCCCTCAGCCCCGCTGAGCCACCTCTCTCTCCCTGCAGGATGGACTGTACAGGAGGGCAGCCCTCCAAGAGGACAGGGGCGGCAGGTCAGTGGGCTCAGGCTGCTTGGTGGGTGGGGAGCGCAGGCCCGGCCTGCGAGGTCTCCTCCATAGGCTGCCTGTGGTCCTGAGATGCTGATTGTTCCGGGCAGCACTGGCTCTGCAAGTCTGCCTCTAACGCTGTCATCAAGGGCATCTCTCCTGGACTTATGACAGCTCCCATCTCTCTAGGGGAAGCGGGGCCTGAGTGGAGGACCCTAGCAGCTGGAGAAGGAGCGCAGGAGCGTGGATTTTGGCCTCTGTTCCTGATCCCCCCACCACCCTCAACCCGGCCTGCCCAGACCTGGCACCCTCCCCTTCCTCCCCGACCCCACGCTTTCTCCCTCCTTCTTGTCTCTTTCCCTGGACCCTCCATGCTCCTAGTGGTCCTCAAGAGGGACAGGCCTGGGGCCAGAGGAGAGTGGCAGGAATAAAGGCAGATGAGGGGAGGGCAGACACACAGAAGCAGAGCTGGAGGCCTGGGCCTCGGGCTGAGGGAATACACCTCCTAGGTAGACCAGTAGGGTCTTCCCCCACAAAGGCCTTAGTGGTTCTACTTCTAAATCCATCTCTGCATCTTCAAGGCTGCATAGTGTTTATCGGAGCCATGCAGGAGCCCTGCTCTGGCTCTGGGGAAAGCTCTGAGGTCTTGTGGCGCACATACAGGCCTGTCAGGAAAGCAGTTGGGCAAGCTGCCTGGCAGCCTCACCGAAACCTCCCAGCAAAGTCTCTTGGGCAACATCAGAGTCTCTCGGGCAAGTCAGAGCCTGGAGTTTGGCCTCTGACTTCAGGAAACAAACTGGCCTGAGCTGCTCAATGCAGCCTCCCTCCTGTTCCGGCCCATAAGGGGCAGTGCTTTCCCGCCTGGTGGTGTCTGGCTTCTCCGTGGCCCTGAGGACCCCTGAGAGCTGCGTGAAGTTTGGGGGAGTGGAGAGATGCCTTCACTGTTTTCTCGTTAGAACTTGGTTTACTTTGTTCACATTACCAGTATACTGGTACAATGTGTGTGCGTGTGCTCAGTCGTTTCAGTCGTGTCTGACTCTTTGCAACCCCATGGATTGTAGCCTGCCAGGCTCCTCTGTCCATAGAATTCTCCAGGTACAATATATTGTATTTAACTTGAGAAAAATGGGACGATATTAAAAAGCAGAAGAGGAGGCTGTGACCTCCAGCAAGCACTGCTAACATCTGAATGTATCGCCTCCCCAAATTTTTATTTTTTTAGTTGAATTTGGGTTTGCCCTTGGACTTGTACCAGAGACCTGCCTGTTTTGTTTTGCCTGTGGGAACCCACCTCCCATGCCCGCCCTGGCCCTGTATTGAGGAGGGGAGCTTGTGATTCTTGCTCATGATTTATTGGGTGATCAGGGGCCCCTTCATTAACACTGTGCCTTTGAGCCCTCAATTATAAAAAAGGAGATAATAATAGCACTGCCCTCGTAGGGCAGTCATAAGGATTAAATATTTTTGTATATGCAAAGTACTTAGAATATGTATCTAGCATAAATGTGCAATATATGTGGTAGTAGCATCACTGATAAGATTGTTATTATTGTTATTACTGCTGCTATTTGCACTACCTTCCCTGTGATGGGTGGGGAGTAGGGACCAGCACCCCCTTTTCCCAGCAACTGTGGCTTCCATAGGGGAAGTCCAAGCACCCAGCTGTGTAACAGGTAGGCAGGTAGCCCGAGATAAAGTCACTCTGGGAGGACAGAAAGCAAAACACCACTGGTCCAGGACTCTGCCTCTCCTGGGGTGACAGGGAGGGGTATGGCTACCACGCCTCATGTGAGATCTTCTTGCCTGCGCAGCTCTGCGCTGGTACCCAAGTGGCCAGCAGGGCTGCTTTCCCACCCTCACTCAGCGCAGATTGCTAATCCAACATCTCACTCCTCTCCAGCAGGCCCAGCCCAAGCTGTGGACAGTTTCTTAACCCCACAGTACAGTGGGCTCCTCTCACACATCAGGGCTGGCTTTCCAAAGGACGCCTATTTTCCAGTCCTCCTATAGACCTGAAAGGTTTCTGACTTAGGCCATGAGAACAGAAGAACATCCCTGGAGAGAACCCTTGCTGCTGCTGCTGCTGGTCAGTCACTAAGTCATGCTGACTCTTTGTGACCCCATGGACTGTAACCCCCCAGGCTCCTCTGTCCATGGAATACTCCAGGCGAGAATACTGGAATGGTTGCCATTTCCTTCTCCAGGGGATCTTCCAGACCCAGGGATCAAACTCATGTCTCTTATTTTGCAGGCAGATTCTTTACCACTAAGATGCCAGGGAAGCCCCTCAAATAATAGCTCATGATGATAACAGTTCATATTTGTTCAGCATTTACTGTGTGTCAAGTGGCAGTCGCTCAGTTGTGTCTGACTGTTTGAGACCCCATGGCCTGCAGCCCACCAGGCTCTTCTGTCCATGGAATTCTCCAGGCAAGAATACTGGAGTGGGTTGCCATTACCTTCTCCAGGGGTTCTTTCTGACCTGGGCATTGAATCTGGGTCTCCTGCATTGCAGGCAGATTCTTTACTGTTGAGCTACAGCGTCAAGCCCTTTGCTAAATAATTTACATGTATTATCTCATTTAATCCTCACAGCAAGACATGTGCTAGGAACCATCTTAATCTCCATTTTACAGCTGAAACCTTGGCTTGGAGAGCTTGAGTTGTCTGTTCGGAATTGATGCCCAAAAGCCACCAAGGGGACTTAACCTGACTATGGAGAGACTGCTGTTCATTCTGGGGAAATGCTACTATGAACTTTAAGTTTCCTACAGCTATTCTAAGGGGAAGTCCGATGCTATTGTTAACTTGAATGAATGAGGAGTCGAGGAGTCGGTTTAGATTGTGTAAGGTCTATAGATAGATAGATAGATAGATAGATAGATAGATAGATAGATATACATACATACATATATATATATATATATATATAGACAAGACAAATGGAACCCAGAAAGAGTAAATTACTTTGCATGGCCACATGGCTAGAAAGCCATGGAGCCTGAAGCAGCACCCAAAACACCCCGATTTCATGATCTTTCTAGCCTATCCTGTTCATCTTTTGTCCCTTCCATAGAGACCCTGGCCCCGAGCAGACACCAAGCCCCACCCTCTGGTATTCCTTGCACTGTACCCAGCACAGCCGGTGCACACAGTAGGTGCTCACTCAATCTCTGGGAGTGAGTGAATGGATGTGGACTTTCTGCAGGAGAGTCAGCAGCACACACTGAACAGTTCCCCCAACCTGCTCCTGATAGCTGGTTGTGGGTCATTCACTTATGAATGGAAACAGTCTCGTGCCAAAGCTGTCAATACTGTGGGCCGGGGCCCAGCCGGGCGCCTCAACTCTGAAAAACCGAGTGTCCTTGGATTCTGTTCTTTCTCTGCCTTCTCCGCCAAGCCCAACCACTCCTTTTCCTTCTTTCCCTCCCTGTCTTCCCCCTAAAAACACAGCACATTCCCGGTCCAAGTCAGTGTCCCTGGAGGAGTGAACGTCTGAAAGAATCCGAGAGAGTCTGAATTTTTTTTTTTTTTTTTTGCGGTGTTGATGCCTGATTTCCTCTGGGCACCGCCTAATTTCTCTCATTCCCAGGTTGGTGACTTCTTGCCTGCTGCCTAACAGCAGATGTCCCTACGATCCTGGACTAGAGGCAGGCAGCCTGAGCAGGACTCCTCCAGCAGAGCATGTCTGGGTGATGGTAACCATGCATTTTTTATTGAGTAAGCGAGTTAATGGGCATGTAAAACATACACAACTTGTCAGCGCGTTAGCTGATGCCATTGCCACGGCCGCTCTCCCGCCTCAGGCTCCACTAAATTGCTCATCGCCTTGCTCTTTTCTGCCCTCTCCCTTTCCTTGTTCCCTCCCCCCCAAAGTCTCTCTCTCTCCCCAACCTGTACCTCCCTCCTTCCCTGAACTGCTAAAGAATCCCATTTTTATTTATTTATTTTTAATCACTTTCAAATTGGGCAACCAATTTGAGAGAAGACTTAACCTTGAAGGCTCGACTGCCCCTACCCAGGCAATGCTCTGTCTTCAGTTCTTGCCAAGGAAGCTGGGGTTCAAGGACAAAGACAGCCCAGAGTAAGCATCCACCCCCAGAGGAGGCCACTAGTCCAGATGTGGGGCATGGATGCCCGCGTGGACATGCCTCCAGTTGTGCTCACGTGATCAATTGCCCTCATTGCCACACCACCCCCGCTGCAGCAGCCTGGGGCAGAAGCTGGGACCTCCACCTGCCCACACCCCCAAAACCCCACCTTGCATGCACACACTCAGCCACCCGCCTCCTCATGTTCAGACCCCAATAGCTTCAAAAAATTCCAAATCCCACACGGGTGCTCCTGTGTATATACACTTGAAAGAGCCCGCAGCTGAGTGCTACAATGGAGCCCCCTCTCTGCCTGGACACACACCTCTCTCTCACACACACGTGCTCGGTCTCAACCACACTTGTCTCTAGGCGCACCCTCAAGTCCACACATGGATTCACTGCCTTCAGACACTCCATCGAAAGGCCATTATCCATGTGGATCCCCACGCATGTGCGCTTTCAGAACTGATGAGAACAGCCACACTCCGATAGGGGCCCTCACAACTGTATTTCTGCACACAGTGCTCCCCAACATTTATATACTGTACCATTAGCTGAAGCTGCCTGCACGCTTTCAGCATGTCTGCGCCTCTAATAGTCACATCTGCATGCTCACCCACCAGACACACTCAGCGTCGACACCCCATACCTGCAGCGTGCTTGCCTACATACACATACACACAGTGGGCAGGTCGTATTTGCATGTATACCCCACCCCATACCCCCTGGTATGTCTTCAAACATTCCTATCTGTTGCATACACATATAAACCAACAGTCCCACCAGCCTATATGCAAGTAGTCCTTTAATGTATATTTCAGGTATATTTGTACACACTTCATGTACACACTTCATGTACACACTAAACCCCATTCTGCCTACTTAAAACCCATGCACATAAACTCTTAATCCCTATTTGTACGTATGTTCCATATAAACATCTCACAGCATTCACATCATATATGCCTACAGAAGACCCCAGTTCTGCCCATGTTCATACTCCAACTCCCTGTCTGCATGTACATCTCAAATGTATACCCCCAAATGCCTTATTTTAGCCATAGCAGAGGTGGTGTTAGTCTCTCAGTCGTGTCTGACACTTTGCAATCCCACTATAGCTGGGCTGCTCCCAACCTAGCTCGCCAGCTTCTTCTGTCCATGGAATTCTCCAGGCGAGAATACTAGAGTGGGTTGACATTTCCTTCTCCAGGGGATCTTCCTGACTCAGGGATCAAACCTGGGTCTCCTGCATTGCAGGTAGATTCTTTTCCCATGCATGCAGGTATCTCCTGCAATGATTCTATATCTGCTTACATAGACCCCAGTCCAAGGACATACACCCAAACTCGCTATTTCCACATGCAAAGGCAGCCATGTACAGTTCCTTCCAACACCCATTAACAGCTGTATCAAAAGCTCACCATCAATTCAATTGAATTTAAACTAAACAATCAAGCCCATATCAAAATGCAGATGCAGAAGAACTTCGGTCTTTATCTTCAGGAGCTTCCTATCTAGGAAGAGATATGGACAAGAAAGCAGCCAGTTAGTCTAACCACAGAAGTAAGTGCACACAGGAGTACACACTCTCAGTAGATCCAAATTTACAGGAAAATTCTACCTGCTCATCTCAGATGCACAAATGTATGCTTAGTCACTTCAGTTGTATCCAATTCTTATGAACTATAGCCCACCAGGCTCCTCTGGCCATGAGATTCTCCAGTCAAGAATACTAGAGTGACACATATATATGGAATTTAGAAAGACAGTAATGAGAACCCAACATGGGAGACAACAAAAGGAATGCAGATGTATAGAATAGACTTGTGGACTTTGTGGATGAGGGTAAGGGTGGGATGAGATGGGAGAAGGGCATTGAAGCATGTTAATTGTCATGTGTCTAATCAATCGCCAGCCCAGGATTGATGCTCGGGACTGGTGCAGCGAGATTTCCCGGGGGGGGAGGGAGGAGGGAGGGGGGACCCGGAGGGGAAGCATATGTAAACCCATGGTGATATCATAACAATGTATGGCTAAAACAATAATTAAAAAAAAAAATAAATAAA